>OX637393.1:19781243-20248743 GCA_951799425.1 Ilex aquifolium | reverse complement strand
TTTTGAATTCAACAATCATTTATCCCTCTTTAGGTTCCCTCTCCACATTTTTTTCCTTTTATGATCAATCACAATCAATTCTCGGAACAACCAAGGTGTAGTAAATTTTTATCATTCGCACTGGCTTGGTCAATTGTGTGGCATGAAAATGAATTTTCAACAAGGCTTAATCATGGCACTAGGGATAATATTTTCACAATAACATGGGCTAAGGCTCCAAGTAAGTCAAAGATGGCCTAAGATCATTTCTAGATGAGCATGAGAGAGCATATTGTGTTTCAAGACAAAGTCAATCAACTACCCAAATGCACTCTAACCAAAACAATCATAATGAGATTATTGAACAAATTTGAATTTGAAAAATTATTCCTTTGAGTAAATGTAAGTTCCTTCCAACAATGATCGGCATTAAAGCTCAAATGGGTACTTATTTCATCTCCACTATGCATGTAAAGCTCTAAAATGTGGATCAAATCCGTAAATTTCTGAAATTACACATTCAAGGTGCACTATGGTTGAGTTCAAAAGAAAACACATATGTGATACTCCGACATAGGATAAACTTCTATGATGTGCTCATGTATTCAAAGTTCAAAATGAAGATCACAAATCCAATAACCATTAGGATAGGGAAATATAGTTCAATATTGGATATTTTTCACCAAAAATTGTCCAAAATTTTCAAAATTTTCACATTTCCCATTATTCTATACAAAATGTGGTGGAAAATATAAGTGGTACACCTCACCCCCCAACTTGAACCATACATTGTCCTCAATGCACAAGGAATCATGCAATGAGAAAAATGAAAGTAATATAGGAAATAAGATACTCCCTTTTCTTCTTCTTTATTTATTTATTTTTTACACATTAATGGAAATGTAAAACACAACAAGCTTGTTTACACCCCCCAACTTAGACTTGCACATGATATTGAATAAGATTTGTTACGATGATGCTCAAAATGAATTGAGTCCAAATTAGGAAGAGGTAAACAACTTCATGCTAAAATCTATACTACAACATTATGAAAAGGAAAATATAACAATAAAATAAGTCTAACAACTATATACATGAAAACAAAAAGAGCTCATGTCAATCTGGCTTCAATTCGGATATGAGCTTGCGTCCATTGATTTTTTTTTCTTTTAAATTTTTTTTGTTGTATAAATGCTCTTCCTAGCCAATCTATCCAACAATACAAAGGATAATGATTCAAAAATCTCAACCAAACAGAGGAGTAGACAAGTTTATGCAATTCCAACAATGGAGTATACAATTTTTCTTTAAAATTTTCTACACTCATCTCTATTTCAATGCCCTCCCCAAATTAAAAAATGTGAATCTCAACACCACTCTTTGATGGCAAAATGACATTGGGCTCATTAGCCTCATGTGAGATAATATCTTCATTAAATTTTTCACAATCTAGAGTGATGGGAGATTCAACATAAATATGCATTCCATTGAGATGATCATCCTCAATATATTGACTATGCTCAAGATGTTGTTCTTCACAATTAGTAATTATGACATTAGTCAATGCAATAATGTCATCTTTAATTTCAGAAAATTGTTGGACTACTTGGGTGTTGACTTCCATTTGGTGTAGCATAAACTCGCAAAGAGTATTTTCCAATTCTTGTTCGATTGAGTCCTCATGTGTTGGCTAGTGGCAAAATTAATTTGGTGGTGTGAGATCGGATGAAAAATTATAAGGTTCGTTCTCCCAACCATAAATCTGATAACTCGTTGCATAATGGTCAGGATAAAAATTTTCGAGGGCCAATATTGAAATTGATCCTTCACATGTAAAGTCTTGAACCGTATAATTTAATGGGCACTCAGTAGTGATATGCCCATACTCATCACAAATCTCACACACATTTTCAAAATTTGGGCCATTTGACACATTATCATAAAAATTAGGAAACATAACACAAAACACAAACTACAACAAACTATTTATAATCGAGACGACATACCTTGGCCCATGATAAAAATCATGAGACCTACCTATGCCGTCCAAAATCACATTCGAACTCGACGCTTAACCTTCCCCTGACAATGGCGCTAAAAATGCTTGACTTATTCTGTCGTTCCTAATTTTCGACCATGATTCCGGTAATGTGTATGTGGCTTATACGGTTAGGTGAGTGTTACTCTCTCTCGGGTTCGATGCTAGAAATCGAGAAAACGTGTGTGTGTGTGTGTGTATGAACAAAAATGCTCCCCAAGAGTAGAGAGATTTTTGAGTGTCGTGTTTTACTTGAAATTCGTATTCCAAGGTCGTCTCCTTAGGGAAGGAAGGTGAATTGTGTTGAAGGTGATTTGGCAAAAAAATGGAAAAGTGTAAAATCTTGTGAGTTTGTGTTTTGGTGATTGGAGTTCTTGCAAAAAATGTAATGAAAACAAGGTTGACTAATCCGAAAGGGTCATTCCAATGGGAATGTCAAATCATCTCAAGATATTCTACCAATGGTGCCTAGAAGTTCGATTGATTTGTAGGAAGTGAGGGACTAAAATGGAGGTGAGGATTCAAGCATACCCCGTGACAAGTTTACGGTGTATCAAGAACTCACAACCACGTCCACACTCAACCTAGTCAAACCAAACCGTCTTACACTACGATGAGAAATGAATGAGAGTCGATTTCACATACTCAAGAGGAAATTCTCCTTGAATTAGCCAACTAAAAATCTAGCTACTCATAGTTAAAAGCAAGAACAAACATAATGTAAGAAGACATGGTAGTGAAATGGAACATAGAACTTGTATTAATGCAAGAAAAGAGTTAAACTACAAGAGATAATGCATTCATAGTCAAAATATAAAGGTTGGAAAACAATACCCAAATGTAAAACTTGAAATGCTAGAAAATGTAACTAAACTTGAAATACACTTGAATGAAAGAGTTTAAAGTGCAAGAAGTAAAGATTACAAGTGATTTAAAGCTTACTACAACTGAAATGGAGAAGAAAATACAAAAATATAAATGTCTCTCTCTATCTTCTTCATTGGGAACTTATCTCTCTAAAACTACTCCTAAGCTTAGGTAGCCTCCTCTTAAAGCTTGTGTGAATACTGAATATATGGTGTAGAGCACTTGTATTTTCGTCCATGAGGTTCCCCATAGCCTGTGTGTACAGGCTTTCGATCAATGGGAGGTGAGATGATGGCTTGCATAGGCTAGGACAAGCCTAGCTTGCACCCACCATGCCTCCATCCTTCTCTGTCCCCCTTTCCCATCCTCCATCTTCTAAGGCTGACTTTAGGGTGTAGGAGGCATGTATGTATGTAGAATATGTCAGGGGAGAAGTAGGAGAATCATAGGTGGGACCTCCAAGTGGCACATTTTGAGTTGCAGGGTGTTTTGGTGGTTCTGGGCCAAACCTTCCGGAAGGTTGAAGTAAACATTTCGGAAGGTTTTTTTCCAGTAGGCAAAACCTTCCGAAAGGTGCCAGCTCCGGACCAGTTTTCATAAAATTGTCATAACTTTTTATCCAACCGTGCGATTGAGCTAAAATTTTGACACAATACAGAGGACATCCAGATCTACAACTTTCATGCTTTGAACGTTTCAAATTCGAAGTGGATCATGGTCAAAAATGAGGAAAACATAGGTTACTCCAATAGGAATGCCATCTCAACTCGAATCCCCCCTACGATAGAGCATGAATGAACGATTGATTCATGGGAAGTTGGGGATACAAAGGGTGAGTATCTAAGCATAAACCGTGACTAGGCCTACAGAATATCAAAGACTCACCAATTTATCCACCCACAACCCAGTCAAAGCGAACCATTGATCTCCGGAAAGGGAGGAGAATGCGTTGACATGGCATACCCAAGAAGAGGTTCCCCTTGGTTTTACCAACTAAAGGATTTAGCTACTCATGCTTGTAATGAAGTTGACTATGTAAGAACAATGCATTACAAGGGAGGAAGTTCTTGAATAGCTAAAATGCAAGTAGACAGAAATTAGAGAAGGATGCATTTAAGACCCATTTACAGCTAAGAAAATGATGAACCTTGTTGCATTAATGGTGAGAAGTTAAGAGAGCATTAAACTAACAATGAACTTGAAGGAAAACAACATTAATGGTATTGAAATGAAGCTTGAAATGTTCTTACAGCAGATTACAAGACAATGCAGTGAAGAAAATGAAAAAATCTGAAATTTATCTCTCTAGAACACTATTCATCATCTTCTCCAGATTTTCTCTCTCTATATCTATCTATTTCTGCCTCTTCCCACCAATGCTGGCTCCCCTGGTCTTGTTGGACTTGGCTCTCCAAAACGTGCATGGGGAGGTCCCCTAGTCTCCAGAAAATGACCTCCATCAGTAGGGGTGCAGTAGTACTGGGCTGGACATAAGGGTTGCAGAGTTTGTCTGCACAACCAGCTCTTTTTCTCTTCTCTCTCCTCATTTATCACCAAGACTCAAACTTGTAATCATAGGTGTAGAAAGGGATAACTAGCATTGTAGGTGCGTCAGGGGAGCAGGGGATGTCTGTTGGTGGGTCCCTCAAATCAGCAATCATGAGTTGCAGGGCAGTTGGGCTGATCAGGCAAGGCGTGCCGGTACGCGTACCGGTACGGCGAACTCTAGTGGCTTGAGCGTACCGGTACGATTTACTCCAGTAGCCTTAGCGTACTGGTACGGTTGGCTGGTTTCTTGATTTTCTGATTTTGTCCTCCACTGAGCTATCCACAAGCTGTCTTTTCATCTTCATTTGCCTCACATGATTGGGGAAGGCCTTAAGAGGTCTCATTTAGCACAATTTAACTACAAACACCAAATATCATCGTTAAGAGTTCAATTAACCTAACTCCCATCATTTAAATCTCCAAAAATAATTAAAAAGAGATGATTAGCACATCAAAATATACAAAGTTTTGTGCTAATCACACCCCCCAACTTAGGTTTTGCTAGTCCCTTAGCAAAAGATTATTTTCAATCACAAAACAATAAGTATAATGCACACCAAATCCATTTAGCTAACCATTCATTCAATCAATTAAAAAGCATAAATCATAATGCAATTTCAAAATAGCATAGACAAGATTGAATCCGAAATTGTGGTATTTTCATTAATGTGTTATGAAGTTGGAGTACATAATGTAGGACAACAAAAGAGACAAAATAGCCTACGACTCCATTCCATCCAATTCAACCCTAAAAGAAAAGATACAAACAATAAACTACTACATATCATCCTAATCATCACCAGAGCCATCATCCTCCTCAGACTCTTCACCTTCATTATACTCCTCACCCTCCCCCGATTCTTCAGTTTCTTCATCATCATCCTCCTCCTCCTCCTCGACTACTATAGGGGCAGAGGGGGCAGAAGTAGAAGAAGCAGTGGCCGGAGCTGGTCTAGTGGGCATTTCTGGGATGGGTCTCCCCGGGAAGGTATGTAAAAATAGCTCTTGCATCATAGCCTCCATTCTTAGCACAGTAGCCTCGATCCCATGCACTGTAGTCTCTAGTGCATCGAGGCACTGAGGGATTGAACGGGGAGGTGCTGCAACGGATGGCCCAGCAGATGAAGATGCCCCGGGGGCCTTAGAACCAGCAGCCATGTTCTTGGCTCGCTTTCCTCGACTCATTGCTTTCCTTTTCTTTTTACTGGTCCTGCCAATGGCTCCAAACTCAGGCGGGGTAATCTTGTCGAATGCATAGCCCTTAACCTTGAATTGCATGCACATCCGGGTTACCAAGTCCCTGAATGGCAGTTTAATCATGGGCTTCTGCAATTCAACAAAATTTTTCATTTCCTGCCAAATAAGAAAGGCAAAGTCAACGGCCTTCCCAGAAACGACCGCATCCAAGAGGGTCAGCTTCTCTATGTTTGGCTTCTTTTCAGCACCCCTTGGCATAAGATTGTAGTGGAGGAGCTTGTTCAGCAATCCATAAGTGGGCTTGAGTCTCCCACTTTGCACTGTCCCTTTGAAATCTCCAGGCTCTTCATACATCAACTCAACCAATTCAGAAATTTTCTTGGATCTGGTGATGTTATGGGGATAGACAAGCGTAGACTCCGGTGGCCTCTTGTACCCTCCCAAGAGTGTGGCAATGACATCCAGGGTCACCACAAACACCTTGCCACAGACGTTGGTTTTTAGGATTTCCACACCATCCACCTCAGACACCCAGAGCATCTGGTAAAATTCCCTACACATCGACAGGTTGTACCCCTCAATCGGCTCAAACCAGAACTTCATACCATGTGCTTCAATGATTTTTATGGCCTCGTTCCTAGGGGTGAGAGAGATGGAGTCCAGGTACCTTTCACAAGTAACCCCTTTCTCCTGGATCAATCGAATCCTAGCCTCATTTTTCACTTTCTTTCTCTGTTCATTCCTATCCCCACTCGACCCCTCTCCACTTCTTTTACGACCACTTGAGCCTTCGGGTGGAGGGGATTTGTGTCCCGTTGTCTTGGTGCGGGCCATGCATAGCAACAGTGCCCCCATCATAAAAAAAGTACAAAGGGCGAAAAGGTGACTCTCAATTGGGTCCATGGTCACTTGGAAACACCCTAGAGAGCGAGCCATTTGAGAGATTTGAAAAAGTTTTGAGAATTGGAGATAGAAGAGGGTTTGGGGAATTTCGACAATTAGGGTTTCCACAAGGTTGATTTCCACTCAATCAAAGAACAAGGGAGAGGATTTGAGATATTAAAGGGAGCTTGGTGTGATTGGAAGCTTAAGGGTTGATTTCGGGTGAGAGAGGGGAGTGAAAGGGGGCTGTGTTTTAGGAAGGAAATGAAAGATGTTTTAAAACAAATCGATTAAAAGCCCTAAACCTTGGCTTCCCAGGAAAAGCGTACCGGTACGGCGAACTCCAGGGGCATAAGCGTACCGGTACAGTTAGCTCTAGTAGCCTTAGCGTACCGGTATGCGTACCGGTACGGTTTGGCTGACTCCCTGAAAATTCCTGCTGAGCAGCCCTTCACTAGTCCTTTTCATTTTAGAACCTCCCCTATACATTCTAACACTATTTTCATGACCTCTACTCTACCCCCAAAATGTACTCCACTTATGAACCACAATCCGAACCATCATGCCCAAATTATTACTGAAATTGCAAAGTGATTTAAACTTTTAAAGCATTCAACGTACAAGGAATGGATTTCTATTCTTAACCATCAAAATGAACACCCAAAATGCTAGTCATATAATGAATAACAAAGACATTCCTAATTCTTTTCAAATATCTAAAACTTGAGCCATATTCCCTCATTCTTGCAAGCATGGAGCTATTTGACAGATTTCTCAAATGATTGAACTAAGTATACATGAGCCACACCATAGTCTGAGATACTAGTCTAAAGTATGCACCTACAAATTTATTTTCAACTCGAGTGTGTGTGAAGTTTAACAACCAATTTGAGCACTTACACAACAGAATTCACATTCGAATAGCCAGACAAATTCAGTTTCGATGCAAAACTCACCAAGGGTCACTCTTAAACAATGAAATACACTCAAGTTATCCTGGTATGCACTCCATGTGTACATGTGATATAGAATCTTGTGTTCAAAACAAAGTGTGCTCACATGTAATCCAAAAATGAAGTTCATATATGGAAATGAGCGACCTTGGCATAGTCTCATGAACAGAATGCTAGGGCATTAGGTAGTAAGACATGACTCATCATTTCCTTTGAAATTATGCACCTCCCATGCTTCTCTAGATCACTTGGGACTTTAAAGGTTGTAATGGGGCCTTGGGGTGATGTCTGGGTAAATGAAATGAAGGATATAGGATAACGAAGAGAGTTGTTCCGAGTGTATGACCTTTATTTCAAGAAGATTTCCCTTTTATTGGGTTTGTAGGCTAACACCATCACCGCACTCTTTGTCTCTTTTCTTTAACATTTTCCTTTTCTTTTTCTTCTTTCACACCTTTTTCTCATTTTCTTGGATTTTCATTCTTTTTTTTTTTTTTTTTTCAACTCTTTGAGTTTCAACTTCATTCATCCCTTTTGTTGAGTTTCCACACCATACTTCCTTCTTTTTTATGAACACTCATACTCAGCACTAGGAACAACCAAGGTAAGGTAGATATTTATCTTTTTGCACTGGCTTGGTCAATTGTGTGGCATAGAAACGATTTTACAATTAAGGCTCAATCATGGCACTAGGGATAAATTTTCACAAGAAAAAAAGGGGCAAAGGCTCAAAATTTTCAATGATGGCCTAAGATCACTTCCAGGTCCGCATAGGAGGGCATTATATGATCAAGACAAATCAGTCCACTACTCAAATGCAACTAACCAAAACAAGCATAATGAGACTATTGAACAAATTTGACAATGAAAAATTGTTCTTTGAGTAATTGTAAGTTCCCTCCAAAAGGATTTGGCACTAAAGCTCTTATGGGTCCTTACTCATCTCCACTATTTATGTCAAGCTTAAAACATGAATTCAATCCGTAAATTGCAGAGTTTACACAATCAAGAATCACATACAGTTGAGTTCAAAAATAAATACATATGTGATACTTTTGCATATGATCAAATTCCATAGGATGCTCATGTGCACAAAGTTCACAACAAGGATCAACATGTCATCCAGCTCACACACTCTTCATGAAGGAATACATGTCAACAATCAGATATTTTTCATCAAAAAATTTCAAAAATTTCACATATTTTCTACTAATGCAAGCAAAACTCAAAAATTTCCCAACAACTTAGTGTATTATACACATGGTGCACCTCACCCCCCAACTAGAATCATGCATTGTCCTCAATGCATAAAAAATATATTATATAGTATGCAATGAAAGACCGTAACAATGAGTAGGGTAAGAGAACACCTCGTGATTGAGCTTTGGACAACGACACCAAGATCTGAAATTAATAAAGACACAGCTATACAAGCAAAGAAAGTGAGTGACAGGAAAATAAAGATAACGTAAATACATGACAGTAACTATACACTAAAGAGTACAAACACTAGCTAATCCTCCACACACTCCGGATACTCGGGATCCGTCAACTCTTCCTCCACTTCTTGCTCTCCAGAACCCTCGAAGAATGGCTTGAGTCTTTGACCATTTACTTTGAATGTTTGGCCATTCTCAGGGTTAGTTACCTCAACAGCTCCGTTGGGGTAGGCCACCTTGACAAGATAGGGGCTATCCGAACGGGATCGGAGTTTTCCTTGAAAAATTTGGAGGCGAGAATTGTATAAGAGCACCTTTTACCCGGGCTCAAATGATTTCCGTGTGATGGAATTATCATGAAAGATTTTAGCTCGTTCCATTGAAATTTTTGAGCTCTCGTACGCATCTCGACGAATCTCTTCCAACTCATTCAGCTCCAACTTCCTATGTGTACCGGCCATCCTCAAATTAAAGTTTAAAGTTTTAATGGCCCAATAGGCCTTGTGTTCCATTTCGACAGGCGGATGGCATGCCTTTCCATAGACAAGTCGGTAGGGAGACATGCCCAAAACAGTCTTATAGGCAGTGCGATATGCCCACAGGGCATCGATTAGTCTATTGGACCAATCCTTTCTACTTGGGTTGACAGTTTTTTCTAGGATGGTCTTGATCTGCCTATTGGCTAGCTCGGCTTGGCCATTTGTTTGTGGGTGATAAGTGGTGGATACTTTGTGAGTGACGCCATATTTGAACATTAGAGATGCAAATGACCTATTACAAAAGTGGGATCCACCATCACTGATCATAGCTTGAGGTACCCCAAACCTTGAAAAGATATTCTCTTTGAGGAACTTGACTACGACCCGGTGGTCATTAGTCTTGGTCGGGATGGCCTCCACCCACTTGGACACATAGTCCACTGCCAGAAGGATATATAACCGAATGACATAGGGAACGGACCCATGAAATCGATGCCCCAACAGTCGATTATTTCTATGACAAGCATGGGAGAGAGGGGCATCATACTTCGATGGGTCACACTACCCAATCGTTGGCATCTGTCGCATGCCTTACAGAATGAAACACAATCTTTGATAAGAGATGGCTAGTAGAAACCTGATTGAAGAATTTTAGCGGAAGTCTTCTTTGCTGAAAAATGTCCGCCGCAAGCTTGTGAATGGCAAAATGCTAAGACATCCCGCTGTTCGTTTTCGGGTACACATCTCCTCATGACCTGGTCAGGGCAATATTTGAACAAATACGGGTTGTCGAAGTAGAAATACTTAACATCTGCCATGAATCGTCTTCTATCCTCTGGACTCCATTGAGGCGGGATCTGTCCTGTTACAAGGTAATTACATATATCAGCATACAAAGGACATACTGAATGAATTGAAAGTAAATGTTCGTCAGGGAAAAAGTCAGGGATCGGAATGTGCTCATCAGTTTCCTGCACCACAAGCCGTGATAAATGATCCGCCACCACGTTCTTAACTCCTTTCTTGTCCTTGATCATCAATTCAAATTCTTGTAGGAGGAGTATCCCCCTAATGAGCCTTGGTTTCGCATCCTGCTTAGATAACAAATACTTCAAAGCAGAATGGTCAGTAAAGACAACAATAGGCGAACCAATGATATATGAACAAAATTTATCTAAGGCAAACACTACTGCTAGCAACTCTTTCTCGGTGGTAGTGTAGTTCATTTGAGCATCATTGAGTGTTTTGCTAGCATAGTGTATTACATACAGCCTATTTTCCTCCCTTTGACCGAGCACTGCGCCGACCACGTAATCACTCACGTCGCACATGAGCTCGAAAGGTAGATCCCATCTGGGTGGTCGCATGATAGGAGGCGTGACTAGCATGCTCTTAAGTTTTTTAAAAGATGCCTCACAGTCATCCAACCACTCAAAGGGAACCTCCTTAGACAGTAGGTTGGTCAAGGGTCGGACCAATGCATTGAAATTTTTTATAAACCTGCGATAAAAACCTGCATGGCCAAAAAACAACCGGATTCCCTTAATGGCCCTCGGCGTGGGGAGGTTGGAGATGGCCTCCACCTTGGATCTGTCGACTTCAATACCCCTTGTCGAGACTATGTGGCCCAACACAATTCCTTCCGTCACCATAAAGTGACACTTTTCCCAATTCAACACCAGATTTTTTTCCTCACATCTAGTTAGGACTTTCTCCAAATTTGTCAAGCATCCGTCAAACGAATCTCCAAACACTGAAAAGTCATCCATGAAGACCTCCACGATCTTTTCCACCATATCACTGAAGATGCCCATCATGCATCGCTGAAAGGTTCCTGGAGCATTGCATAGACCAAACGGCATGCGGCGGTAGGCGAAAGTACCATAGGGGCAGGTGAAAGTAGTCTTCTCTTTATCCTCCAATGCGATCTCTATTTGATTATAGCCAGAGCACCCATCTAGAAAACAATAGAATAGGTGCCCAGCTACTCTTTCCAAAACTTGATCAAGAAATGGCATCGGGAAATGATCTTTTCTAGTGCATGAGTTCAACTTCCGATAATCAATGCATACCCTCCATCCGGTGATCACTCTTGTAGGTATTAGCTCATTCTCATCATTTTCCACCACCATGACTCCGGATTTCTTTGGCACTACTTGTGTGGGGCTGACCCACTTACTGTCGGCAATTGGAAAAATGATCCCCACATCAAGTAGCTTCACAACCTCATCCCTTACCACCTCCTTCATGATGGGGTTTAGCCGTCGTTGTGGTTATCGGGAAGGTTTGGAGTCCTCCTCCAGGTATATGCGGTGGGTGCAAATGAGAGGGCTTATGCCCTTGATATCCGCAATGGTCCACCCAATTGCTCCTTTGTGTTTTCTTAATACCTCCAAAAGCTTTTTTTCTTGTTCCTTATTCAGCGTAGAGCTAATGACCACCGGGAATGTTTCTCCATCGCCAAGGTAGGCGTACTTCAAATGTGAGGGTAATGGTTTCAATTCCAGGTTCGACTTTTGTTCATTTGACGGGAAAATTCTCTTTCCTTGTTTGGGTAACTCCTCAAATGTAGGGATCCAAGTTCCTATCCCTTTCAATTCTCGAACCTCCTCTTGTTCCTCCAACTCCTCAAGATTCACAACTCCTTCATCCTTGAACCTCAACATCCTCTCCAAGTCCATGTGCTCCTCAACCAAGGTGTCGATTCTATTGACCTCGCTTATTTCTTCATCATCACCCGGTTGCTTCGCTAGGTTGAACATATTGAGCTCCATTGTCATGTTCCCAAACGCCAACTTCATTAGACCGTTCCTGTAATTTATAACAGCATTAGACGTAGCAAGGAAAGGTCATCCAAGTATAACGGGAATCTGGGAACTAAGGTTAGCAACAGGGTGTGTATCTAGCACAATAAAATCGACGGGAAAATAAAATTTGTCAACTTGAACCAAGACATCTTCCACTACTCCCCTTGGTGTATGGATGCTACGATCCGCTAATTGAAGCGTAATGGAGGTGGGCTTCAACTCCTCAAGCTTGAGTTGTTGATACACGGAGTAGGGAAGGAGATTGACGCTCGCTCCCAAGTCAAGCAATGCTTGTTCCACCTGGCAATTCCCTATGGTGATGACAATTGTTGGACAACCAGGATCTTTGAATTTGGGAGGAGTATTGGTCCTCAAAATTGAGCTGACTTGTTCGGTTAAGAATGCTTTCTTCCGGACATTCAGTCTCCTCTTCATCGTGCATAGATCCTTCAAAATTTTGGCACCGGACGGTATTTGCTTGATGGCATCGAGGAGCGGGATGTTGATCTTCACCTGCTTAAACATTTCCAAAATATCAGTATAATTTGCCACCTTAACAGGTGGCTTCAAACGATGTGGGAAAGGGGCAGGCATAGGAGGAACAAAGAAGGAATCATCGGTCATTTTTTCTTTCTCATCACCCTCCCCCTCTTTCTCTTTACTCAACTCACCCTCGTTGGTCTCACTCTCCTTACCCTCTTTGGTCTCACTCTCATTCTCTTCTTCTATTGGCAATGAAGCTTTGGGTGAGACCCTTGGCAAAATGGTTTTGTCAATTTGTTTGCCACTACGAAGGGTGGTGATAGCTTTGAGTTGCTCGCAACTCTCTTTGGTGGGGTCGGATGACTCAATGACATGTTGCTCCTTAGGGTTCTTTTGGGGTTGAGCGGGGAATTTCCCCTTCTCTTATTGTGATAACCCTATGGCATTGGTGATTTTGGTGAGTTGGGCCGACATGTTGTTATTGAAGGTGGTTTGGGTTTGAATGGAGTTATAGAGCACATCCTCCAAGTTCCTTTTATGAGGGGGTTGGTAGGTGGGAGGTGATTGAGCAAAAACAATATCTTTCCTAACCCCTAATTACTATCCCTCAATGTATGCAATGTATGGACGGGGGAGAAGAATTTCTTCCCCTAGGGATAGTGTCAAAAGAAAGGGCAATGAGGAAAGGGAAATGGGAAGATGTAAATATGGGATATGTATGCACAAAAATGCTCCCCAATCGCAAGGAGACTTTCGTGTGTTGTGAGTTACTTGGAAGAGTATTCCAAGGTCGTATCCACAGGGAAGGTAGTGAATCAAGATTGAAGTGATTTGGTGAAAAACGGAAATGTAAAATCTTTTGTCTTGAGAGTTGATTGGTGAAGTGTATACTAATGAAAATGTAATGATAAAACAAGTGTTGGCAATTCCAAGAGATCACTCCAATGGGTATACCATCTCAACTCAAATCACTCCTCCGATTGGGCATGAATGAACGCTTGAATCACGGAAAGCTGAGGATGACATCGGTGAGTATCTAAGCATAAACCGTGACTAGGCCTACGGTTTATCAAAGACTTATCGACTCATCCATCTTCTGTCCGGTCAAAACGAACCATTTGACTCTAAAGGGAAAGAGGAGAAAGAGTTGAAATGATATCCCCAAAGGAGATCCCTCTTGGTCTTGCCAACTAGAGGATTTAGCTACTCATACTTGGAATGGAAATGACTATGTAATGGAAGTGCATTGTAAATCTATGAACTTCTAAGCTACTAAGTGTAAGAATTTATGAGCTAAAAGAACCTGCATTTAAACCTATTACATAGCTATGAAAATGAAGAACTTGAAGCATTAATGGTGAAATATTAAAAGAGCATTCAACTAACCAAACATGAAGGGAAAACAACATTTATGGCATTCAATGAACTACTAAGATTCTTACTCAAGATTACAAGACAGTGCAGTAGAAGAGAATGCAAAAATCACAACTTTCTCTCTCTAAAAACTACTATTCATCATCTTCTCCGCCCAGAGTTTCTCTCTCTAAAAACCTATCTTTTTTCTGCTGAATAATAAAATTTCCCCCATGACCATCCTTGGAGAACTTTTTGTTTCTCAAAAACGTGCCTGGTCATCCCCTGTAGCTCCCTGCAGCAGAGCACAGTCTGCAAGGCCTGGACCAGGAAGGTGCAGCATCCCTCTGCAACCCAGCTTCCCTTCTTAGTGTAATTTTCTTTGCTATGGAGAAAAACCCTTTTTTCCCCCACTCCCCATTCTGGAGAGGAGGGAGTCTCCCATCTGATTACTGTCTCCCTAGGAATGCAGCAGACAGGGTATGACAGAGGTGTGCAGAGCAGGTCTGCACACCCAGCAGCTCCCATTTTCTCTTTCTTCAATTAATGCCATGGCTTCAAAGTCCAAGAGGAAAGACATGGAGGGATGTTCTGTATGTTGAACGAGTCAGAGGAGTGAGGGAGACTAGATGGTGGGGCCCTTGAAGCAACAAAAACAATCCAGTAGAAATTTAAATGAAACAGCCTCGGCTACCGGTAGCTCGTGCACTGACTACCGGTAGCTGAAACCCCAGAAGCAATTGGCTACCGGTAGTCGTGCGGTAGTAGCAACTCCAGAGGCAATCGGCTACCGGTAGCTCTGCGGTAGCTGATTGATTTTGATTCCTTCTTGCTTCCTCTTCTTTTAATTCAAAATCAAGGTTAGCCCTCATCTCCATTCATCAAAGCTTTGAAACAGTCGACATTTGCATTGTTTAACTGCAAAACTCACAAATTACCAATAAGTGCTCAATTAACGCAAATCACATCAATATAATCTCCAAAAATCAATTCAAACCGAGATGATTTGCACAACAAAATATACAAAATTTGGTGTGAATCACACCCCCCAACTTGAGCTTTGCTAGTCCCTAGCAAAGTTTTGGCACACAACATTATAATACAAAAAGAAATCATTTACACAATCAATTCTTTGATCAATCAAAACACAAGAAATCACATTGCAATTTTAGAAATGAACAAGGGCAAACTAAGTTCAAACTGTGGTTTTCTTTCATAAATCAAATTTAAACTTGGAGTACATGGGGTTAGGTTTCAAAAAGAGACAAAACAACCTAACATGGCTTCTTCTACTGACCCACTGACTCCGTCAGGACAAACAACCTAAGAACACAAAACAAGGGAACCCAATGGACCCTAAACCTCATCTTCATTCCCATCATCACCACTTCCTTCCTCCCCAGAATCATCCCTAGACACGTCATCATCATCACCCTCCTTGTTCTCATCGGATTCATATTCATCACCATCTTCCACCACTGTGGTAGTGGAGGGCCTAGCTCTAGGGGGATTATAAGCAGGAGGTGCGAGCCCTTCCGGTATAGACCTCCCGGGAAAGGTATGCACATAGAGGTCTTTCATCATCACTGCCATCCCCTGCATAACAGCTTCCATTCCCAGCACAGTACCCTCCAGTGAATCCAAACGACGAGCAATGAGGCTTTCTGGCATTGCAGTGGATGGCCTGGACTCAGATGGGCCCTCATCAGGCGGTCCTGCACTAGATGACCCTGGACCTGAAGGTCTAGCACGCTCGGATCGAGTCATGGCAGTCCTCTTCATGCTACTAGCTTGACCAATGGTTCCAGTATCCGGAGGGGTGATTTTATCAGAAACAATTCCTTTTACCTTGAAATGGTTACACATGCGAGTTACCAAATTTCCATAAGGGAGATTCGCCCTTGGATAGTCAGTCTCGGCGAACTCCTTCATTACCTCCCAGATGAAAAGCGCGATATTCAATTTCTTCCCCGTCATCACTGCATCCAAGAGACCTAACTTCTCCACATTTGGTGTCTTTTCTGATCCCTTTGGAAACAAATTGTAATGAAGGATTTTATTCATCAAACCAAATTCATGCTTAAGGCCCCCAGAATGGACTGTTCCCTTAAACTGTGTTGGGTCAACATACATTGAAATCATATAGTCCTGAATAGGTATGACATTTTCGACATTGTCCGGATAAATCGAAGTGAAGGGAGGTGGCTGTTGATACTCCAACAGAGTAGCAATCACCTCGGGAGTCACTTCAAAACTCTTCCCTCGCACGTTTGTTTTCAAAATATTCTCATCCTCATTCGCCACCTTGAGTCTTTGGTAAAACTCTCGGCATTGAGGCAAATTGAAACCACTCACCTCTTTGAACCAAAATTTCATTCCAAGAGCTTCAATGGTCTTCACCACCACATGATCCACACCCAAAGATCTCCTATGCACAGCCCTTTCACAAGTCACATTTTTCTCGTTAATAAACTGCTCCTTAGCCTCATTCCTTGCTTTTTTTCTTTGCTCCGCCCTTTGAGCACTTGAACCTTCCCCACTTCTCTTCCGATTGGGTGCCTCTGAGGGTTGTGGGGAACTTAGTCCTGCACGTTTGGAACGAACCATTGGGATGATCCTGTGAGTCTGCAACTGAGAAGAGGGGGGGGTGGGTTTGAGAGATTTTCGGCTGGCCCAAGGTTTTGGAAAAACAGAGGCTTTGAATCTTGAAGGAGAAACGCCAATTTCGCAGTTCTATGGTTAGGAATTTATAGATGAATGGGGAAAGGGAACGGTTTGGGTATCTAGGGGGGTTATGGGTGAGAGGGATTTGGAATGGGTTCAATGTATTATGAGGATACTAAAGAGTCTCTCCGAAAAAACCCAATTAAAAACCCTAATTTCAGGCGTTCTGACCATCGGCTACCGGTAGCTCGTGCACTGACTACCGGTAGCTGCTACACCAGAAGCCAGTGACTACCGGTAGTCAAGCGGTAGTTGCTGCCTTAATTCCAAAATACCCCTACAGTCATTTCACTTTCATTCCACTCTCTCTTAGGATTTCCCTTATGCATTCTAACACTCTTTTCATGACCTCCACTCCACCCTAAACATCTAATCCACTTGCAAACCACAGTTCGAATAATTATGCCCAATTCATGATTGAAATTGCAAGGTGATTTAACCCCATGAACATTCATCATTCAACAATCAAATTCTGTTCTCAACTATCAAAAAGAGCACCCAAAATATACATCATGAGGTTCAGAATCAAAACATTCCTAAAATATGTCAATATCAATAACTTGAGAAATATTCCCTCATTCTTGCAAGCATGGAGCTTTTTAACAAATTTCTCAATTGAATGAACTAGATGTACATGAGCAAAACCATAGTCCTCAATGCTAGTCAGAAATATGCACCCACAAATTAATTTTCAACTCGTGTGCATGTGAATTTAAACAAGTAATTTGGGCATTTACGAAACATAATTCACATTCGAAAGGCTAGACAAACTCAGTTTCAATGCAAAACTCACCAAGGGACACCCTTAAACAATAAACGCACTCACGTTATACTGGTATGCACTCCATGTGTACATGTGATCTAGAATCTTGTATTCAAAACAAAGTGCTCACATGTAATCCAAAAATGAAGTTCATATGTGAAAATGAGGTAACCTTGGCATAGTCTCATGAATAGGATGTTAGTGCATTAGGTAGTAAGACTAAACTTATCATTTTTTTTACAAACATGCTTCTCCCATGCTTCTCTAGATCACTTAGGGCTTTAAAGGTTGTAATGGGGCCCTGGGGTGATATCTAGGTAAAAGAAATGAAGGAAAAATGACAACAAAGAGGGTTGTTCCGAGTGAGAGACTTTAATGTTGGAAAAACACTTCATTTTTCATGGGATTTTGATTTTCTCACCATCACCACACCCCTTGTTTATTTTCTTTATTTTTCTTAACATCTTCCTTTTCTTTTGATCACTCTTTATTCTTTTCACCCCTTTTTCTCCTTTTCTTGGATTTTCATTCAACTCCTTGAGTTTCAAATCATTCATCCCTTTTTGTTGGAGTTTCCACACCATACTTCCTTCTCTTTTGCAATCACTCATATTCAGCTCTAGGAACAACCAAGGTGAGGTAGATTTTTTTATCATCTTGCATTGGCTTGGTTAATATGTGTGGCATAGAAACGAATTTTAAAATGGGCTCAATCACGGCACTAGGGATAAAATTTTCTCAAGAAAAAGGGCTAAGGCTCAAAGTATTCAAAAATGGCCTAAGATCACTTCCAGGTCCACATGGGGAGAGCATTACATGATCAAGACAAATCAGTCTACTAACCAAACGCAACTAACCAAAGCAAGCATAATGAGACTATTGAACAAACTTGATATCAAAAATTGTTCTTTGAGTAAACGTAAGTTCCCTCCAAAAAGGTTTGGCACTAAAACTCTCATGGGTCCTTACTCATCTCCACTACTTATGTCAAGCTTAAAACATGAATCCAACCCGTAAATCACTGAAATTACAAGTTCAGAAAACACATACAGATGAGTTCGAAAATCAATCCATATGTGATATTTATGCATAGGATCCATTTCTATAGTAAGCTCATGTGCACAAGGTTCACAACACAACCAACATGTCATCCAGTTCATACTCGCTTCATAAGGGAATACAGATCAACTTAAAGGTATTTTTCATCAAAAATTTTCAAAAATTTCACCTATTTTTCACAATTGCAAGCAAAAATCAAAAAAAATTCAGACAACCTTGGTGTATCATACAATGGTGCTTGCACCTCACCCCCCAACTAGAACCATGCATTGTCCTCAATGCAACAAAAAGATATAATATGCAATGGAAGACAATAAAAAGATAAGTAGGGTAAGAGAACACCTCGCAATTTCGCTTTCGACAAAAGCACCAAGATCTGGATTCAAAAGAAAATAAAGCTATACACCAACACACAAGTAAGTGACATGAAATAAAAACATGACATAATTAAAATGAAAGAAACTGTACATGCGAACAAGGGACCAATTGTTATTCCTCAATCACTTCCGGATACACCGGGTCGGTTAACTCCTCTTCCACCACTTGGTTTTCAAAGCCCTCAAAGAATGGCTTAAGTCTTTGGCCATTGACCTTGAATGTTTGGCCATCTTTGAGGTTGGTGATCTCAACAGCTCCATTGGGGTAGGCCACCTTGACGAGGTAGGGGCCATGCCAACGGGATCTTAGCTTTCCAGGAAAAATGGAGAGGCGGGAATTATACAAGAGTACCTTTTGCCCGGGCTCGAATGATTTCCTCACTATGGAGTTATCATGAAAGATTTTCGCCCGTTCCTTTGAAATTTTTGAACTCTCGTATGCATCCCGCCGAATCTCTTCCAATTCATTCATTTCTAACATCCTATGTGTACCGGCCATTCTCATATTGAAATTTAAAGTCTTGATGGCCCAATAGGCCTTGTGTTCCATTTCTACCGGCAGATGTCAAGCCTTTCCATAGACAAGCCGATAGGGAGACATGCCCAAAACTGTCTTGTAGGCCGTACAATATGCCCATAGGGCATCAATCAATCTCTCAGACCAATCCTTCCTATTGGGGTTAACTGTTTTTTCGAGGATGGTCTTGATCTCCCTATTGGTTAGCTCGGCTTGGCCATTTGTTTGTGGGTGATAAGCGGTGGATACTTTATGTGTAACGCCATATTTGAACAATAATGATGCAACTGGCCTGTTACAAAAGTGTAATCCACCATCACTAATCAAAGCACGAGGCATCCCGAACCTCGAAAAAATGTTCTCTTTTAAGAACTTGACTACAACCCGGTGGTCGTTAGTCTTGGTTGGGATAGCCTCCACCCATTTGGACACGTAGTCCACTGCCAGCAGAATGTATAGATAGCCAAACGACATAGGGAAGGGACCCATGAAGTCAATGCCCCAACAATCGAATATCTCTATGACAAGTACAGGGGAGAGGGGCATCATATTCCTCCGGGTCACATTCCCCAAACGTTGGCATCTATCACATTCTTTGCAAAATGAAATACAATCCTTAATTAAAGAAGGCCAGTAGAAACCTGATTGGAGAATTTTTGAAGAAGTTTTCTTGGCGGAGAAGTGGCCACCGCAGGCTTGGGAGTGACAGAAGGCAAGGACATTCCGCTGCTCATTTTCAGGCACACATCGCCTCATGATTTGGTCTGGGCAGTACTTGAACAGATACGGATTATCGAAGTAGAAGTACTTAACGTCCGCCATAAACCTCCTTTTATCTTCAGGGCTCCACTTCTGTGGTATTTGTCCTGTTGCAAGATAATTGCAAATGTCAGCATACCAAGGACAATGAGAATGAATGGACAATAAATGCTCATCGGGAAAAGAATCAAGAATTGGAATGTGCTCATCAGCCTCTTGCACCACCAATCTAGATAGATGGTCCGCCACCACGTTCTCTACTCCTTTCTTATCTTTGATTATCAGATTGAACTCTTGAAGTAGGAGGATCCACCGGATAAGCCTTGGTTTGGCATCCTGCTCAGACAGTAGATACTTTAAAGCAGAATGATCAGTGAAAACAATTATCGGTGAACCAATGATGTAAGACCGAAATTTATCTAATGCAAATACTACTGATAGCAACTCCTTTTCTGTGGTGGTATAATTCATTTGGGCCTCATTCAGAGTTTTGCTAGCATAGTATATTACATATGGTCTATTATCCTCCCTTTGACCGAGCACTACACCGACCGCATAATCACTTGCGTCGCACATAAGCTCAAAAGGTAAGTCCCACTTAGGTGGTCGCATAATTGGAGGCGTGACAAGCATACTCTTAAGTTTTGAAAAAGATGCCTCACAACTATCCGACCAAACAAAAGGGACATCTTTGGATAACAAATTGGTCAACGGGCGGGCCAATGCACTAAATTTTTTTATAAACCGACGGTAAAAACCTGCATGGCCCAGAAACGACCTGATATCTTTGATGACCTTTGGCGTAGGGAGGTTGGAGATGGCCTCCACCTTTGATTTGTCCACTTCGATTCCCTTTGCCGAGATGATGTGCCCGAGCACAATTCCTTGTGTCACCATGAAGTGACATTTCTCCCAATTCAGAACTAGATTCTTCTCCTCACACCTTTCTAACACCTTCTTCAAATCCCTCGAAAGAATCCCCGAAGACTGAGAAGTCATCCATAAACACCTCGACAATATTCTCCACCATATCACTAAAAATCCCCAACATGCAACGTTGGAATGTTCCAGGGGCATTACATAGCCCGAAAGGCATGCGACGATACGCAAAGGTACCGTAGGGGCAAGTGAAAGTGGTTTTCTCTTGGTCTTCAAGGGCAATCTCTATCTGATTGTAGCCAGAGTATCCATCTAAGAAGCAATAGAAAAGATGCCCCGCTACCCGTTCTAGCACTTGATCAAGGAATGGGATTGGAAAGTGGTCTTTCCTTGTGCACAAGTTGAGCTTCCGGTAATCAATACACACTCTCCATCCAGTGATTACCCTTGTTGGAATGAGTTCATTCTCCTCATTTTCTACCACAGTCACACCCGACTTCTTGGGTACTACTTGCGTGGGACTAACCCACTTACTGTCGGCAATTGGAAAGATAATGCCCACGTCAAGTAGTTTCAAAACCTCATCCCGTACCACATCCTTCATGATCGGATTTAATCTCCTTTGTGGCTGGCGAGATGGTTTTGCATCTTCTTCAAGGTAGATCTGGTGTGTGCAAATGGTAGGATTTATCCCCTTGATATCCGCAATTGTCCACCCAATTGCTCCCTTATGTCTCCGCAGCACCTCCAAGAGATCTCCTTCTTGCTTTGCATCCAATGTCGAACTAATCACCACCGGGAATGATTCATCTTCCCCAAGATATGCATACTTTAAGTGGGAAGGTAGTGGCTTCAATTCCAAGGTAGGCTTTTGTACATCGGATGGAAATATCTTCTTCTCTTGGTGTGGGAGTCTTTCAAATGTTGGGATCCACTTATCCACCCCTTTCAAACCTTCCACGCTCTCTTCCTCATCTAACTTTACAAGTTCAACAAAGTCCTCCTCCATGCAGTCCAACATTCCTTCTAACTCCACTTGCTCCTCAATCAAAGTGTCGATTCTATTGATCTCGTTCACCTCCACATCATCCCCGGGTTGTTTTGCTAGGTTGAATACATTCAGCTCCATGGTCATGTTCCCAAAAGCCAACTTCATTAGACCATTCCTGCAATTAATCACTGCGTTAGCGGTAGCAAGGAAAGGTCTTCCAAGAATAACGGGGATTTGGGAATTAAGGTTAGCAACCGGGTGTGTATCTAATACAATAAAATCGACTGGAAAGTAAAAATTGTCAACTTGGACAAGCACATCTTCCACTACTCCCCTTGGTGTGCGTATGCTCCGATCCGCCAGTTGAAGTGTAACTGAGGTGGGCTTCAACTCTTCAAGCTTGAGTTGTTGGTACACGGAGTAAGGAAGAAGATTGACGCTCGCCCCCAAGTCAAGCAATGCCTGCTCAACCCGGTAATTCCCGATGGTGATGGCAATTGTTGGACAACCGGGATCCTTGAATTTTGGAGGAGTGTTGGTCCTCAATATAGAGCTCACTTGTTCGGTGAGAAATGCCTTCTTCCGGACATTCAACTTCCTTTTCACAGTGCATAGGTCCTTCAATATCTTGGCACATGACGGAATTTGCTTGATGGCATCAAGGAGCGGGATGTTGATCTTTACCTGCTTAAACAAATCCAAAATGTCAGAATAATTAGCCACCTTGAGAGGTGGCTTCAACCGATGGGGAAAAGGGGCGGACATAGAAGGAAAGCATAAACCATCATCAATCACATGTTCTTTATCAACCCCATCTCTCTCACTCTTTTCACTCGACTCGCCCTTGTCGACCACACTTTCTTTGGCCTCACTATCACTTTCTTTTTCTTTTGGCAATGCGGCCTTTGGTGTCAACTTTGGCACCACCATCTTTTCAATTTGTTTACCACTCCTAAGTGTGGTGACAACTTTGAGTTGCTCAAAACCCTCCTGGGAAGTCTCAGCTAACTCAACCACATTTTGACCTTTGGGATTTTGTTGGGGTTGAGAGGGAAATTTTCCCTTCTCTTGTGGAGACAACCCAATGGCATTGGTGATCTTGGTGAGTTGGGCCGAAATGTCCTTATTGAAGGTGGTTTGGCTTTGCATGAAATTAGTGAAGGTTTGATTGAGGGTGGTCTGGGTTTGAATGAAATTGTGGAGCATATCTTCCAAATTCTTCTTATGAGGGGGTTGGTAGATGGAAGAACTAGATGGACCTTGTTGGGAGAAATTTTATGGGGGAGGATTGGATTGATACCCTTGCGGATTAGACCGTGGGTATTGGGAGTTAGAGGCTTGCCCTTGACCCTGGGATTGAAATTGGCTTTGCCTAGGAGGTGCGGGAGGTGTATATATGTTTGAGCCATAAGGAATGGGGTTCTCATTCCTCCAACTGAAATTAGGGTGATCACGATACCCTGAATTGTAAGTGTTGGAATTTTGAGGAAATGATTGCCTCGGTTGGTTGAAGGCATTGACCTGTTCATGGTATGTTTCTTTAAGTGCCGGAATGCTCGGACACTCCGACGTGGAATGATCGACACCCCCACAAATAGAGCAAGCCTCCTCGGCTCTTGACACATGAGACACCTCTCGTCTCCTTTCCACCTCAAGGCTATCTACTTTCCTAGACAATTTGGAAATTTGGGAAAGTAGGTCCTCCCGGTCTTTCAGATCATATATCCCTCCCCGTGGTGGTTGACTACTCACTGGCATTGTCCTAGGTACATCACTTGGATCCCTAACATCCCACGATTGTGCATTTTCGGCCAAGATACCAAAGTAATCAAGGGCCTCGTCAGGGTCTTTGTTCAAAAATTCACCATTGCACATCATGTCAATAAATTGCCTATGGTTTGGTGAGATTCCTTCATAGAAACAACTCACCAATTGCCACGATTTAAAACCATGATGTGGTATGGATTGAATCAAATCTCTATATCGCTCCCAACACTGATAGAATTGTTCATTGGGTTTTTCAGAAAAGTTTTGAATGTCTTTTTTCAATGAAGTGGTTCTATGAACCGGAAAAAACTTTTTCAAAAAGAATGAAACTATATGGTCCCAAGATAGCATGGTCCGAGGTCCCATGGAATCAAACCAAATCTTTGCCTTACCCTCCAAGGAAAAAGAGAAAAGTTTCATCCTTGCAATCTCTTCCATGTTGTAATTTGGGATAAAGGTTGCAACTATTTCCTCATAAGACTTTAAATGACTATAAGGGTTTTCCTTCTCAACCCCATGGAATTTAGGGAGTAGTTGCAACATCCATGGTTTGATTACAAAGAGATGTGCTTGGACAGGAAGGACAAGGCATGATGGTGTGGAGCTACGGGTCGGCTGAAGGAACTCCCGCATTGTCCTTGGTGGAGGGTCAAGTTGGATGTTCCCTTCATTCCTAGGTGGGGGAAATTGCACTCGTGGGTTGGGCATCCTAGGTTGTTGGAATCCCCCACCCATTTGCCTATTCGGGTTAGCATCCTCATTATCAAAAGCATCGGGAGGGGGATATTGCATTCTTGGGTTAGGCATCCTATTTTCGGGTAACCCCCCACCCCTTTGAGCATTTGGATTCACCCCGACATTGTCAAAATTTCCACCCCCTTGGATGTTTGGGTTGACATCCACATTTTCGAAATTGTCACCCGCATCCTCGGGTGGGTCTTGGTCGATGTTCATGTTGGGGCCTAAGGGTTGTCTAACTAATCGGTGATAGTCGTCCCTTCCCCACATGCAACAAGATATCTATACAAATGAAATTGTAAACAAACAAGAATATATACACGAAACAACGTACCTCAGCCCGTGATAAAGATCACGGGACTTACCTCCATTGTTCGGAAATCACTCTCTTGGTTTGACACTTGCCTTCCCCGACAACGGCGCCAAAAATGATTGAGCAAAAACAATATCTTTCCTAACCCCTAATTACTATCCCTCAATGTATGCAATGTATGGACGGGGGAGAAGAATTTCTTCCCCTAGGGATAGTGTCAAAAGAAAGGGCAATGAGGAAAGGGAAATGGGAAGATGTAAATATGGGATATGTATGTACAAAAATGCTCCCCAATCGCAAGGAGACTTTCGTGTGTTGTGAGTTACTTGGAAGAGTATTCCAAGGTCGTATCCACAGGGAAGGTAGTGAATCAAGATTGAAGTGATTTGGTGAAAAACGGAAATGTAAAATCTTTTGTCTTGAGAGTTGATTGGTGAAGTGTATACTAATGAAAATGTAATGATAAAACAAGTGTTGGCAATTCCAAGAGATCACTCCAATGGGTATACCATCTCAACTCAAATCACTCCTCCGATTGGGCATGAATGAACGCTTGAATCACGGAAAGCTGAGGATGACATCGGTGAGTATCTAAGCATAAACCGTGACTAGGCCTACGGTTTATCAAAGACTCATCGACTCATCCATCTTCTGTCCGGTCAAAACGAACCATTTGACTCTAAAGGGAAAGAGGAGAAAGAGTTGAAATGATATCCCCAAAGGAGATCCCTCTTAGTCTTGCCAACTAGAGGATTTAGCTACTCATACTTGGAATGGAAATGACTATGTAATGGAAGTGCATTGCAAATCTATGAACTTCTAAGCTACTAAGTGTAAGAATTTATGAGCTAAAAGAACCTGCATTTAAACCCATTACATAGCTATGAAAATGAAGAACTTGAAGCATTAATGGTGAAATATTAAAAGAGCATTCAACTAACCAAACATGAAGGGAAAACAACATTTATGGCATTCAATGAACTACTAAGATTCTTACTCAAGATTACAAGACAGTGCAGTAGAAGAGAATGCAAAAATCACAACTTTCTCTCTCTAAAAACTACTATTCATCATCTTCTCCGCCCAGAGTTTCTCTCTCTAAAAACCTATCTTTTTTCTGCTGAATAATAAAATTTCCCCCATGACCATCCTTGGAGAACTTTTTGTTTCTCAAAAACGTGCCTGGTCATCCGCTGTAGCTCCTTGCAGCAGAGCACAGTCTGCAAGGCCTGGACCAGGAAGGTGCAGCATCCCTCTGCAACCCAGCTTCCCTTCTTAGTGTAATTTTCTTTGCTATGGAGAAAAACCCTTTTTTCCCCCACTCCCCATTCTGGAGAGGAGGGAGTCTCCCATCTGATTACTGTCTCCCTAGGAATGCAGCAGACAGGGTATGACAGAGGTGTGCAGAGCAGGTCTGCACACCCAGCAACTCCCATTTTCTCTTTCTTCAATTAATGCCATGGCTTCAAAGTCCAAGAGGAAAGACATGGAGGGATGTTCTGTATGTTGAACGAGTCAGAGGAGTGAGGGAGACTAGATGGTGGGGCCCTTGAAGCAACAGAAACAATCCAGGAGAAATTTAGATGAAACAGCCTCGGCTACCGGTAGCTCGTGCACTGACTACCGGTAGCTGAAACCCCAGAAGCAATTGGCTACCGGTAGTCGTGCGGTAGTAGCAACTCCAGAGGTAATCGGCTACCGGTAGCTCTGCGGTAGCTGATTGATTTTGATTCCTTCTTGCTTCCTTCTTCTTTTAATTCAAAATCAAGGTTAGCCCTCATCTCCATTCATCAAAGCTTTGAAACAGTCGACATTTGCATTGTTTAACTGCAAAACTCACAAATTACCAATAAGTGCTCAATTAACGCAAATCACATCAATATAATCTCCAAAAATCAATTCAAACCGAGATGATTTGCACAACAAAATATACAAAATTTGGTGTGAATCAGGAGGATTGGATGAACCTTGTTGGGAGAAACTTGGTGGGGGAGGATTGGATGAATACCCTTGCGGATTGGACCGTGGGTATTGGGAGCTAGACGCTTGCCCTTGACCTTGGTATTGGTTGTGGTATTGCCCTTGCTTAGGAGGCGCGGGAGGTGTATGTGCAATTGAACCATGAGGTGTGGGGTTCTCATTTCTCCAACTAAAATTTGGGTGGTTGCTCCAACCTGGATTATACGTGTTTGAGTGAGGAGAAAATGATTGCCTAGGTTTGTTAAATGCATGGAGTTGCTCATGGTATGCTTCCTTAAGCGCCGGAATGTTGGGGCAATCCGATGTGGAATGCTCCAAATTTTCACTTATTGAGCAAAATTCCTCGGCCTTTGACACTTGTGACACCTCATGCCTCCTATTTGTCTCAAGACTTTCGACCTTCCTAGATAATTTTGCAATTTTTGAAAGTAGGTCCTCTCGGTCACTTAAGTCATAAATCCCCCCTCTATGAGTGTGGCTACTCCCTTGGGGAGAAGACCTTGGTACATCGGTGGGATTCGTGATATCCCATGACTGTGCATTTTCCGTCAATGTATCAAAATAATCTAAGGCCTCGTCAGGGTCTTTGCTCAAGAACTCTCCATTGCACATCATATCGATGAACTGTCGATGGCTTGGTGAGATTCCCTCATAGAAGAAACTCACCATTTGCCATGGTTCAAAGCCATGGTGTGGAATGGATTGTAGCAAATTCTTGTATCGTTCCCAGTAGTGATAGAATGGTTCATTATGCAACTCAGAAAAATTTTGAATTTGCTTCTTTAGGGTGGTGGTTTTATGCACCGGAAAAAACTTGTTCAAGAACACATAAATCATTTGATCCCAAGATGTCACAGTTCGGGGTCTCAAAGCATGAAGCCAAGTCTTTGCCTTATCACTCAGGGAAAAAGGGAACAATTTCATTCTTGCTATCTCTTCCATATTGTGATTGGGGAGAAATGTTGCAACTATTTCCTCGAAGTCTCTTATATGAGAATAGGGGCTCTCATTCTCAATTCCATGGAAGGTGGGAAACAATTGCAACATCTCCGATTTAACTATGAAGAGATGAGCCTGGACCGGAAGGTGGATGCATGAAGGTGTGGTGGTGCGGGTTGGTTGGAGGAATTCCCGCATTGACCTCGCCGGAGGATCAATGGGGATGTTGTTCCCTTCATTCCTAGGAGGGGGGAAATGCATTCGTGGATTTGGTACCCTATGTTCTGGTCCTCCCCCACCCCTTTGCAAGTTCAGATTGGCATCCACATTTTCAAAATTATCACCCGCATCCTCGGGCGGGTCTTGGTCAGGATTCATGTTTGGGTCAAGGGGTTGCCTAACTAACCGGTTTTGATCGTCTCTCCCCCACATGCAACAAAATATCTATAAATGAATTTGTACACAAAAAATATATACAAGAGACAACGTACCTAAGCCCGTGATGAAGATCACGGGACTTACCTCCGTCGTCCGGAAATCACCTTCTTGGTTTGACACTTGCCTTCCCCGGCAACGGCGCCAAAAATGCTTGACCAAAAACCTTGTTGTTTCCTAACCTCTAAAATCTATCCCTCAAAATGTGTAATGTATGGATAAGGGGAGTGTCACTCTCCCTTGGGATAGTGTGAAAAGAAAGGGCAAGAGGAAAGGAAAATGGGATGGTGGAAATGTGAAATGTGGATGCACAAAATTATGTGTGTGTGTACAAAAGTGCTCCCCAAGCGCAAGTAGACTTTCGCGGGTTGTGTTTTACTTGGTGGTATTCCAAGGTCGTTTTCACGGGGAAGGAAGTAAACCAAGGGGAAGGTGATTTCGGGTAAGAGAAAATGTAAAATCTTTTGGTTGTTGAAAGTTGTTTGGTGGTGTATGTTGATGAAAATCAAATGAAAAACAAATGTTGGTAAAGCCAAGAGGTTACTCCAATAGGAATGCCATCTCAACTCGAATCCCTCCTACGATAGAGCATGAATGAACGATTGATTCATGGGAAGTTGGGGATACTAAGGGTGAGTATCTAAGCATAAACCGTGACTAGGCCTACGGAATATCAAAGACTCACCAATTTATCCACCCACAACCCAGTCAAACCGAACCATTGATCTCCGGAAAGGGAGGAGAATGAGTTGACATGACATACCCAAGAGGAGGTTCCCCTTGGTTTTACCAACTAAAGGATTTAACTACTCATGCTTGTAATGAAGTTGACTATGTAAGAACAATGCATTACAAGGGAGGAAGTTCTTGAATAGCTAAAATGCAAGTAGACAGAAATTAGAGAAGGATGCATTTAAGACCCATTTACAGCTAAGAAATTGATAAACCTTGTTGCATTAATGGTGAGAAGTTAAGAGAGCATTAAACTAACAATGAACTTGAAGGAAAACAACATTAATGGTATTAAAATGAAGCTTGAAATGTTCTTACAGCAGATTACAAGACAATGCAGTGAAGAAAATGCAAAAATCTAAAATTTATCTCTCTAGAACACTATTCATCATCTTCTCCAGATTTTCTCTCTCTATATCTATCTATTTCTGCCTCTTCCCACCAATGCTGGCTCCCCTGGTCTTGCTGGACTTGGCTCTCCAAACGTGCATGGGGAGGTAAATTATTGGCTTGATTTTCTGATTTCCTCCTCCACTGAGCTATCCACAAGCTGTCTTTTCATCTTCATTTGCCTCACATGATTGGGGAAGGCCTTAAGAGGTATCATTTAGCACCATTTAACTGCAAACACCAAATATCATCGTTAAGAGTTCAATTAACCTAACTCCCATCATTTATATCTCCAAAAATAATTAAAAAGAGATGATTAGCACATCAAAATATGCAAAGTTTTGTGCTAATCAGCTATCGAAGTTGTAAACGAATCCAAACTGGAGGTCCATAAACAAGTATTGCAAGTCCCATCGTGATCATGGTTGCAGGTTCCATCGTGATTATGGTTACAATACCAAAGACTGCATAGTTCTTAAAAGATTAGATAAAGGACCTCAATCCAAGGGGTGGGGGAATACAAAAACCTCGAGTACAAAACCCCCGAATGCAATTCCCACCTCCAAGAAATGAAGGAAATAATCTCCCTATTGATCCCCCAGCAAGATCAATGAGAGATTATCTCCAATCCACACGAAGAACCACCTCATCATGCATACTCTTACCTGTGCCAACACATAGTTTTCTTGTTAAACTGGGCATGTTACAACTACTTCCTCAATTCCATGGCATGGAACGAGGAAATCTTTACTTACTTATTAAGGAATTCGAGAAAATAGTTGGAATATTTATTTCAAATCATGCAATGGAAGAAATGGCACGCATGAAGTTATTTTCCTTTTCTCTCAAGGGTAAAGCAAACACTTGGTTGAAATCCTTGAAACCACGCTTCATAAGTTTTTGGGCCCAAATGTTATTTAAATTTTTAAACAAGTTTTTTTTCAGTGCCTAAGACCATTGCTTTGAGAAAAAAAAATTCAAAAATTTTCTAAGAAACCAAATGAGCAGTTTTATCAGTGTTAGGAAAGATATAAGGATTTATTGTACTCCATTCCACATCACAGATTTGAACCGTGGAACCTAGTTAGTTTCTTCTACGAGGAAATTACATCAGGGCATCGACAGTTCATTGACATGATGTGCAACGGAGAATTCTTGAACAAGGACCCCGATAAAGCCCTAGAGTACTTTGATACTTTGGCAGAGAATGCTCAATCTTGGGATATCATTGATCTTGCCGATATAACAAGGTCCTCTACAGGCACTCAACCAAGTGGGGGTGGGCTATATAACTTTTGTGACCAATAAGATTTGCTTGCTAAAATTGCAAAGTTGTCCCACAAGGTGGAAAGCTTAAAGGTCAATAGGAGGCATAAAGTGTCAAATTTGACTAAGGCTGAGGAATTTTGCTCGATTTGTGATAGTGTTGAGCACTCCATCTCGATTTGTTACAGTGTTGAACAATCCACAAGGGTTTTCTCAAAACACGCCTCAACAAGGGTTTGGTCAACAAGGACAATCCAATTCACCCACATATCAACCTCCTCACAAGAGAAATTTGGAGGATATCACATATCAATTCATCCAAAATCAAACTGCAACCAATAACCAAAATGCCACAACTTTTAATGACATCCGGACACAAATTATCAAGTTGACTAATGCTATGGGGTCATTTCAAAAAGGAAAAAGGAAATTTTCCACACAACCACAAGAGAACCCCAAGGGTCAACATTGATCGTGTCATCCAATGCCACTAAAGAGAATTTTGAACAACTCAAGGTTGTCGCCACTCTTAGGAGTGGAAAAGAAATTGAAAAAAATATTTTACCTAAGGTCTCACCCAAAGCCACTTTGAAAAATGAAAAAGAGACCACGGGTAGCTTCGGAGAGGGCGAACAACTTGAGATGCCCATGGTTATTGATTTGACTATAAATGATTGTCCTATCCTGGCCCCATATCCTCAATAGTTGAGGGCACCTGCTAAGATTGCTAATTATTATGATATTCTTGAGATGTTTAAGCAGGTGAAAATCAATATTCCACTCCTTGATGCTATCAAGCAAATTTTTCCTTGTGCAAAGATATTGAAAGACTTATGCATCATGAAGATGAAGTTGAATGTGCACAAGAAAGCATTACTCACTGAGCAAGTGAGCTCCATCTTGAGGACAAACACCCCGCTCAAGTTCAAGTATCCCAGCTACCTTACCATCTCCATCAGCATTGAGAATTGCCGTATGGAACAAGCATTGATAGACTTGGGGACGAGTGTCAACCTTCTACCATTCTCAATGTACCAACAACTACAGCTAGAGGAGTTGAGACCAACCTCTATCACTCTTCAGCTAGCTAATCGTAGCCTGAGAACACCAAGGGGAGTAGTAGAGGATTTGTTGGTCCAAGTGGACAAATTTTATTGCTCGTTGATTTCATTGTGCTTGACACTCACCCCGTTGCTAATCTCACTGCACAAATTCTTGTCATTCTAGGTAGACATTTTCTTGCAACTTCTAATGTCGTGATCAATTGTAGGAATGATCTAATGAAGCTAGCATTTGGAAATATGACAATGGATCTTAATGTAATCAACCTATGCAAGTAACCGGATGATGATGAGAAAATTCATGAAATCAATAGGATTGACACCTTAGTGGAGCATCAAATGGACTTACTGTGCAACACAAGTTTGGGGGAGGAAGAGTTTCCTGAGGATTTGGAACCGGAGACTATGCAAGGGGTGGGAACTTGGACTCCGACATTTGAGAAATTGCCTCCACAAGAGAAGAAATTTTTTTTATCTACTGTGCAACCACCTACTTTGGAGTTAAAGTCATTACCATCCACACTTAAATATGCATTCTTGGGGGAGAACCAAACATTTTCAGTGGTGAAAAGCTCTTCATTAGAGTTGGAGCAAGAGGAAGAACTGTTGAGAGTCTTAAGGAAGCATAAATGAGCGATCAGTTGGACTATTGCCGACATCAAGGAAATTAGCCCTCTCATTTGCACTCACAGAATATTTCTTGAAGAGGACGCCAAGCCTTCCCGACAAGAACAACGGAGACTCAATCCAATTATGAAGGATGTGGTTAGAGATGAAGTGTTCAACCTACTTGATGTGGAAATCATTTTTGCGATTCTCGACAGTAAGTGGGTCGGTACCACACAAGTAGTACCAAAACAATTGGGAGTAACGGTGGTGGCCAATGAGGAGAATGAATTGATTCCAACTCGGGTGGTCACTGGTTGGAGAGTTTGCATATACTATTGGAAGCTAAACTCATGCACTCACAAGGATCATTTTCTGCTACCATTCATTGATCAAGTGTTGGAAAGGGTAGTAGGACATCTATTCTATTGCTTCTTAGATGGCTACTTTGGCTATAATCAAATAAAGATCGCCCTGAAAGATCAAGAAAAGACCACATTCACTTGCCCCTTTGGAACATATGCCTATTGCCGAATGCCATTTGGGCTATGCAATGCCCTGGGGACTTTTCAAATGTGTATGATGGGGATATTCAGTGACATGGTGGAAAAGATTGTGAAAGTTTTCATGGATGACTTCTCAGTGTTTGGGGACTCTTTTGAAGGCTGTTTGGAAAACTTGGAGGGAGTATTAGAGAGATGTGAAGAGAAGAACTTGGTGCTTAACTGGAAGAAGTGTCATTTCATGGTGACTCAAGGAATTGTGCTGGGTCAAATTGTGTCTACAAAGGGAATAGAGGTGAACAAGGCTAAAGTGGAAGCAATTTCCAAGATAGTCAAAGACATCCAGTGGTTTCTTGGCCATGCAAGTTTTTATCATCGTTTGATTAAAGATTTTAGTGCATTGGCAAGACCCTTGACAAATTTTCTGGCAAAGGATGTCCCATTTGTGTGGTCAAATGATTGTGAGGCATCTTTTCAGAAACTTAAAAGTATGCTAATCTCACCTCCAATCATGCAACCACCCAATTGGGAACTCCCATTTGAGCTCATGTGCGACGGGAGTGATTACGCGGTCGGCGCAATGCTAGGTCAAAGGGAAGATAAAAAACCTCATGTCATATACTACGCTACCAATACCACAAATGAAGCTCAAATGAACTATACCACCACTGAAAAGGAGTTGTTAGCTGTAGTGTTTGCTTTGGATAAATTCAGGTCACACATCATTGGTTCACCTATAGTAGTCTATACTGCTTTGAAGTATTTGTTGTCTAAGCAAGATGCCAAACCGAGACTCATTAGGTGGATCCTCCTCCTCCTTCAAGAATTCCATTTGATCATCAGAAACAAGAAAGGAGTTGAGAATATGGTGGCAGACCATTTAGCATGGCTTGTTGTCCAAGACACCGAAGGGCACATCCCTATCACTGACTTTTTCCCGAATGAGCATTTATTTTCTATCCATTTAGTTTGTCCATGGGATGCTGACATTTTTAATTTTCTTACCACAAAACAAATGTCCCCACATTGGAGACCAGAAGACCAGAGAAAATTCATGGCAAGGGTAAAGCACTTTTACTTTGACAATCCATACCTGTTCAAGTATTCCCCTGACCAAGTCATGAGGCAATACGTACCAGAGAATGAACAACATGATGTCCTTTCCTTCTGTCATTTCGAAGCATGTGGTGGGCACTTCTCTTCCAAGAAAACTTCAGCTAAGATTTCAGAAAATGGTTTTTACTGACTGACATTATTTAAAGATTGTGTTTCATTTTGTAAACAATGTGATAGGTGTCAAAGGCTAAGGAGTGTGACCCGTAGGAACATGATGCCCCTTACTCCCATTTTTGATATTGAAATTTTTGACTGTTGGGGCATCGATTTCATGGTTCCATTCCCTGTGTCCTATGCCTACCTTTACCTACTCCTAATAGTCGATTACGTGTCTAAATGTGTAGAGAAAATGTGGTCAAATTCTTAAAAGAAAATATTTTGTCTAGGTTTGGGATGCCTCCAGTTCTGATAAGTGGCGGTGGTTTACATTTCTGCAATAGGCCATTTGCTTCATTGATGCATAAGTATGACATAACACACAAGGTGTCCACGCATATGTGACACTCCTAAATTCGAGGGTCCTTTCTCAATTTGTTGATCACCCATTAACCCGCGAAAATACTTGTGTATGTCGTATGACCCAACACCATGTCATCAAATCCCCTTCACCGGGATCGTAACCAACACAGAATTTGGACAGAATCTCTATTATACCGGAGCACTCCCAAACGTATAACCTGTGTGCATACCAATCACTTGATCATTCCAAGGTCCTATATCCATCAATTTTTCATCAAAATTTCTCCAATTACATCCTTCAAACAAAAGGGCTCAAGACCCGAAGGTTTGGCAAAATTATTTCAAATTTCTAAAAATTTTGGAGAAACTACCGGTACCTGGGCATCCTGCTTGCCTAGTAACGGTACTAGTGAGCATGGTACTCGTACCTGTTATGAGCGCATACTATTGCATATTTAACGGCCTCATTACATGCATTTTAACTCAAACTTTTCATTCAATTACTTAGAGTTAGTCGAATTTATGAATAATGTGAAAATTTTGATGTTGCAGGTAATCATAACGTAAATGATGGCTTTCGGAACCCTACAACTAAGTATGGATGAGTGGTGAAAAGATGAACACATTACAGGAGGATTAGAAGGCTTTAAAGTGAAAGAAATCAAGGAGGTAGAGGTACTTGGTATCATAGGTACCGGTATCTAAGCCTACTTGAATTTTGGTACCGGCACTCGCACTATTTGGTATTGGTACCTCGTTATTCCCCATTTTTGACCATGATCCACTTCAAATATGAACAAGTGCAAAAAATGAAAGTTGTCAATCTGGATGTCATCTATATTTTTCCAAAATTTCAGCTCCATCGGACAGTTGGATCAAAAGTTATGACAAATTTACAAAAACTGGTCCTGAGCTAGCATCCCAAATACGACCTACCGATAGAAGGAAACCAAAACCTACCATTAGGTTTTGCCTACTGGACAAAAACCTTCCGGTAGGTTTTGTCATCGACTTACTGGTAGGATTTGCTGAAAACGCCTGACTTCTATAACTCAGCTCCAACTGCTTGAGGGTCCCACCTACAGTTCTCCCACACCTTTCCTGACATGTTCCACATACCACCATGCCATCTCTTACACAAAAGCCTGATTTGGAAGAAGAAGCATGGAAAAATAGGAGAAAGAAGGAGAGAGGCTGATAAAGTGGCAGGGGGTGCGGCATGTCTGCACCTTGCTTGTGCAGGCTTCCAAACCTCCCCCAAATCATGGAAACTCTGCACAATACAGACCATAGAGCTCCATGGACGAAAATGGCAAAGGGGACTACCATTCATACATCATAGTTCCGCACTTTTAGAGAGAGGAGCTCCCAAGGTAGAAGACATAATTTTAGGGAGAGAAAGCTTAGATTCATAGTTTTAGGGAGAGAACACTTAGATTTTTGCATTTTCTTCACTCATTTCACTTGTACCAAGCTTTAAGACTCTTTTAATCTTTGTTTCTTGCATTGTAATCTCCTTTATTTCAATTGTAATCAAGTTTAATCTATTGTTCTTGCACTCTTACATTTCTGCTGGGTATGCTCTGCAACTTTTTCATTTTAGTGTGAAATGAATTCCTCTTTGTAGTTTACTTCGTCCTAGCCTTAATATATGTTCTAAGTTTCATTCTCAAATCATTTTCACTTCTATTTCTTCACAATGTCTCTTTACTTTATGTATGTTCTTGCATCAAATATGAGTAGTTAAGCTTTAAGTTGGCTAATCCAAGGGAGAATTCCTCTTGGGTATGCTAAATGAACTCTTTTTCATTCCTCCTCGTAGTGTAAGACGGTTTGGTTTGACTAGGTTGAGTGTGGATGTGGTTGTGAGTTCTTGATACACCGTAGACTTGTCACGGGGTATGCTTGAATCCTCACCTCCGTTTAAGTCCCTCGCTTCCTACGATTCAATCAAACGTCTAGGCACCATTGGAAGAATGTCTTGAGTTGATTTGGCATTCCCATTGGAATAACCTCTTTGGATTAGGCAACACTTGTTTTCATTTCATTTTCATCAAGAACACAACTCACCAAAACATATATTCAAAAGATTTTTACACTTTTCTTTTTTCACCAAAATCACCTTCAACACAATTCACCTTCCTTCCCTGAGGAGACGACCTTGGAATTCCAATTCCAAATAAAACACGACACTCAAAAGTCTCTCTGCGCTTGGGGAGCACTTTTATATGCACACACACATTTCATTCCCACACCCATTTTCCCATTTCTTGCATGATATCCGAGGGAGAGTGACACTCACCTAATCATATAAGCCACATACACATTACTGAAATCATGGTCGAAAATTAAGATCGACGGAATAACTCAAGCATTTTTGGTGTCGTTGCCAGGGAAGGTTAAGCGTCGAGTTCGAAGGTGATTTTGGATGGCATAAGTAAGTCTCGTGATTTTCATCACGGGCCAAGGTATGTCGTCTCATTTGTAAATAGTTTGTTGTAGTTTGTTTTTTGTGTTATGTTTTCTAATTTTTATGAAAATGTGTTAAATGACCCAAATTTTGAAAATGTGTGTGAGATTTGTGATGAGTATGATCACATAACTAGTGAGTGCCCATTAAATTATACAGTTCAAGACTTTGCATGTGAAGGATCAATTTCAATATTGGCCCTTGAAAATTTTTACCCGGACCATTATGTTGCAACAAGTTATCCGAGTTATGGTTGGGAGAACGAACCTTATAATTTTCATCCGATCTCACACCACCAAATGAATTTTGCCATTATCCAACATATGAGGACTCAACCGAACAAGAATTGGAAAATACTCTTTGCGAGTTTATGCTATACCAAATGGAAGTCAATGTTGAAATTAGAGATGACCTTATTGCATTGACTAATGTTATAATTACTATGCGTGAAGAATAACATCTTGAGCATAGTTAATGTATGAGGATGATCATCTCAATGGAATGCATATTGATGTTGAATCTCCCACCACTCTAGATTGTGAAAAATTTAATGAAGATTTTATCTCACATGAGGCTAATGAGCCCAAGGTCATTTTTCCATCAAAGAGTGGTGTTGAGATTCACATTTTTCAATTTGGGGAGGGCATTGAAATAGAGATGAGTGTAGAAAATTTTAAAGAGAAATTGTATACTCCATTGTTGGAATTGTATAAACTTGCCTACACCTCTGTTTGATTGAGATTTTTGAATCATTATCCTTTGTATTTTTTGATATATTGGTTAGGAAGGGCATCCATACAACAAAAAAATTTTAAAATCAAAAAAATCAATGGGCACAAGCTCATATCCGCATTGAAGCCGGATTGACATGAACCCTCTTTGTTTTGTTTTCATGTACATAGTAGTTAGACTTATTTTATTGTTATATTTTCCTTTTCATAATGTGGTAGTACAGATTTTAGCATGAAGTTGTTTACCTCTTCCTAATTTGGACTCAATGCATTTTGAGCATCATCGTAGCAAATCTCATTCAGTATCATGTGCGAGTTTAAGTTGGGGGTGTAAACAAGCTTTTTTGTCTTCCCTTTAATGTGTCTACTGAAAAAAAAAAAGAAAAAAAAGGGGGAGTATCTTATTTCCCATGTTACTTTCATTTTTCTCATTGCATGATTCATTGTGCATTGAGGATAATGCATGGTTCAAGTTGGGGGGGGGGGGGCTGATGTGCACCATTTACATGTTCCACCACTTTTTGTTCATAATAGTAGGAAATGTAAAAATTTTGAAAATTTTGGACATTTTTTGTGTGGAAAATATCTAATATTGAACTATATTCCCCTATCCTAATTGTTATGAGAGTTATGATTGCTTGATCTTCATTTTGAAGTTTGAACACATGAGTACACCATAGAAGTTTATCCTATGCCTAAGTATCACATGTGTTTTCTTTCGAACTCAACCATAGTGCACCTTGAATGTGTTATTTCGACAATTTACTAATTGGATACACATTTTAGAGCTTGACATGCATAGTGGAGATGAAGTAAGTACCCATGTGAGCTTTAGTGCCAATCCTTGTTGGAGGGAACTTACATTTACTCAAGGAACAATGCTTCAAAATTCAAAATTTTTCAAAAATTTCATTATGCTTGTTTTGGTTAGAGTGCATTTGGGTTGTTGATTGACTTTATCTTGAAATTCAAAATGTTCCCCCATGCTTATTTAGAAATGATCTTAGGCCATCTTTGAAATGCTTTGAGCCTTAGCCTTTTTATTGTGAAATTCTATCCCTAGTGCCATGTTTGAGCCTTGTTGAAAATTCGTTTCCATGCCACACAATTGACCAAGCCAGTGCAAAATGATAAAAATTTACCACACCTAGGTTGTTCTGAGAGCTAACTATGATTGAACATGAAAGAGAAGGAATGGTGATGTGGAAACCCAACAAAGGGATGATTAATGTGGAATTCATATGCTGAATGAAAAAAAATGAAGAATCCAAGAAAAGGGAGAGAAAAAGGGTGAAAGAAGAAAGAATGGTCAAAGAAAAAGGAAAATATTAAGGCAAAGAAGAAAAAGAAATAAAGAGTGAAGTGATGGTATTAGACTGAAAATCCCATAAAAATGGAGATCTTTTTGAAATAAATGTCATTCACTCGGAACAACCCTCTTTGTTATCCTCTGTCCTTTATTTCATTTGTCTCAATATCACCCCAAGGCCCCATTATAACCCTTGAAAGTCCTAAATGATCTAGAGAAAGCTTGGGGGAGGCACACTTTTAAAGAAAAAGAAAAGTTAATTTTGCTATCTAGTGCCCTAACATTCCTTTCATGAGATTATGCCAAGGTTGTTTCATTTGTATACATGTGCTTCATTTTGGGATTATATGTGAGCATACTTTGGTTTGTGCATAAGATTCTATCTCACATATACAGATGGAGAGCATGCCAAGATAATCATAGTGTTATTCATTTTTGTGAGAAACCCTTCGTGAGTTTTGCATCAAAGCTGAATTTTGATAGCTAAGTGAATGTGGATTATGTTGAGTAAATGCTTCAATTACATACTCATTTCACACACACATGAGTTTTGAAAGGAAATGTGTAGGTGGATACTCTAGAATAGCATTTAAAGCTATGATGTGATTCATGTGTGATTAGTTTAGGTGCATTGGGCAAAACTATTGTTGACATCCCAGTGCTAGTTAGGATAAGGGAATATGCTTTAAATATTGGATACGAGGAAAAGAAGTTTGTAGGTACCTTCACTGGAAACCTTCACGAAACAAAACTCGTTCACTACGGATCACCTATGGGTCTAAAGGCCTGTTGCATATGCTAAATGCAATAGCGGAATTAGTATAGATTTATTTTTGTTTGATTAATTTTTAAATTTAGTTTGCTAGGGACTAGCAAAGCTTAAGTTAGGGGGGGTGTTATGAGCGCATAATATTGCATATTTAACGGCCTCATTACATGCATTTTAACTCAAACTTTTCATTTAATTACTTAGAGTTAGTCGAATTTATGAATAATGTGAAAATTTTGATGTTGCAGGTAATCATAGTGTAAATGATGGCTTTCGGAACTCTGCAAATAAGTATGGATGAGTGGTGAAGAGATGAACACATTACATGAGGATTAGAAGGCTTTAAAGTGAAAGAAATCAAAAAGGTAGAGGTATTTGGTATCATAGGTACCGATATTTAAGCCTTCTTGAATTTTGGTACCGGCACCCGCACGATTTGGTATTGGTACCTTGGTATTCCCCATTTTTTACCATGATCCACTTCGAATATGAACAAGTACAAAACATGAAAGTTGTAGATCTGGATGTCCTCTATATTGTGTCAAAATTTTAGCTCAATAGTTATGAAGAATTTACAAAAATTGGTCTTGAGCTAGCATCCCAAATACGACCTACTAGTAGAAGGAAACCAAAACCTACCGGTAGGTTTTGTCATCGACCTATTGGTAGGTTTTGCAAAAAACACCTGATTTCTGCAACTCAACTCCAACTGCTTGGGGATCCCACCTAAACTTCTCCCATAACTTCCCTTACATGTTCCACATACCACCATGCCATCTCTTACACAAAAACCTGAATTGGAAGAAGAAGCATGGAAGAAGAGGAGAGAGAAGGAGAGAGGCTGACAAAGTGGCAGGGGTGCAGGCATGTCTGTACCTTGCTTGTGTAGGCTTCCAAACCTCCCCCAAATCATGGAAACTCTGCACAATACAGACCTGTAACACCCCAAATACCACCCTGGACGGCATTACACTATGAAACCATTCATGTCATGAGAGCAACTAAATATATATCCATCGAATAAGAAACATTCTTAATTTTTAACAAAATTTGGGCAGAGTCTCCTTTGTACAGGAAGCTCCACCCAAGAATCACAACCTGTGCAATTCTATTAACTTGACCACACAGGGTCCATTTAACCATCCAATAACAATAAAATTTCTATTTACCATCTATACTATCCTTAACATTATCCCAAAAGAATAGGCCAGATATGGCAATTACATTCCCCAAAAGAATTACATGAATATATCGCAGCGGAGTTTCAAAAGAATCTAGACTTTACATTGTTCATAAATAAATCTCCTAGTCTAGAACAAAATAAGCTATATCTCTAGATGTCCCATTCGGGATCTAGGTACCCCTCCAAGGAAACTTCCCCAAGGCCCGGCTCATTCACACCGAGCTCCTCTTCTAAGAGCATCTCCAATCCTTACTCAAATTTAGACTCAAATTTAAATTTGAGTAAAAAAGTCTAAAAAACTTGCTCCAACCCTTGACTCAAACTTATACCAAATCAAGGGAAACTCATTTTTTTACTCAAATCAAGGGAGACTCAAATTTTTACTCAAATATTTAATGGTAAGATTTCACAATCTTTTAAAGATCCAATGGTCATCCTTACTCCCTTTTAAATTTGGGTTTGTTCTCATTTAAATTTGAGTATCTTCTTCTTTAAATTTGAGTTTGTCCATTGGAGTCCTTTATATCAAATCAAACTTTTTACTCAAATATTAATTTAAATTTGAGTAAAAATTTGAGTCATGGTTGGAGATGCTCTAAGGCCAAATCTGAAAAAATATTAATTGTAGGGGATGAGCACGAAGTTCTGTAGCAAAATCTTCCCAAACTCAAACAAGGTTTATAAAAACATATAAAATGGCCGGTCTCATTTTACAAATAGCATACATAATCTTTGAAGTAAAACAGGGACATTTTAAAATGGATCTCAAGTTTAAGTAGCAACAGTAATTTAAATGAACAGTAAAAGAATCCAAGATCCAATACATATCCATTTTCCAAAATATAAACCATTTTCCCACAAGACCTTGTGGAATCCCATACTCCCACAAGTCCTTGTAGGAAACCATTTTCCACAATAATACAATAATCCATAACTTGAATATTCCACAACCATATGTATGTATCTCAAACATGATGTAAGGCACACCCCATGAATCAACACATTGAGTAATATCTAACCCACACACACCCACACAAATCTTATCAAAGATATCCATCCTTTAGGAAGGGCGTATGCCACACCAATGGCAGTGACGTATCCAACCCAGGTATTAATATACTAACCCTCTTACACGGCACCCGTGAGCAATAGCGGTTTAGTCTTACCAAAACACTAACCCCACTACGAGTGGTAGGAGAAATGCCAACCCCCACGGAGCAAGCAACACGTCTACCCACTCTACGATATCTCGTCAAAGGCCACCCATGGTCATCCCACACTCATAAGAGATACAATACCAAACCCGATTTCACAATTTACAAGAATATCTTAAAAATCCCCAATTTAAGCATGTGACATTTTCAATAACCAACAAAGAAAATGCAAGAGATCACAAAAATATCATTTTATTACTCAACACAAAACACAATGATTTTGAAATTAAGAATAAAGGAAGAGTTCAAGAGGAAAACCCATCACTCTTGAAAACTAGGGTTTTTCAAACCAAAAAGAGATTTCATGGGTATTCAACCCTAACTTTGTGTAAAACATGTTAACAATTGCAAAAGAACCAAGAAACAATGGAACCATAGCAAATACATATCATGAAGAATCAAAACATACATATTTATTAACTCTAACATCAATGTAAGAGAAAGAGAAGAAATCCCCTACCTTGGTGTTCTTGAAAATCTAGGGTTTGATCCTTGAATCACTTGTGAACCCTTTGTCTTTCCTTTTTATCTTGAGTTTTATCTTTCTCTCTTTCTCTCTAAGGGTTTCTAGGAGGGTTAGGGTAAGAGGGAGATGAAGAAATGGGGCAAATGGGATGTGGGATGGGTTTTATAACACAAAAATCCTGACTTTTTAACTGTTTAGCGGCGTCAGACAGATCGTACCCGTACCCAGTACCGGTACTGTATGGTACCGGTACTCAGTACCGGTACCCCAAACCTTCTGGAGTCGAAGTACCGGTACACAGTACCGGTACTGTATGGTACCGGTACTGGGTACCGGTACCATTTACCCAGTTTTGCCTATTTCTTTTGTTTTCCATTTCCAATCCATTCCAAAACTAACCAAATCCATCACAAACCTCTCCAACACATATTTATACACCAAACCTATCTAATACAAGTTATAGGACCTAACATTTTATATTTTCACTCACTAAAACTAAATTTCAACTATGATTTTCATTAACATTTTAAATCGTTACTTTTCAAATTTACAAAGTTCAAACACACTTCAATATCCCTATCCACATCTTTACAACCATTATTTGCTATATCTATATATCTATATGAACGAAAATGCGGGGTGTTACAATCCACCCCCCTTTAAGAAAGTTTCGTCCTCAAAACTTACCTCAAGTAGTGAACAAAAAGGGATACTTCTCCCGCATTTCTTGCTCCGGTTCCCATGTAGCTTCCTCCACTCCATGGTGTTGCCACCAAACCTTCACTAGTCGGATGACTTTGTTACGGAGTACCTTTTTCCTTTGCGTCGAGAATTTCTACCGGTTGTTCTTCGTAGGTTGCTCCGTCTTAAATTTTCATCTCCTCCAAGTTCACGACTGGAGTTGCATCCGAGTGACACGTCCTCAACATCGACACGTGAAACACGCCATGTACTTTGGATATCTGGGCTAGTAGTCGAAGTTGATACGCCGCATTGCCTACTGCTTTGATCACTTCAAACGGTCCGGTATATCTTGGCGCTAACTTCTCCTTCTTGCCGAATCGAAACACGCCCTTCTTGTGTGACACCTTGGAAAACATGTAATCTCCCACTTTTAATTCCAAGGATCTTCGTTTGTGGTCCGCGTAGCTCTTCTGTCTACTTCGCGCCGTGCGTAGCCTCTCCCGGATGAGTTGAATCTTCTCCGTAGTTTCCCCATTGTAGTCCTTACTCCGTTAGTTCGCTGCGCACTCTGATATAAATTACAATCCACCAAAGCTTACAGTTGAAACCTAACCAGACTTGTCCCCCCCTCCATCTTAGCTTCCAAATCCATGTACATTTTTCCAACGAAATAATTTAAGAAAAATTAACATAATATCATCGAAAATACCATTTTATTGGTCAATACCAATCTTTAGAATTTTGAATTAAGGAACAAATAAATAATCAAGCTTGGGAATCAAGAACAAATGGCTATCAAGCTTGGAAATCAAGAACAAAAGAACAAGCAAGGTTTGAAATTAATAACAAACGAATCTCAAGTTTTTGGAATCCAAAATAAAGGAACAATCAAGTCTCGAATTCCATAACAAACCCATATCAAGCTTTGGAATCAAAATAAGAAACAATCAAAGCTTGAAATCAAGAACAAAGTAACAATCGAGTCTTGGAGTCAATAACAGATGCATATCAAGCTTTGTAACCAAGAACTAAAGAGTATCAAGTTTTGAACTCAAGGACAAGGAGAAATCAAGTATTGAAATCAAGAGCAATTGAATGTCAAGTCTTGAAATCAAGAACCAATGAATATCAAGTATTGAATATCAAGAATAAATGAATCACAAGAGTTAGAATCAATAACAAATGAATATTAAATTTGGCTATCAAGAACCAATGGATCATCAAGCCTGGGGAAATTAAAAACAAAGGAACAACCAAGTCTTGAAATCAAGAACCAAAGGATGTCAAATATTGAATATCAAGAATACATAAATTACAATAGTTAGAATCAATCAAATGAATATCAAATTTGGCTATCAAGAGCAAATGAATATTAAGCTTGGAAATCCAGAATAAAGGCGTATCAAGCGTGAAAGTCGTGAACAAAGGAGAAATTAAGATTTAACGGAACGATCATGTATGGAAATCAATAACAAACAACTATTAAGGTGTGAAATCAAGAAAAAAGGATTATGAAGCTTAGAAATCAAGACCAAAAGAACACTCAAGTCTTGGAACCAAGAATAAAGAATATCAAGTATTAAATATTGAAAATAATTGAATCACAAGGGTAGAATCAATAACAAACGAATATCAAATTTTTGGATACCAAGAACAAATGGATCATTAAGCTTAGGAAGTTAAGGACAAGGAAACACTCAAGTCTCGAGATCAATAACAACGGAGATCAAGCTTGGAATCAGAGATAAAGTAACAATCATGTATTGGAATCGATAACAAACGACTATCAAGGTTTGAAATCAATAACAGAGGCAAGATAAAGAGAAAACACCTCTCCCTTGAAAACTAGGATTTTAAGGGCATACCAAAAGGATTTGGTGGTCACCCACCCATAACATAGCTTAGAACAAATAATATTTAAGTTCGGGAATCAAGAACAAATGAGAAATCAAGAGAAAAACACATCTCCTTTGTAAACTAGGGTTTGAAGGCATAAGAAAAGATTTAGGGTTTACCCCACCATAATATATTTTGGAACAAGGTAGTATTATCCAGAATGGCAAGACATGATGATTTCCTAGCAAGTAGATATAAATTAGAGTCAAAGAGTACATATAAATAAACCCTACTGGTATCCCCTTGTTTTCCCGTAGGCAAGTTAACCTATACAGTAAGTTCTATTCCCTAGAAACCCAATCCCAATTCCACAGCGTACACAGTACGTAGAAAAGAATAAGTCGCATAGGTATCCAATGTAATTCGGGCCCAAGAATGGTAGAGAAGAACAATACCTTCCACAACGGCGTTGGAGGCATCTTCCTCCGGTTGAGTCAAAGCAAAAACTCTTCCTTGATTGGCGCCGCCGGGGGCTTGAGCTTGTAACGGTCTTTGTGGTGGTAGTGGCTGTCGTAGCGGTGGCCTGTTTGCATTCACTCGCCCAGTTACTTGGTTGGTCTTGGTGGAAAGCAATGGACAATTATCTTTGAAGTGCCCAACACCTCCACAGGCGTAGCATCGGCGTGCATCCGTGCCTACTCTCTCTGGTACGCCTCCCGCTCCTCGAGCTATCTGAGGTATCTTTTGTGCTGGCCTTTGTAGAGGTGGCTTGTTTGCTGGTACTTGCTCGGTTGCTTGTTTGGTCCTTGGGGGAAACGAGGGGCATCTATGTTTGAAGTGCCCATACTCTCCGCATGCAAAGCATTGGCGCGGGTCAGTTCTTGTTCTAGTCTGAGTCACTTCATCTCCTCGAGTTGTCAGAAGTCTCTGTCCACCTGCCTGGTCTGGACTTCGGTACGGTGCTGCTCGCTGCACTCCACTGGTGCTAGGGTCCGTCCTGATCGGACCTCCTCTCGCGAAGCTCTGTCGCTGCTGGCTGTCCTCTATATCTCTCTCCACCAATGCAGCTCGGTCAACTAGGTCCCCATACTCCCGGATCTTGAGAGCCACCAGCTTCTCCCAGATAGCAGGCCTCAAGCCCTGCTCAAAGCGCTTGGCCCTGCTGGCCTCAGTAGATATAAACTCTGTAGCATAACGGGATAGCTCATCGAAACTCCTCTCGTACTCGATCACCGTCCTGCTGCCCTGTCGGATAGCAAGGAAATCGGCCTTCATTCTGTCTCTTACTGATTCCGGAAAGTACTTGTCTTGGAAAATTTGGTCAAATTCCTCCCAAATGAGTGCATCTGTGGTCCTCCTTCCTTTCACTGAGTCCCACCAATGGTCGGCCTCCCCCTCGAATTGATAAGTCGCCAAGCCGACCCGAAGATCCTCGGCTATCCCCATGCCATCACATATCTTCTTCACTCGGCGGATCCATTTATCCGCATCCAAAGGGTTAGAGCTCCCTTGGAAAGTAGGTGGGTGTTGCCTCAGAAACTCTCGGAGAACTACCATTCTCCTATTCTCCTCTCCGTTGCCCGGTACTTGGGCTAGTGGAGGAGCCCCACCGTTATGGTTGTTCCCATTCTGGTGTTGTACCAGAGTGGTGAGCTCCCTCAAACACTGATAGATGCCATTAATTGCATCGGGAGGTGGTGGCGGTGGTGGGTTTGTTTGCCCTCCACGACCACGACCACGCCCTCGTCCACGTACACGTTCACCGTCCATCCTGCACATCAATATACAACTTAGTTCATTGATGTACAAGATATCCCACTATCACTTTAATCTAGAACATAGGACGTGTGAAAATCTAACTCAAGAATTTTTATCCAACCTAGTCCTAAGGCTCTAGTGGTGATCCATAACCTACAACTCCCATGTAAGACCTAAAGCCTAAGCTTTGATACCATTCTGTAACACCCCAAATACCACCCTGGACGGCATTACACTATGAAACCATTCATGTCATGAGAGCAACTAAATATATATCCATCGAATAAGAAACATTCTTAATTTTTAACAAAATTTGGGCAGAGTCTCCTTTGTATAGGAAGCTCCACCCAAGAATCACAACCTGTGCAATTCTATTAACTTGACCACACAGGGTCCATTTAACCATCCAATAACAATAAAATTTCTATTTACCATCTATACTATCCTTAACATTATCCCAAAAGAATAGGCCAGATATGGCAATTACATTCCCCAAAAGAATTACATGAATATATCGCAGCGGAGTTTCAAAAGAATCTAGACTTTACATTGTTCATAAATAAATCTCCTAGTCTAGAACAAAATAAGCTATATCTCTAGATGTCCCATTCGGGATCTAGGTACCCCTCCAAGGAAACTTCCCCAAGGCCCGGCTCATTCACACCGAGCTCCTCCTCTAAGGCCAAATCTGAAAAAATATTAATTGTAGGGGATGAGCACGAAGCTCTGTAGCAAAATCTTCCCAAACTCAAACAAGGTTTATAAAAACATATAAAATGGCCGGTCTCATTTTACAAATAGCATACATAATCTTTGAAGTAAAACAGGGACATTTTAAAATGGATCTCAAGTTTAAGTAGCAACAGTAATTTATATAAACAGTAAAAGAAACCAAGATCCAATACATATCCATTTTCCAAAATATAAACCATTTTCCCACAAGACCTTGTGGAATCCCATACTCCCACAAGTCCTTGTAGGAAACCATTTTCCACAATAATACAACAATCCATCAATATGTATATGTATCTCAAACATGATGTAAGACACACCCCATGAATCGACACATTGAGTAATATCTAACCCACACCCACCCACACAAATCTTATCAAATATATCCATCCTTTAGGAAGGGCGTATGCCACACCAATGGCAGTGACGTATCCAACCCAGGCATTAGTATACTAACCCTCTTACACGGCACCCGTGAGCAATAGCGGTTTAGTCTTACCAAAGCACTAACCCCACTACGAGTGGTAGGAGAAATGCCAACCCCCACGGAGCAAGCAACACGTCTACCCACTCTACGATATCTCGTCAAAGGCCACCCATGGTCATCCCACACTCATAAGAGATACAATACCAAACCCGATTTCACAATTTACAAGAATATCTTAAAAATCCCCAATTTAAGCATGTGACATTTTCAATAACCAACAAAGAAAATGCAAGAGATCACAAAAATATCATTTTATTACTCAACACAAAACACTATGATTTTGAAATTAAGAATAAAGGAAGAGTTCAAGAGGAAAACTCATCACTCTTGAAAACTAGGGTTTTTCAAACCAAAAAGAGATTTCATGGGTATTCAACACTAACTTTGTGTAAAACATGTTAACAATTGCAAAAGAACCAAGAAACAATGGAGCCATAGCAAATACATATCATGAAGAATCAAAACATACATATTTATTAACCCTAACATCAATGTAAGAGAAAGAGAAGAAATCCCCTACCTTGGTGTTCTTGAAAATCTAGGGTTTGATCCTTGAATCACTTGTGAACCCTTTGTCTTTCCTTTTTATCTTGAGTTTTATCTTTCTCTCTAAGGGTTTCTAGGAGGGTTAGGGTAAGAGGGAGATGAAGAAATGGGGCAAATGGGATGTGGGATGGGTTTTATAACACAAAAATCCCGACTTTTTAACTGTTTAGCGGCGTCAGACGGATCGTACCGGTACCCAGTACCGGTACTGTATGGTACCGGTACTCAGTACCGGTACCCCAAACCTTCTAGAGTCGAAGTACCGGTACACAGTACCGGTACCATTTACCCAGTTTTGCCTATTTCTTTTGTTTTCCATTTCCAATCCATTCCAAAACTAACCAAATCCATCACAAACCTCTCCAACACATATTTATACACCAAACCTATCTAATACAAGTTATAGGACCTAACATTTTATATTTTCACTCACTAAAACTAAATTTCAACTATTATTTTTATTAACATTTTAAATCTTTACTTTTCAAATTTACAAAGTTCAAACACACTTCAATATCCCTATCCACATCTTTACAACCATTATTTGCTATATCTATATATCTATATGAACGAAAATGCGGGGTGTTAGAGATGAACACTGATTCGCACTTTTTAGTGTGTCAGAATTATATTATTATATTACACCCAAGTATAAGTGGTCGAATTGTAGTTTTCTTGGTTTTTGAGTCCAAGTATCGATCCCACAGAGAGTTTTAGTAATTAAAATAAAATAAAATAAATAAAATAAAAATAAAGCAATAAAAAGGTTGTTTGGAGTAGTTTGATGTTTAATCGCTTGTGGTGTGAGCTTAGTCTAATGACGGTGCTAAAAACTTGATTCTAAAATAACAGGTGGAATAAAGGTGCAGAAATAAAATGCGTACGTAAAACAAATGAATGACAGAAATATAAAAGATATCCTTCAGTTCAAGGATCCCACATGCTTTACATTGGTCTTGTTACGGAATTGCTACCTCACATCAGTTAACTTCCATTTTACTGGCAAGCTAACCGGCAGGTCTGATGTATATATATATTATAACACAGCTGCTTCTTAGGCTACACTGGTTATATTTATGTCAAATGATTAACCCAAGCAAACCAGAAGGACAAGCCATTCATGAGGAATACTTGAGTTATTCACTTGATCTCATGATTGCAAATACGTATATATATAATAAACCATAACACAGCTGCTTCTTAGGCTACACCGGTGGTAATATATAGCACAGTTGCTTCTTAGGCTACACTGGGCTTAGATGTTCCAATTGATTAATTCAAATAAAATCCGCAGGTGGTACAGACTATCTTCCGGTGACTTGTCAGGTCAACCGGTGGTAGTTAATCATAATACAGCTGCTTCTTAGGCTACACTGTATTTAGATATATCACCCAGCAAGTGAAGTTACTCGAACGGCATACTTGAATTATTCAATAGGTTATCTTGTAATATATATATATATATATAGACAGTAGAACTTCCTCAGCGTTCCAGTGTAGGACTAGCCATACTGACAGGATCACCGGGGTTATTCTAGCAGGCAATATTATTATATATATAGTAATACCAGGCGTCAGTGGAACTTCCTCAGCATTTCGGTGGAAACGCCGGGGTCATTCTAGCTGGCCCGTCTTATATATATATAATACTATCAGGCGTCAGTGGAACTTCCTCAGCATTCCAGTGGAGGATTAACCATACCGGTAGGAACGCCGGGGTCATTCTAGCTGGCCCGTCTTGTATATATAATAAACGTATAAATAAAACATCAGCAATTCCAAAAACAGATCAATATTATACATGTGTTCCCCTCGAACCGGAGGATATACGGAACTACTCACGCTCCATTGCTATAGACAAGCAAGGAGAGCTAGCAGTTGTCATTACAACAGAAAGGAAAGTGCGGAATTTAAATGTCTTTCGCAGGGAACGATTGAAACACAACCACTCTTATAATCAGTTAAGATGAAAAAGTGGCGGCAGTTCAATTATTCGAATTGAAAGCTATACAAAAACTATAAAAGTACAGGACTTAGGACTGAAGTATAACACGGACCGGAGTGTATTTTCTCTTCTCTTTTCTTTCTCTCTTTTTCTCTCTTCAGAACTTCAGAACTTCAGAATCTCTCTCAGATCTCTCTGTTTCTCTCTTCTTTTCTGCCTCAGTCCGGCCGTGTATGAAAGCTGAAGAGTGTCCCTATTTATAGGCGTGGGAAGGCAAGTGGGAGAAGAGATGAGGCTGAGTCTGACAAGGGTGACCGTCCGGACGGCAGTCCCACCGTCCGGACGGTGGTGCTTTGCTGGAAACGGCCACTTGCATGCATGCTGAGTCTTCACGTTGGTTAATTACACTTTGGCCTTCATTCTTTACATTTCCTTGACATTGCTCCCTTGGTCTTGCGTTATTTCGGCATTTGTCCTGCAACTTTCAGATAAAATGTTATACCTAATATCATTCCCGCACAAACCCTAATTCACTCTAAGTACTAATTTTTAGTGCATTTATTATACTAATTTAAATTTTTTGATTTTTTAATTTATACATAATTTAGGTTTAATCAAACACATTACATGAGGATTAGAAGGCTTTAAAGTGAAAGAAATCAAAAAGGTAGAGGTATTTGGTATCATAGGTACCGGTATTTAAGCCTTCTTGAATTTTGGTACCGGCACCCGCACGATTTGGTATTGGTACCTTGGTATTCCCCATTTTTTACCATGATCCACTTCGAATCTGAACAAGTACAAAACATGAAAGTTGTAGATCTGGATGTCCTCTATATTGTGTCAAAATTTTAGCTCAATAGTTATGAAGAATTTACAAAAATTGGTCTTGAGCTAGCATCCCAAATACGACCTACTAGTAGAAGGAAACCAAAACCTACCGGTAGGTTTTGTCATCGACCTATTGGTAGGTTTTGTCATCGACCTATTGGTAGGTTTTGCAAAAAACACCTGATTTCTGCAACTCAGCTCCAACTGCTTGGGGGTCCCACCTAAACTTCTCCCATAACTTCCCTTACATGTTCCACATACCACCATGCCATCTCTTACACAAAAACCTGAATTGGAAGAAGAAGCATGGAAGAAGAGGAGAGAGAAGGAGAGAGGCTGACAAAGTGGCAGGGGTGCAGGCATGTCTGTACCTTGCTTGTGTAGGCTTCCAAACCTCCCCCAAATCATGGAAACTCTGCACAATACAGACCATAGAGCTCCATGGACAAAAATGTCAAGGGGGACTACCATTCATACAACATAGTTCAACACTTTTAGAGAGAGGAGCTCCCAAGGTAGAAACATAGTTTTAGAGAGAGAAAGCTTAGATTTTTGCATTTTTTTCACCCATTTCACTTGTACCAAGCTGTAAGACTCTTCTAATCTTTGTTTCTTGAATTGTAATATCCTTATTTCAATTGTAATCAAGTTTAATCTATTGTTCTTGCACTCTTACATTTCTGCTGGGTATGTTCTGCAACTTTTTCATTTTAGTGTGAAATGAATTTCTCTTTGTAGTTTACTTTGTCCTAGTCTTAATATATGTTCTAAGTTTCATTCTCAACTCATTTCCATTTCCATTTCTTCACAATTCCTCTTTAATTTATTTATGTTCTTGCATCAAATATGAGTAGCTAAGCTTTAAGTTGGCTAATCCAATGGAGAATTCCTCTTGGGTATGCTAAATCAACTCTTTTTCATTCCTCCTCGTAGTGTAAGACGGTTTGGTTTGACTAGGTTGAGCGTGGACGTGGTTGTTAGTTCTTGATACACCATAGACTTGTCATGGGGTATGCGTGAATCCTCACCTCCGTTTAAGTCCCTCGCTTCTTACGAATCAATCAAACGTCTAGGCACTATTGGAAGAATGTCTTGAGTTGATTTGTCATTTCCATTCGAATGACCTCTTTGGATTAGCCAACACTTGTTTCCATTTCATTTTCATCAAGAACACAACTCACCAAAACATATATTCAAAAGATTTTTACACTTTTCCTTTTTCGCCAAAATCACCTTCAGCACAATTCACCTTCCTTCCCTAATGAGACGACCTTGGAATACCAATTCCAAGTAAAACACGAAACTCGTAAGTCTCTCTGCACTTGGGGAGCACTTTTGTATGCACACACACACACATTTCATTCCCACACCCATTTTCCCATTTCTTGCATGACATCCAAGGGAGAGTGGCACTCACCTAACCGTATAAGCCACATACACATTACCGAAATCATGGTCGGAAATTAGGAACGACGGAATAACTCAAGCAACTTGGGCTCTTGATTAACCCTAATTAGTGCGTTAATGAGTTAGGTTAATAGGTTAATTATGTTAATGAAGTAAGTTAAAACAGTAAAAGTAGATGAAATTAGGGTTAGTGCGTAAACTAGGGTTAATGCGTTAAATGTGTTATTTTTTTTTGCATAAATACTGCAAAGTAAAGAGGGGCGAAGTGTCAAAGCTATATCAGTAAGGGGATCAAAGTGTAATATCATCAAACCAGCAAGGAAGCATGCCACACCAAAAATAGTGGATTGCCACCGTCCGGAGGTGGTGGTGGCATCTGGACGGTGGGAAAATCGCCTTAACCTCCTAGTCTTCTCCCATTGTTCAGCAACTACAACAAAATGTCTTGATTGGTCAACCCAAGTCCAACCGCCTCAAGCTCCTCTCCAGCCTCTATAAATAGCCCCCTACAGTTTCATTTCCAGCATTCAGTCAGAGAGAAATCCATATAGAGTGGAGGGAAGTCTGGAAAGTCAGAGTCTTTGCTAGTCAATTCAGAGAGTCAGATACAGTCAGTGAGTGAGAGAGAGTCAGAAACAGTGAAGTGAAGCCCTGCCGAACCACTTCCAGCCAACTTTCCACCAACTTTTCGGACAACTTTTCTTTCTTCTACATTTATGTTATTCCTTTCTATTAGGAGAGTTGAACCTCTCCCACTTTTGTGCCCTAATCGGTATTAGTGTTTAAACTATTCCTCGGGGAAGGATTGGTTGTATTTTATTTTGTGTTGTAATGGAACTGTATCGCATCTCTTACTCATCCATAGCAATGGGGCGTAAGTAGTCCACTTATACCCTTCGGTGAAGGGTGAACATATGTACGATATTGTGTGAGTTATGGAAATGTCGATGTTTTAACTATGTTTTAATGTTATATATACCTCCCATATTGATGGATGATTACATTTATAATATGCTCATGGTTATGAACACCGAGCGGTACCTAATGCTATATACCATACTATCTACTAATTATGTACTTCAGACATGATACAGTGATATACGTGATTGGGCTTTATGTAACAGTTGATTGATTGGTTATAGATGGGTTAAGTCTCGGCATAGCCAATACTTTCAATTCAATGCATAAATTGGAATCTCGTCATCAGTGAATCATCAACTTGCCGGTTGAATAACTGTAGTATTCCTTCTAAATGACTTGTCTTTTGGTTTACTATAGTTGTTTAACTTGTAAAACCCGAGAAAATTTGAACTTTTTCTGAAAAAGGGCAAAATGGTAATTCTCCACCCTTATGCGTATTTGAAATAATCATGTTCTAGACCTCGGATGAGGAAACGGAGTTCGCCGTTGGATTCGTATCGCGAAATCGAGTCACCCTGTCAAATTTCGTCGAATTCCGAGATAGTCGGATTTTTGCACGTCGTTCGAGGCGACTGCGTGACGAATGACATTTTAAAGGTCCCCAAAAATATTTTTTATAAAATTTCATTAAAAGTAAGTTAAAGTTCAAATAAAATTAATTTGAACTTAATCCGAGGTATAATGAATCGTTTCGGGACGAAAAACGGACCCGAAAGTCGAAAATATGCGGTGCAATGTGGACCGCGCAATTAAAAGTATAAATAGGGGCTAAATATCTGAAAAATCAGATATTTCCACCCCTTTAGCTGGCTGTGTTCAGACGTTGAAGGGAGAGAGGAGAAAAATTTGATTTCAAGCTTTCTTCTTCCGATTCCGGGAGTTCCGTCAAAAGGCAAAGTTCATCTACGCGACGAGGGCTACGCGTGAGTACCAAAAACAAAAAGTTTCACCGAAGGTGAACGGGTGGGGGTGTACGAAAATCAAGATTCGAGTTGTATTTCTTTGCTCGGATTCCGTCGAGCTAGAAGGGAGAAGTGATCACGTCGACGAGGGCTACTCGTGGGTACCAAAAATGAAGATTTTCACCGAAGGTGAAAAATCGGGATTTGGAAAAATCAAGCTTCGAGTTGGGTTTTCGGGTCTTGGGAGCTTCCTACGGGATTCTCACGCTACAAGAGGTAGGGGTTCTCCTACTTGGGTTGATTTCTTACCTAGAATGCCTATGATTATGGCTTGGTATATATATAGATATGTATACATATTTATATGTATATAGTTATGGAATAATGAAGAAAATGGGTAGGTTGTTAGAAAAATTACACTTGCCTTTTTTGTGGAAATTAGGTAAAATAATTTTATCCTAAATTGTTATGTAGAAATTGTCTATTGAAATTTCTTGAATTATATGAAAGTTGGGCATGATATGTGCTACCATAATTGTTTGCCTTGAATGTGTTCAACAAAATGCCTAAGTTGGTGGAAATAGTTATTTTAATAAAATTGAAATAACATACTTGAAATTGTGATAAAGTTAAGTTATATGTTTATGATATGAGCTACATGAAAATTTGTGATTGTTGATATATGATTTTAATATATATTGGCATGGTGAAAGATTGTGAGAATTACATGCTTATGATGTAAATTGTCATGGGATTTGATGAAATGAATTGGAGTAGTTCATGTGGCATACATTGCATATTGAATATTGAATTATTGATGTAATGATTCATTACATTGCATGGCACGGGAACATCGTATACATGGACATTGTGTCATAGGGATGTTTGTGCATGGGTGTTTGTACCACAAGCTATGTGGTATTATGGGAGTCTAATATGGAGATAAATTGCTCATTGGCATTCATGACATATTGGGCATAAGGTGATGTCACATTCATGGGAAACTTGCATGAGTGTGGGGGGGTAGTTGCATATATCAATCATCATGCTTGGTGGTTGGTGGATGGGCTCGGGAAAGTTGGATTGATTATTTAACTGAGTCGCATGGTTGCATGAAAAAGAATAAAAAGATTGGGTCGGGGTTAGCAAGAAGGGGCAAGACGACCTCTCGGGTGCAAGGCCCGGTGTTTCGGATACGCACTTCCGTTGGTATAAGAGCCCATAAAGTGTGTTGGTGTACGCGGCACCGTTGGTGGAAAGAGTCCATAAATCCCGTGTCGGTTGGGTTCCGTTGGTGGAAGTCCATAAACGCCCACCCCAAAGAAAGACCCGGAGATTTTCTTAAATTAGTTATTGGGTGAGTAATACCAATGGTGGAGGCTCGGGGTGTGTTACATGATTGAGTCTCATCTCACTCATGGCATGTCGTACACATTGGCATTTGCATTGTGTTGTCGAGCCGGGAAGGGCTTGGGGTGAGTGCATAAATGAGTCACATCTCATTTCATGATACATCAAACACGTTGGCATTAGCATTGTGTTGAGGAGCCAGGGAGGGCTCGGGTTGAGTACATGAGTCTCATCTCATTTCATGGGGCTTAGGTAGCCCGGTTTAACATACATGGCATTGACATGTAAAGGGAGTCAGAGTGGACTCGGGTTGAGTGCACATGGGTGGGTCTCACCTCATTCATGGCATGACATTATAGCATTACATCATTTAATTGTATATTATTTGATGGAATGGTTACGGATTTATGGATGTTGCATGTGAACATTTCATATGCATATAGGTTGAGGAGTAGCCTCTGTAGGAAATACTCTACTGGGCGTTGGCTCACCCTATACGGGAACACATTTCAGGTGGGAGAGATACACCGGCGGATGGCTCCATTTTGGACCCTCATGCTTGAAGAAAGCCACATGTGGCTTTACTTAATGTTTTGTGTAATTACATGTTAGAAACTATATTTTGGGGCATGTAATGCGTAAAATAATTGTAATAGAACTTATAAAGACTATTGTTAGATTAGTCTTTCATGTTTTGATTTAAGTATGGTTAATTGGACCCAGTGTGGCCAATGTTTACTTATACATGGACCTGGTGCGGCCATTGCTTTATATTTGACCTCGGATGGGTCTGGTAATTGTGTATTGCACAGGTTGGGTATTGGGTAGAGCTCCCCATACAAAGGAGACTTTGCCCAAATTTCGTTAAGTTATGGACCCCGGTAAATGGGGCATAACAGTGTGATATCGAGATACTAGGTATCTACAGGTATTCCGCGGGTTGATGGGTAATCAACGGACCCCCGGATTTTGGGATGTCACATAATTGTTGCATGGTACAGAGATGCTGATTAAGTAATTCAAATATTCCCCCTGAATGTCTTGCCTTTTGGTTTACTTGGATTATTTGATTGTTGCATAGAAATATACCTGCCGGCTAACCTAATCAGTTGCTGGATATGGTTTAATATACATCATACATATCGGTTGACTTTCCAGTAAAATGGGGATTAATTGTTATAAGGTGGCATTTCCAGTACTTAGCCAATATAATGAATATGGAATCTCCGAACTGAAGGTATCTTTTTAATTATCGCATTTCCACAGTTTTAATTGTTCTAAGCTCACACGACAAGCTATTTCTACTACATTTTGTATCTGTAACAACTTCACCATTCTGTTTTGATTTCTAATATTAGCTCCCTGTGGGTTCGACCTCGGACTTAAACCGAGTATTATATTACAATTTGACCACTTATACTTGGATGTATACCACTATTCAGGCTGAATGTGAGTCAAGATTTTTTGGCGCCATTGCCGGGGTGTTACGGTGATTTCAAATCGAACAAAGAAGTTATTTAGTTTGTATTATATGTATATATATTGTCTGTTGCATTTTCATAGTTTATGTCTGTTAAGTCATCAATAGGGTTTTTAAATAAGTCTAGTCCTTCATCTCCGTCATCTTCATCTTCATGACAAGCATCATTTGAAGTAAGCATGACACATAATAATCAACGAGAACAAGAGGTAGTTCAGAATGTCCGACCATTAAGTGAATATCTGCATTCTGCACGTACTAGTGTCTTGTCATGTTTTGCTTTTCCCACAAATGCTCCAAATTTCAACATAAAGGCTGGGACAATATAGTTGTTACCACGGTTTCATGGTCTGGAGTCTAAAAACCCATACTTGCATGTTAAAGAATTTGAAGAAGTCTGTGGAGCTTTGCAAGATAATTTTGAAATGGCCTGGTTAAAACTTTTTCCTTTCTCCTTGAAGGACAAAGCTAAACAATGACTAAATTCTTTAAAAGCCCAGTCTATTCCAAGTTGGCAAGTTTTTTGTGAAACCCCGGAAAATTTAAACTTTGATGAACAAGGGCAAAATGGTAAATTGCCACTCCGGCTGTAAAACTGAATTTTTCTAGAACTCGGATGACGAAACGGACTTCACCGTTGGATTCGTCTCGCGAAATCTAGTGGACATGTAAAATTTCGTCGAATTCCGAGATAGTCGGATTTTTCGCGTTTTACGAGGCGGTCGAGTCTCGGGTGACCCCAAAAACGAAAATTTTGTTAAAATATGGAGAATTTGAAAATAATTTAAATAAAGTTCATATAAAATATTTTGAACTTGAACCGGGACGAAAATTAATCGTTTCGGGATTGAAACGGACCCGGAATTAAAAGGGACGTGTGGCCAATTGTGGGCCAAGTATTCTATAATTATAAATAGGGTCAAATTTGGAGATATTTCAGCAGAAATATCCCCAAGGTCAGCTGGTCTCACACGTTGGAGAGAAAAGAGAGAGAAAAAGGGTTTCTTCAAGCTTTCTCCGGCGATTTCTCCGGCAACCGTCGCTCGGATTCCGTCGAGCTAGAAGAGAGAGTTGCTCTACGCGACGAGGGCTACGTGTGGGTACCAAAAACAACAACTTTCACCGAAAGTGAAAAGATGGAAGTGTACGAAAATCAAGCTTCGAGTTGGTTTTCGGGTCTTGGGAGCTTCCTACGTCGTTCCTCACGCTACAAGAGGTAGGGGTTTCCTACTTTGGTTTATCCCGAACCTAGAATGTGTATTGGAAATGGGTAGGGTGTTAGAGGCCAATGACCTTTGCCTATTTTGATTTAATTGGTGAAAGCATGGATAGGTTGTTAAGAAAGTACACTTACCTATTGATGCAATAGGGGTAAACTAATTTTATCCTAAATTGTTTAATAGAAATTGCCTATAGGAATTTCTTGAGAGAAATTGAACAACTTATGTGATAACATGTTGTTTGCCTTGAAGGTGTTTGTTTAAATGCCTTGGTTGTGGAATTGATTGTTATTCCAACGAAATTGTGATAACATGTTTAGATGAGTAGAGCTATGTGAAATTATGCACCAAGATGCCAATATATGCTCCTTGATGTATTGACATGGTTAAGGAATTTGGTAGTTATATGTTATTGATATAATTGCCATGAATGTGAACATGTGAAACTATGAATTAATTTTCCATATGGCATTCATATCATATGGTACATGGCATGGATATGCAATGGTGCATTACATTGCATTGGCATGGAATCATTTATTTCATGGGTGAGTGCATGGTTGACGTCGATATCCGGCATGGTAATTGACGCAAGGAGTAGTCCAAGTTGCATACATTGCATATGGGACATGGTGTGGCATCACATTCATGGGATGTTAGCATGGGTGTTGGTGTGTTAGTGCATGGGTATTGTACCACAATCTATGTGGTATTAAATGCATGTGGACATGAAAAGAGTTGCTCATTGGCGGCATAGCATATTGGGCATAAGGTTGTGTTACATTCATGGGAGTCATTCATGAGTGTGGGTGCATGTTTCATTCAAACATCATTCTTGGTGGTTGAAGGGTGGGCTCGGGAAAGTTGGATTGAATATCCGACTGAGTCGCATGGTTGCATGATAAATTGGGTCGGGATGAGCAAGAAGAGGCATGACGACCTCTCGGGTGAAAAACCCGGTGATTTGGAGGGTGCACTCCGTTGGTATAAGAGTCCATAAAGTGTACTGGTGTGGAAGACCATTGGTAGGAGTCCATGAAGTTTCCAATCCCAAGAAAGACCCTAGCTTTGAAAATGTCATTTGATGTGAAACATAGATGATGACATTATTACACATTGGCATTGCATTGTGTTGAGGCAGCCGGGGAGGCTCGGATTGAGTTACATGGTTGGGTCTCATCTCACTTCATGTCATGTTAAACACATTGGCATTAGCATTGTGTTGTCGAGCTGGGAAGGGCTTGGGGTGAGTGCATAAATAAGTCACATCGCATTTCATGTTGAGCCGGGGCGGACTCGGGTTGAGTACATGAGTCTCATCTCATTTTATGGGGCTTGGGTAGCCCGGGTTTAACATACATGGCATTGACATGTAAAGGGAGTCGGAGTGGACTCGGGTTGGGTGCACATGGGTGGGTCTCACCTCATTCATGGCATGACATTCTAGCATTACATCATTTAATCATATTACTTGATGGAATGGTTATGGGAATTGTGGTTGTGCATGTGAACATTTCATATACATATAGGTTGAGGAGTAGCCCTTGTAGGATTTACTCTACTGGGCGTTGGCTCACCCTATACGGGAAACAATTTCAGGTGTCGGGTTTACAACGACGATTGGCTCCCATGGAGAGCATCAAGGGTGAAGGGGGCCTATGTGTGGCCTTACCTCAAGATTTTGTAAACCTTTTGTTTTAAAATGGTTTATGACATGTAAATATTGTGATCATATTTGAATACTTATAATAGAACTTTGTAGAGATTATGTATAATGTAAGAAACTTTGTTATACATGTTTTGGGTGACCTTGGGAAGGTTTGAAATGAGTTGGAAATGAAAAACAGGTAAAAAGGGCATTTCTGGGCCAGGCGTACCGGTACGCGTACCGGTACGGTTAGGTCCAGAAGGCGTAGCGTACCGGTACGCGTACCGGTACGATTAGGTCCAGAGGGCGTAGCGTACCGGTACGCTCTCCAAAATTCAGAATTTTTTTTTATTTTCTATTTCTTTTGCCAAGTCTTTGGGCTATGTTTTCCTCCCTTCTAATGTTACTAATGGATAATAAGGGGATACCAATGGTGGTATATTGGATCTCGGATAGGTCAACCAACCGAAAGAAATTGGACTTGTATTTTTTTTATCCCGGTAAAGGGAATGTGGTGCCGCGGTATCGGGTTAAGCGGCATCCATGGGTATTTCCGCGGGTTGACGGGTTGTCAACGGTTAATACAGGACCCCCGGAAAATGGGGCGTCACATTTTTCAAATTGAATTTTTCAAAAAGTTTTTTCCTGTTCATCTCACTAATGCATTGAGACATCAAATCATGAATTTTTCTATAAAAGAAGGGAATTTTTTTTATCAATGTTGGGAGAGATTTAAGGATCTTCTCCAAGCTTGCACGCATCATGAATTTGAGAGTTGGACTCTCGTAGGTTTTTTCTATGACGCCCTCCCTTCTGTATTGCTTCAGTTTGTTGAAATGATGGCCCATGGAGAATTTATGAGTAAAAGTCCCGAAGAGGCATTTGAATTCTTTGATACCATTTTTGGGAGTTCCCAAATATGGGACTCGGCCTCTCCAAACATTGTTGATACTAAGCCATCTACATCCCAAGGAAGGAAGTATCTGTTAAAAGAAGATGATGACTTAAGGGCCAGAAGACTACTTTGTCACGAAAGCTTGAAGGTTTAGAAATGAAAAAAATGAAGGAAATGTATGTAGAGTCTACCACTGAGCAATCTTGTGAAATATGCGCATTGTCAGGACATCCCAAGGGGGAGTGTCCTACCATTCCTGCATTCAAAGAAGTCTTAATGGAACAGTCTAATGCCATTTCCAATTTTAACAAACCCTATTCCAATCCTTATTCCGAAACCTATAACCTAGGGTGGTGGAATCACCCAAATTTCAGTTGAAAAAATACACAGCTTGTGAGTCAACCACAAGGTTCACCTTCAGGTCAGCCCCAAACTCAGCAGTTATATCAGCCATATCAACCCCCACACAAAAAGAGTCTAGAGGATACCATGAACTAGTTCAATCACAGTCAAATGAATTTCAATACTCAACATACCCATGCATTTAATGATTTTAAAGTTCAAACTTCATAGAGTATCGAAGATATCAAGAGTCATTTAGCCAAATTGACCTAGTCTTTGAGCACATATGAGAAGGGAAAATTCCCATCTCAACCAAAACCCCCACAGAGTCAAAACCAGGCCAATGTTGTGACATCCGAACCATCTTCGAGTCAGGTCCAAGCAATTACCACACTAAGAAGTGGTAAAGTGATAGACAAAACCATTAGAGACATGTTAATTCCTAAGCCAAAACTTGATTCAATCCCAGTAAATGAATCAATTGAGCCTAAACTTGTGACTGAAAAGGAACCAAAACCCCCAAATGAAAAAGAACCTTCGTGTCCTATTCCGCTATCTTTTCCTCAAGCAGTCAAGAAACCTAAATCTCCAACCAATCATTCTGAAATCTTTAAGTTGTACAAGCAAGTAAAGAATAACACCCCCATATTGGATGCAATCAAACAAGTCCCATCTTATGTTAATTTTTTGAAGGACCTTTACACAGTCAAAAGAAATATCAATGTACATAAAAGAACATTTCTAATTGAGCAGGTTAGTGCTATCATCCATCACAAGGTCCCTCTTAAGTACAAAGATCCTGGAAGTCCTACAATGTCATGCATAATCGAAAATTTCTGGATTGAGCAAGCCCTGCTTGATCTGGGAGCCAGTGTTAATTTGCTTCCATACTCAGTCTATAAAAAGTTAGGGTTGGGTGAGTTGAAACCCACCAATGCCACATTGCAATTGACAGATCGATTTGTGAAAACCCCACGAGGAGTTGTGGAGGATGAGTTAGTTCAAGTGGATAAATTATATTTTCTAGTTGATTTCATTATCTTAGATACTCAACCAGTTCTAAATGCTTCTACATACATTCCTTTCATTCTAGGTCGACTATTCCTTGCTACATCAAATGCATTGATTAATTGTAGGAGTGGAATAATGAAACTTTCATTTGGAAATATGACCTTGGAATTGAATGTGTTTAACATGACAAAACAACCCAGAGAAGAGAAGGTGATGAGTGAAGTCAATTATGTTGAGTTGCTAACTCAAAGTCTTTTTGAAAAAGAGTGTACAAAAAAGGAGTCACATGCATTAGAGTCTTTACATAATGATGAGTCTGTAGATGTGTCAGTTATAGAATCATGGAGTCTAAAATTTGAAAAATTATTGCCTGCTGAACCCAAGTCTGTAAAGCCCACTGTTGAAGTTATTAAGCTAGAAATGAAACCTCTCCCGACTGAGTTGAAATATGTCTTCTTAGGGGAGGATGAAACTCATCCAATAATAATATCTTAAAAGTTGTCAGTAGTCCATGAAGAGAAATTGATTGAAGTCATAAAGAATCACAAAAGTGCTATCGGTTGGTCAGTAGTAGATATAAAGGGAATAAATCCTCTTCTATGTACTCATTGCATATACTTAGAAGAAGATTCTAAACCATCCCGAAAACCACAAAGAAGATTGAATCCGCATTTGAAAGAAATAGTCAGGGCTGAATTGCTTAAACTGTTAGATGCTGACATTATCTATCCTATATCTGATAGTAAATCGGTCAGCCCCACACAGGTAGTACCAAAAAAATCTGGTGTTACAGTCATACAGAATCAAGAAAATGAATTAGTCCCTATACGTACAGTCACCGGTTGGCATATGTGTATTGACTATCAAAAGTTGAATTCACTCACCAGAAAAGATCATTTTCCTTTACCATTCTTAGATCAAGTCTTAGAGAGAATAGTCGGTCATACATATTATTGTTTCTTAGATGAATATTTCGGTTATAATCAGATTAAAATTGCAATGGATGATCAAGAGAAAACTACATTTACATGTCCTTTTGACACTTTTGCCTATAAAAGAATGCCTTTTGGATTGTGTAACGCTCTAGCTACTTGATAAGTCGGTTTTATACCTGCGAATTGAGTATTTTCGACTTGATGAAATTGCAAGTTTTCAATTATTTTATGTTTCTTTTTATTTGTTTTGTGTGTTTTGATATTATTTGGTAGGAATCATCATTTGGAAGCAAACAAGATCATTTGGAAGGAAACAAGGTCAATTTGGAGCCTAAGTGTTGGATTTTTGAAGGCTGAGCAGCAAGGGGAGCTTTAGGCTTAAAAAGGGGCAGCACCTTTTCAGTGCCCCAGCACCCACATTCTATCCAAGCAGCACCATTTCAGCGCCTTTTCAGCGCCTAGGCGCTTGTGTTGCTTGTGTTGGCTCTTGACGCGAATTCTGACTTATTTTTGACCCGAAATTGGACTCTAATGCTACATATATGCTAGGGTTTGAGTTGTAAAGAGGGAGACTGATTTTGGGGGATGAAAACATAAGAAGAAGACCAAGGATTGATAGAAAATTGAAGGCAAGAATCGAAGGAACCGACACGAAGAAAATCGGGATTGAAGGCTAAAGAGGAATTGAAGATTGCAACTAAGTTTTCCTTCTTTTCTCTTACTTTTACTTCTTGATTTTCTGAGATGTTGTTTAATTTGAGAATGATGTTTTTCAATTACATTATGAACTAAATTTTTATTAAGATTGCAACGGAACCTAATGTCTAGTTAAATTGATCTACTCTCGATTCTAGTTTTATTGATCATATATGAGTTGTTTGTCATATTTTGTGCTTAATATATAATTGTGTGGCCAAAAATTAATTTGATAACCTAGATGAAATTGGGAGATGAATTCTAGGTTTAGATCGAAATATGATGACATGCGTCTAGTTGATTCTTCTTCGGATTGAATAGCTGGGTTTGTGTATAGGATAGGAATATACCTATATGTCATGTGTAACTTTTATGAGAGTTTGAACTTAATGAATCTTTTCCAACTTATTTTGCATAGGAATATAGTAATTTAATTGGGAGAAATATGTTTATCTTACTATCGGAAGAGGTTTGATAAATAATTTTGAAGTCTTAGTTAACGATTTAATTTGATCAATTAACTGGAAAGAGAGTGGAAAGATTTATACGAAGCATTAAGGGAAGTTGTAATCTTAAATTCTTTTATCCGGTAAATTCAACCCTTGATTATTAAGTTTAGATTTAGTTTTAAATTAGTGAATTCATAGTTGATTGCAATTGTTTAAATAAAATTGAATTGATATAAAGTTAGTACTCGGAAGTTATTAGTAATAATTCTCCGAGGGAACGATGCTCTACTTATCACTTTATTACTTGTTGATTGTGTATACTTGCACGTAAATTGTCAATACCAAATTTGGACAACAAGTTTTTGGCGCCGTTGTCGGGGACTTATTCTAGTAATTATTTCAATATTAATTTCAATCAATTTGATCTTAGTTTAAACTTATTTAATTTTTTTGTTTTAATTATTTTTGCAAGTACACTTGAATCTTGTATGCAAACACGATCTACAGGTCAGGAGCTACTACCGTACGAAGACGAAATCGAAAGAAGGCTTCGAAACTTGCGAAAGCAGTGTCAAGAAGTAAAGAATCAAGAAGCTATGGCTGAAGATGAACAGAAATCGTTAAGGGATTATGCTATGCCGCTTGTGACGGAAATACAATCGAGCATTCGAAGGCCCGCAATTCAAGCAAACAATTTTGAGATCAAGCCGGGTACCATTCAAATGATTCAGAATTCAGTGCAGTTTGGGGGTTTGCCTAACGATGACCCTAACGATCATTTGGTGAGTTTTCTGGAGATATGCGACACATTCAGATACAATGGGATTTCTGAAGATGCGATTAGACTCCGACTTTTTCCTTTCTCACTTCGTGATAAGGTGAAGAGTTGGTTGCATTCATTGACGTCGGATTCTATTACTACGTGGTCAAAGTTAGCTCAAAAATTCTTAGCTAAATTCTTTCCACCAGCTAAAACTGCAAGGATGAGGAATGACATCACATCATTCGCACAACATGATTCTGAGACTCTATATGAAGCTTGGGAGCGATTCAAAGACTTACTCCGAAAATGCCCTCACCATGGTATTCCTAATTGGTTACAAGTTCAAACATTCTACAACGGGTTGTTTAGTGCTATCCGAACTAGTATCGATGCAGCTGCAGGAGGGGCATTGATGGGGAAGAATTTCGATGAAACCTATGAGTTATTGGAGACGATGGCTGCAAACAATTATCAGTGGCCTTCTACAAGGATCAATCAGCCAAAGGTAGCAGGGATTTATGAAGTTGATGCGGTTACTGCATTGGCTGCACAGGTTGCTACATTGACAAAGAAGATTGATGCTTTAGGAGTGCAACCTATTCAGAGTGTGGCAATTGTTTGTGAATTGTGTGCCGGGAACCATTTGAGCAATCAATGTGCAATTAGTCCAGAGTCGGTACAATACATTGGTAACCACAACAGGCAGCAATATAGCAATAATTCCAACAATTAGAACCCTGGTTGGGGGACTCATCCGAACTTTTCTTGGAATAATAATCAAGCCCAACCTCTGCTCCAAGACAATCATACCCACCAGGCTTTCAGAATCAAGCTCCACCACAGCAGGAAAAGAAGTCAAATTTGGAGGAGCTGCTTTCCAGGTACATAGCACAAAGTGAGACAAGGATGAATAGTATGAAAGTATCAGTCCGAAACCTGGAAAACCAAATGGGTCAGCTCGCTAATGCCATTAACAACTGACCTCAAGGCACTCTACCTAGTGATATAGAGATAAATCCTAAGAGGGAAGGTAAGGAGCACTATAATACTATTACATTACGAAGCGAAAAAGAGTTACCTGAGGTTGTCGGTGGAACTCCAAGACAATCACATGGAGATGATAGTGAGGGTAAAGAAATAAAAGATAGCAGGAATGTGGACCATGAAAAGAAGGAATGTGATCCAGTTGTAAATTCTAATGGAGGCAATTCGAGACCTATTGTGCCTCCCGTGCCGTTTCCACAACGTTTGCAGAAACAAAAGTGGGATAAGCAGTTCTCTAAATTCATGGAAGTGTTGAAGAAGCTCCAAATAAATATCCCTTTCGCAGAAGCAGTGGAGAAAATGCCTAACTATGTGAAATTTTTGAAGGAAATTTTGTCAAAGAAGAGAAAACTAGGCGATTTTGAGACCGTGGCACTTACGGAGGAGTGCAGTGCTATTCTTTAAAAGAAGCTACCACCAAAGCTTAAAGATCCGGGTAGTTTTAGAATTCCATGCACAATAGGTAGTCAGTTTTTCGGGAGAGCATTATGTGATTTGGGAGCTAGTATTAACTTGATGCCACTCTCAATTTATCAGCAATTGGGTTTGAAGGAAGCGAAACCTACTAACATCACATTACAGCTTGCAGATAGATCACTCACTCATCCAAGGGGCATAGTTGAGGACGTTCTAGTTAAAGTGGATAAGTTTATTTTTCCAGCGGATTTCATAGTCTTAGATTGTGAAGAAGATAGAGAAATACCTATTATTCTTGGGCGACCATTCTTAGCAACGGGGAGAACACTTATCGATGTACAAAAAGGTGAGCTAACTATGCGAGTCCAAGATCAAGAGCTTACATTCAATGTATTTTCAGCTATGAAATTTCCAAAGGAACCAGAATAATGTTTTCGGGTTGATTTGGTGGAAGATGCAGTGAATGGGGTATTCATAGGAAGTTGTATTTTAGATCTTCTTGAGAACGACAAGCTATATAAAGAGGAGGTGTTCCCACATGGAGCTGTTGAAGTCAAGGAAGCCAATTCGAAAAGAACTTTCAAGGTGAACGGGCAGAGATTGAAGCACTATTGGGGCGGTGACATTGATCGTAAAAAGACCTCAATTATCCTTGCCGACCCAGGATGAAACAGGAAGTAGTCCAACTGAAGACTATAAAACAAGCGCTAATTGGGAGGCAACCCAAATTTTAGTTTCTAAGTTTTATTTCATTTTATTTTAATTTAGTTTTTTATAAGAAATAATGTAGTTAGTTAGTGCATTTTAATTGGTATGTCAATTGTTTGCAGGTCCCAAGGATTGAACATAAAGTTGGAGCACACACAAAGTCTTACTAGGAGCCAAGAACAGCCCACCTATGTTTCCCGAATACACTCCTGACTCAGCGGACGATGAGGACACTGAGGATGATGCGAACTAGCGAAGTCTTAGGGAAGTCCTTTGTCTTAATTTTTTCTACTTTATACATTGATGACAATGTTTAGTTTAAGTTTGGGGATGTTTTCTTGTTTGCATTTGCATTATTAGGTATGCATTTAGTTTGCATGTTTTAGTACAACTTGAGCAATGGGTTGATTGAATTTGATCATGGCCAATGATGAATGTGATTAATTGTCAATTCTAGGGAAATTGATGAACATGTTGAGTTTGAAGTTTGACATACTAGTTGGTTTTACACTGTTTATGATCCTTTCATGCATGAACACATATCCATCTGTTTGGTTAGTTATCATCTAGAGAATTTATTTGGCTAAGTGCTTGTAGGAGATATCAGTGAAACTCTAGAAAATTTATTTAAGCATCATTCAAAGCAAAGTTTAGGCATTCATATAAGTTTGGGGGAAATATTAGTTATGATGCGTTAGTATAAAAGAGAGAGTTTTTGGAAAATTATTTTGATTTGATCCTTCATGAGTTAAAAAAAAAAAAAAAAAAAGGAAGACAAGCAACAAGAAAGGGGCATGTGGTGAGTAGAGATGGAGCATAAAACGCACTCACTCATAAACACATATTGAGAACGAGATGGAGCGTAAAATGCACTCGTTCAAGAAAAGGCGAGATGGAGCGTAAAACGCACTCGCTCAATAGGAGGTGAGATGGAGCATAAAATGCACTCACCGAAAGAATGAAAAAAAAAAAAAAATAGTGAGAGATGATAAAAAAAAAAAAACTTTGGATCTTCTAGTTATATGGTTGCCTTAATAAGCGAAGATTGATGTGAAACGTAAGTTCATAGAGTTGATATTGAGTATCTCTTATGGAGCGCTTGACTACGTAAATTTATCTGGGTGATGACTAGTTTAAACAGTTCGAATGTGCACATGTATTTAAAGGGTCATGAACGGAGGTAAAATTAAGGAGTATGTTGAGCTGTTGGACTTTGCATTGTTTTGAAGTTTCCCGTGAATAATTATTTGTAGTAACTTTTTTGGGGCCATTATTCAGATTCATATTGATCCATTGTTTGAGTAGTTGGTTGATTAATTTTTATAGTTTTTGTTCTTAGTATTTTGCAGGAGGACAAGCAAAGATTTAAGTTTGGGGGTATTTGATGAGTCGGTTTTATATGCGAATTGAGTATTTTCGGCTTGATGAAATTGCAAGTTTTCAATTATTTTATGTTCCTTTTTATTTGTTTTGTGTGTTTTGATGTTATTTGGTAGGAATCATCATTTGGAAGCAAACAAGATCATTTGGAAGGAAACAAGGTCAATTTGGAGCCTAAGTGTTGGATTTTTGAAGGCTGAGCAACAAGGGGAGCTTTAGGCTTAAAAAGGGGCAGCGCCTTTCCAGCACCTTTTTAGCGCCCCAGCGCCCACATTCTGTCCAAGCAGCACCGTTTCAGCGCCTAGGCGCTTGGGTTGCTTGTGTTGGCTCTTGACGCGAATTCCGACTTGTTTTTGACCCGAAATTGGACTCTAATGCTACATATATGCTAGGGTTTGAGTTGTAAAGAGGGAGACTGATTTTGGGGGATGAAAACATAAGAAGAAGACCAAAGATTGATAGAAAATTGAAGGCAAGAATCGAAGGATCCGACACGAAGAAAATCGGGATTGAAGGCTAGAGAGGAATTGAAGATTGCAACTAAGTTTTCCTTCTTTTCTCTTACTTTTACTTCTTGATTTTCTGAGATGTTGTTTAATTTGAGAAGGATGTTTTTCAATTACAGTATGAACTAAATTTTTATTAAGATTACAGCGGAACCTAATGTCTAGTTAAATTGATCTACTCTCGATTCTACTTTTATTGATCATATATGAGTTGTTTGTCATATTTTGTGCTTGATTGCAATTGTTTAAATAAAATTGAATTGATATAAAGTTAGTACTTGGAAGTTATTAGTAATAATTCTCCGTGGGAACGATACTCTACTTATCACTTTATTACTTCTTGATCGTGTATACTTGCACGTAAATTGTCAATACCAAATTTGGACAACACTACTTTTCAGCGTTGTATGTTAAGTATTTTCAGTGATATAGTGGAGCGATTTTTAGAAGTTTTTATGGATGATTTTTCTGTGTATGATGATTCATTTGAATTATGTTTGAAAAATCTTGAAAAAGTTCTTACCCGATGTGAAGAAACAAATCTTGTGTTGAATTGAGAAAAATGTCATTTCATGGTCACACAAGGTATTGTTTTAGGTCATGTAGTTTCTGCAAAGACAATTGAAGTTGATAAGTCTAAAATTGATTTGATAGCCAATCTCCCTCCACCCAAGATTGTAAAAGATGTCCAATCATTTCTAGGTCATGCAGGATTCTATAGAAGATTTATTAAAAATTTTATTTCGATATTTCGGCCCATGTGTAATCTCATATGTCAAGATGTACCATTTGATTGGAATAATGCATGTCAATTAGCATTTGATAAGCTGAAAAGTGTGCGTATTTCTGCACCAATTATGTAACCTCCTGACTGGTTCTTACCTTTTGAACTAATGTGTGATGCCAATGATTATGCAGTAGAAGTTGTTTTAGGTCAGAGAAAAGATAAGAAATCATATGTGATTTATTATGCAAGCAAGACTTTGAATGATGCACAAATGAATTATTCTACCACAGATAAATAATTGCTTGCTTGTAACACCCCGCATTTTCTTTTATAAGATGTATATAGATATATAGTAAATAATTATTGTAAAAATGTGGATGTGTGTAATGGTGTAAGAATGAACTATATAGATTGTAATAGTAGGAGAAATGCTAGAGATGCATATTGATTGGGAAGTTTGAGTTTCAAAGACGTCTAAATTTGGAAAGGGTGATTAGATGAATTTCTAAATATTTTTAGGTCAAAATAAGGTTTCCATTGAATCCGGAAGGTCGAACAACCTTGGGAGAGGTAATATGGGGTGTATTGGAAGCTAGGAAGTATTCCAAAGTGAAAACACACTTAGAGAGAATTTGGGTAAAAAGGAGTTGGGACACCTTCTAGTATTTTGGTCATAACTTTTTATTCTTATGTCCAATTGATCTGAAAGTTGGACAGTAAATAGTAGACATCTAGGGCTACAAAAGTGTATCTCACGAAAATTTTCCAATTCGACCCCTAAATGGGTCAAAACTGCCCTGGAAGTCGAGGTAGCCGAAGTGTACCGGTACACAGTACCGGTACCATACCGTACCGGTACGCCCAAACCAGTGGCTTAACCGTACCGGTACCGCGTACCGGTACCATATCGTACCGGTACGCTTTCTCTGACACTCGCCGAACAGTTAAAAAGTCAGGATTTTTGGGTTTAAAACACCACCTCAAGCCCTCATTTGCCCCATTCTTACATTCCACTCTCACCCTAAACCTATTAGAACCCTAGGAGGAGATAAAGGAGGAGAAAGAAACACAAGATCACAAGGGAGTTACACTTTCAAAAAGATCAAAGCCCTAGATTTCAAGAACATCAAGGTAGGGGTTTCCTTCCATTCACTTACATTGAGGCTAGGGTTATTATATATGTATGATTTGGACTTCTAATCATATCTATTTGCTATGGGTTCCTTGTCTCTTGGTATTATTTCAAACTTGATTATGTTTTGAGAAAAGTTATGGGTGGAGAGCCATAAGAAAATTTAGTTTTTGAGAAACATGGATTTCTCTCTCTATCTTCACTCAAATTTGGTTTTGAAAACTATAGTGCTTTGTGTGGAGTATTGAAATGCTATTGTACATGATCTCTTGTATTTTCTTCATTGTTATTTGAAATTGTCTTATGATGGATTTGTGGATTTTTGTGGAATTTGCGGGAGAATTTGGGGGTTTATGGTAATGTTAGAATGTGAGATATTTGTGGGAATTTTATCGCTTGCGTGGTTGTGCGATACGAACATGGATTACTATGGATCGGGTATCATGTAGTGGGTAGACGTCTTTGTATGCCACGCGGGTATGAACTTTTTCTACCACATGGAGTGGGTAGACGCCTTTGTACACCGTGTGGGTATAAACTTTTCCTATCACTAATGATCACGGGTTAGTAACGTGGGTTGTATCGGGCACACAGTATGGGTCATCGTACATTGTACCAGAAATTGTTTTGACAAGAGTTTCGGGAAGTATGGGATTCCGCGAGAACTTGTGGAAAACGGTTTATGGTAGAATAAATTACCAATGGTATATTGTGTTTATTTATCCATTTCAATTACTGTTGCTATCTAAACTTGAGATCTGTTTAAATGTCCTCGTTTTACCTCAAATGTTATATATGTTAGTTGTGAAATGAGACCGACCATTGTATATACTTTTCTAAACCTTGTTTGGGTTTGGGATGATTTTTCTACAGAGCTTTGTGCTCACCCCCTACCGTTGAACATTTTTCAGAGTTTGTGCCAGAGGATGAGCTAGGTGTTAATGAGCCGGGCTATGGAGAGGCTTCACTCGAGGGATACTTGGATCCCGAGTGGGACATCTAGAGATGTCTTTGACTTTTGTTCTAGACTAGAATATTCTTTTGAAACACTGTATAGTCTAGATCTCTTTTGTAATTTCCGCTGTGCTATAATAGTCAATGTTTTCTTTTGGAAATGTAAATGCCATTGTTGGACTTATTCTTTTGATATTGTGGCCATGGCTTGGCTTATTCTTTTGGGGATGATATTGTAAATTCTATGGATGATGAATGAAAATTTTTCTTATGGATGGATTATCTTAGTGCTCTCATTGTGTCAATGGTTTTAGAATGTAATGCCGTCCAGGGTGTGTTTTGGGGCGTTACATTGCTGTTGTGTTTGCATTAGATAAATTTCGTTCGTATTTAGTTGGATCCTTAATCGTTATTTTTACTGATCATGCAGCCTTGAAATATTTGCTCACCAAGAAGGATGCTAAACCACTTCTCTTACATTGGATATTGTTACTTCAAGAATTTGATCTGATTATCAAAGACAAGAAAGGAGTTAAAAAAGTGGTAGCTGATCATTTATCGATGCTGACTTATGATACAAAGGAGGAATCAATTCCAATCAGAGAAAATTTTCCAGATGAGCAGCTATTTGCAGTCACAGAAGTACCATGGTATGCTGATATATCCAATTATTTAGCGTCAGGGACAATTCATTTTCACTATACCTGGACCGACATAAATAAATTTTTTAGAGAGGCACACAATTTCTTTTGGGATGATTCCTATGCGTTTAAGTATTGTAAATATCAAATAATAAGGCGCCGTGTACCCAATCATGAAATCGGTCAAGTCATCTCATTTTGTCATTCTGAAGCTTACAGATGGCATTTTTCTTTAAAGAAAACCGCTGCTAAAATTTTGCAGAGTGAATTTTATTGGCCCACTCTTTTTAAAGATGTGCATGCTTTTTGTCTAAATTGTGACATATGTGCTTGAGTTATTTCCTTGTTGTTCCTATCATCTTCCCTCAATGTATGTATGATATATGTGTGAAAGGGGGGGAAGTGTCACTCTCCCTTGGGATGATGTCAAAAGAAAGGGCAAGGGAATGGTAGAAAATGAAATGTGTAAGTGAACAAAAATGCTTCCCAAGCGCAAGAAGACTTTTGTGTGTCTTTTTTTACTTGGACCGAGTGAAAGACTTTTATTTCAAAAGCATCTCCCTTTTCATAGGATTTTCATTCTTACACCATCACAATACTCTTTGTTTCTTTTCTATAACATTTTCCTTTCCTTTTGATCATTCTTTTCTTATTCTCACCTCTTCTCTTCCTTTTCTTGAATTTTCATTCTTTTCCATTGAACTCTTTGAGTTCCAACATCTGTTATCCCTTTGCTTGAATTTCCACACCACACTTCCTTCGCTTTTTTGATTACTCATGTTCAACTTTAGGAACAACCAAGGTGAGATAGATTTATTTCATTTTCACTGGCTTGGTTACATGTGTGGCATAGAAACGAATTTCAATTGAGGCTCAATCACGGCACTAGGGTTAATTTTTTTTTTCAAGACCAAGGCTAAGGCTCAAAATAAATCAAGGATGGCCTAAGATCATTTCTAAATAAGCATGGAAAAGCATTGTACATTATCAGGACGAAATCAGTCTACTGCCCAAATGCATCTAGCCAAGATAAACATAATGAGATTATTGAACAAATTTGACATTGAAAAATTGTTCTTTGAGTAAATGTAAGTTCCCTCCAAAAAGGATTGACACTAAAGCTCTCATGGGTCCTTACTCATCTCCACTATTTATGTCAAGCCTAAAATATGAATCCAATCTGTAAATTGCTAAAATTACGCATTCAAGGAGCACATACAGTTGAGTTCAAAAACAGATACATATGTGATACTCACGCATAGGATTAACTTCTATAATGTGCTCATGTGCTCAAAGTTCAAAACAAAGATCAACATATCATCTAACTCAAGCACTCTAAATAAGGGAATACAGATCAACATTTAGATATTTTTTCACAAAAAATTTCAAATTTTTCACATAATTTACACTAATGTAAATAAAAATTTGTATGATATGTGAAAGGTGAATTTTCACCCCAAAAATTGGTATTATCCATAAAAATTCCCACAAACATTGGTGTAACATGCAAATGGTGTACCTCACCCCCCAACTTGATTCATGCATTGTCCTCAATGCAACAAAAAGATATGATATGCAATGAAGGACAGTAAAAAAATGATTAGGGTTAGAGAACACCTCGCACTTGAGCTTTGACAAAAGCACCAACATCTGAAACTAAGAAAAACAATTTTATACGACCAAGTAAAGTAAGTACCATGAAAATGAAAATAACATAAGTAAATAAAAACACTGTACACTTAAAAATCATAAAAACTGGTTACTCCTTCACAACTTTCGGATACACCGGATCCGTCAACTCCTCCTCCACTCCTTGTCCTTCAAAACCCTCGAAAAATGGCTTAAGTCTTTGGCCATTGACCTTGAATGTTTGGCCATTCTCGGGGTTTGTGACTTCTACAGCTCCGTTGGGGTAGGCCACCTTGACAAGATAGGGGTCATCCCAGCGGGATCAGAGTTTGCCTTGGAAAATCGAGAGACGAGAGTTGTACAAAAGCACTTTTTGGTCAGGCTCGAATGACTTCCGCACAATGGATTTGTCATGAAAGATCTAAGCCCGCTCTTTTGAAATTTTAGAGCTCTCATACGCGTCTCTTCGAATCTCTTCCAATTCATTCAATTGTAGCTTCCTATGTTTTTCGGCCATTCTCAAATTGAAATTTAAAGTCTTTATGGCCCAATAGGCCTTGTGTTCCATCTCAACTAGAAAATGACAAGTCTTTCCATAGACAAGCCGATAGGGAGACATGCCTAATATAGTCTTGTAGGCAGTGCGGTAAGCCCATAGGGCATCAATCAGTCTGTCTGACCAATCTTTCCTATTTGGGTTAACCATTTTTTCCAAAATATTTTTGATCTCCCTATTGGCCAACTCAGCTTGGCCATTTGTTTGTGGGTGGTATGCGGTAGATACCTTATGTATGACACCATATTTGTGCATTAAAGATGCAAATGGTCTATTGCAGAAATGTGATCCACTGTCACTTATCATTGCACGAGGCATCCCAAACCTTGAAAAAATGTTCTCCTTTAGAAACTTAACCATGACCCGGTGGCCATTGGTCTTGGTTGGGATAGCCTCCACCCATTTAGACACGTAGTCCATTGCCAGTAGAATGTATAGATAGCCAAACGACATAGGGAAGGGACCCATGAAGTCGATGCCCCAACAATCAAATATTTCAATAACAAGTACAGGGGAGAGGGGCATCATGTTCCTTCGGGTTACATTACCCAAATGTTGGCATCTATCACATTCCTTGCAAAATGAAATACAGTCCTTTATCAGAGAGGGCCATTAAAAACCTGATTGTAGGATCTTTGCCGAAGTTTTCTTTGCTGAGAAATGGCCACTGCATGCTTGTGAATGGCAGAATGTAAGGACATCCTACTGTTCATTCTCTGGTACGCATCTCGGCATGACTTGGTCAGTGCAGTACTTGAACAGGTACGGGTTGTCGAAGTACAAGTACTTCACATCCGCCATGAATCTCCTTCGATTATCTAGGCTCCACTGCGGTGGTATTTGTCCTGTTGCAAGATAGTTACATATGTCAGCATACCATGAACAAATAGAATGAATTGAAAGCAATTGCTCGTCGGGGAAAAAATATGGGATATGAATGTGCTCATCAGCCTCTTGCACCACCAGTCGAGATAAATGGTCCGCCACCACGTTCTCCACTCCTTTCTTGTCTTTGATTGTAAGATTAAACTGTTGGAGTAGGAGGATCCACCTGATAAGTCTCGGTTTGACATCCTACTTAGACAACAAATACTTCAAAGCAGAGTGATTAGTATATACTACTATCGGTGAACCAATGATGTAAGAACGGAATTTAGCTAATGCAAATACTACCGCTAGTAGCTCCTTTTCTGTGGTAGTGTAATTCATTTGGGCTTCATTGAGCATTTTGCTAACATAGTAAATTCCATAAGGTCTATTATCCTCCCTTTGACCGAGCATTGCGCCGACCGCGTAATCACTAGCATCGCACATAAGCTCAAAAGATAAATCCCACCTGGGTGGTCGCATAATCGGAGGTGCGACAAGCATGCTTTTGAGTTTTGTAAAAAGATGCCTCACAATCATCTGACCACTCGAATGGGAAATCCTTAGACAATAAATTGGTCAAAGGTCGGGCTAATGCACTAAATTTTTTTATGAAACGACGGTAAAATCCAGCATGGCCCAAAAATGACCTGATATCCTTGACGACTCTCGGCATAGGGAGGTTGGAGATGGCCTCCACCTTTGATTTGTCAACTTCGATCCCTTTTGCCGAGACGATGTGTCCGAGAACAATCCCTTGTGTCACCATAAAATGACACTTCTCCCAATTCAAGACTAAGTTCTTCTCTTCGCATCTCACAAGAACTTTCTCCAAGTTTTCCAAGCACCCACTGAAAGAATCCCCAAAGACTGAGAAGTCATCCATAAACACTTCACCGATCTTCTCCACCATATCACTAAAAATTCCCATCATGCAACGTTGAAAGGTCCTGAGGGCATTGCATAGCCCAAAAGGCATGCAACGGTAAGCAAAAGTACCGTAGGGATAAGTGAAGGTAGTCTTCTCTTGGTCTTCCAATGCAATTTCGATTTGATTGTAGCCGTAGTATCCATCTAAGAAGCAATAGAATAGATGCCCCGCTACTTGTTCCAATACTTGATCGATAAATGGCATTTGGAAGTGGTCTTTCATTGTGCACAGGTTGAGCTTTCGGTAATCAATGCAAACTCTCCAACCTGTGATTACCCTTGTTGGAATAAGCTCATTCTCTTCATTCTCCACAACAGTGACTCCCGACTTCTTGGGTACTACTTGCGTGGGGCTAAACCACTTACTATTAGCAATCAGAAAAATGATGTCCACGTCAAGTAGTTTCAACACCTCGTCCCTCACCACATCTTTCATGATAGGGTTCAACCTTCTCTGTGGTTGTCGAGACGGTTTGGCGCCCTCCTCAAGATAGATCCGATGCGTGCAAATGATGGGGCTTATCCTTTTGATGTCAAAAAATTGTCCAACCAATTGCCCCTTTATGCCTCCTCAACACCTCCAAGAGCTCTTCTTCTTGCTTTGCCTCCAATGTTGAACTAATTACCACCGGGAATGTCTCATCTTCCCCAAGATATGCATACTTCAGATGGGATGGTAGTGGTTTCAACTCCAAATTTGGCTTTTGTACATCCGATGGAAAGATTTTCTTTTCTTGGTGTGGGACCTTCTCAAATGTAGGGATCCACTTTTCTACCCCTTTCAAACTCTCTAATTCCTCTTGCTCATCGACTTCCTCTAGATCAACATTCTCCTATTCTTTCAACTTTAACATGACCAAAAGTTCCAAGTGTTCTTCCGTCAAAGTGTCAATCCTGTTGACTTCATGAACCTCCGCATCATCCCCTGGTTGTTTGGACAAGTTGAACACATTGAGATCCGTAGTCATGTTCCCAAATGCTAGCTTCATAAGACCGTTCCTGTAATTAATCACAGCATTAGATGTGGCAAGAAAAGGTCTACCAAGTATTGCGGGGATTTGGGAGCTAAGATTTGCAACTGGGTGAGTGTCAAGCACAATAAAATCAACAGGAAAGTAAAATTTATCGACTTGCACTAAAACATCCTCAACTACTCCCCTTGGTGTTCGGACACTACGATCCGCCAATTGAAGCATGATTGGAGTAGACTTCAATTCTTCGAGCTGAAGTTGTTGATACACCGAGTACGGAAGGAGGTTCACACTAGCACCCATATCAAGTAATGCTTGCTCAACCCGGCAATTCCCGATGGTTATGGCAATGGTAGGATAGCCGAGGTCATTAAACTTCGGAGGAGTGTTTGTCCTCAAAATCGAGCTCACTTGCTTGGTGAGAAATGCTTTCTTGTGGACATTGAGCCTCCTCTTCACCGTGCATAAGTCCTTCACAATCTTTGCACAAGATGGAATTTGCTTTATGGCATCAAGGAGTGGAATGTTGATCTTTACCTGCTTAAACATTTCAAGTATATCAGCATAATTAGCCACCTTGACAGGTGGCTTCAAACGATTAGGAAAAGGAGCAGGAATATGGGATACATACACAGTTCCATCACTCAAGTTTTATTTCTTGACTACCTCATCACTTACCTCACCCCCCTCGGTGTCACCTTTGGTCTCTTTTTCATTTGGCAGTGTGACCTTGGGTGAGACCTTTGGCACCAAAGTTTTGTTAATTTGTTTGCCACTACGAAGGGTGGTAACCTCCTTGAGTTGCTTACAACTCTCTCTTAAGGGCTTTGATGACTCAATGAAATGTTGACCTCTAGGGTTCTCTTAGGGTTGAGCAAAGAATTTCCCTTTCTCTTGTTGTGATGCCCCCATGGAGTTTGTCAACTTTGTGAGTTGGGCTCGAATGTCATTAAAAGCTGTGGCATTTTGATTGTTTATAGCGGTTTGATTTTGATTGAAGGTAGTTTGGCTTTGAATGAAAGCATGAACCATATCCTCCAAATTTCTTTTGTGAGGAGGCTGGTACATGGATAGGTTGGATGGTCCTTGGGAAAAGTTTTGTAGAGGTGGAGTCAGTGAAAAATTCTATGGTGGTGGATTGGATGAATACCCTTGTGGATTAGACCGGGGGTATTGGTAGTTAGACACTTGACCTTGGGATTGGAATTGATTTTGCCTAGGGGGCACGGGTGTGTATGCATTAGAACCATGAGGAGTGGGGTTCTCATTTCTCCAACTAAAGTTCAGGTGATTGCTCCAACCCGGATTGTAAGTGTTCGAATGTGGAGAGAATAATTGCCTTGTTTGGTTAACGGCATTGACTTTCTCGTGATACACTTCCTTAAGTGCCAGAATGTTAGGGCACTCTGATATGGAATGATCTACACTCTCGCAAATTGAGCATCCCTCCTCAATCTTTGAAACATTTGACACCTCGTGCCTCCTATTGACTTCAAGACTTTCAATCTTCCTAGACAATTTGGCAATTTTGGAAAACAAGTCTTTCCGATCTCTCAAGTCATACATCCCTCCCCCTTGTGATTGACTACTACCCGAAGACGTCCTAGGTACATCGTTGGGATCCCTAATGTCCCAAGATTGTGCATTCGGGGCCATTGTACTGAAGTAGTTAAGGGCCTCATCGGGGTCTTTATTTAAGAACTCGCCATTACACATCATGTCAATGAATTGTCTATGACTCGGTGTGATTCCTTCATAGAAGAAACTTACCAATTGCCACGATTCAAAGCCATGATGTGGAATAGATTGTAGTAATTCCTTGTACCGATCCCAACATTGGTAGAATTGCTCATTGGGCTCCTCCAAAAAGTTTTGAATTTCCTTTTTTAAAACAGTGGTCCTATGAACCGGAAAAAATTTATTCAAAAACTCCAAAAGCATTTGAGCCCAAGAGGTAATGGATCGAGGTCGCAAGGAATACAACCATGATTTGGCTTTATCTCTGAGGGAAAAGGGAAAAATTTTTAAGCGAGCTATGTCCTCCATGGCATAATTAGCATTGAAAGTTACAACTATATCCTCAAATTCCTTTATGTGCAAATAAAAGTTTTCCTTTTCAATTCTGTGGAATGTAGGAAGTAGTTGCAACATCCCAGGCTTAACTTGGAAGAGATGAGCTTGGACCGGTAAGAGGATGCATGAGGATGTGGTGCTGCGGGTTGGTTGAAGAAATTCCCGCATTGACCTCGCCGGAGGATCAATTGAGATATTGTTCCCTTCATTTTCGAGAGGGGGAAATTGCATTCTCGGATTGGGTATTCTTGGTTCTTGTCCTCCCCCGCCCCCTTGCATGTTTTGATTTGCACCTACATTATCAAAATTATCATCCGCATCCTCGAGTGGGTCTTGGTCAATGTTCATATTGGGGCCCAAGGGTTGTCTAACTAGTCGGTTTTGATTGTCCCGTCCCCACATATAACAAAACTATCTACAATTTAAAATGAAAACAAACAAAAGTATTTACAAGGATCAACATACCTCAGCCCATGATGAATATAACGGGACTTACCTCCGTTGTCCAGAAATCACCGTCTTGATTCAATGCTTGCCTTCCCCGGCAACGGCGCAAAAAATACTTGAGTTATTTTCTTGTTGTTCCTATCCTCCTAACATCTTCCCTCAATGTATGTATGATATATGTGTGAAAGGGGGGAGTGTCACCCTCTCTTGGGATGATGTCAAAAGATAGGGCAAGGGAATGGTAGAAAATGAAATGTGTAAGTGAACAAAAATGCTTCCCAAGCGCAAGAAGAATTTTGTGTGTTGTGTTTTACTTGGAGAGTACTTCAAGGTCGTCTCCTCAGGGAAGGAGGTGAATCTTGCTGAAGGTGATTTTGGTGTAAAATATAAAAGTGTAAAAATCTTTTGTTGTTGAAATTGGTTTGTGAATTTTTGTGTGATGAAAATGAATTGGGAAACAAGTGTTGGCTAATCCCAAAGGTTCACTCCAATGGGAATGCCAAGTCAACACGAAACCTTCCTCCAATGGTGCATAGATGAACGATTGATTCGTGGGAAGCTCGGGACAAGATGGAAGTGAGGATCCAAGCATAACCCGTGACAAGTCTATGGGATATGAAAGACTCACAACCGTGTCCACACTCAACCCAATCAAACCGAACTATCGTACACCGAGGGGAGGAAAGAAGATGAGTTGAAATGACATACCCAAGAGGAGGTTTCCCTTGGATTAGCCAACTTAAAGATTTAGCTACTCATGCTTAAAGGAAAAAACAACAATGAAATAGAAAGACAATATAAAGAAATGAAGATTGTAGCTAAGTTAATGCAAGAAAACATAAACTAAAAGAGAGTGCATTTACTACCCATTTTAAGCTAAGAAAATGAGAACATGAATGCATTAATTGTAAAAGCTTGAATAGATGATTAAACTTAAAAGCAACTTGAAATAACTAGCATTAAAGACTTCAGACAAAGCTTAGAAAGGTCTTACAATGGATTACAAGGCAATGTATGGAAAGAAAATGGAAAAACATTAACTTCTCTCTCTAGCACTATTCATCTTCTTCCTTGCACTTCCTCTCTCTATATTACAATGTATCTTTTCTCTCCCTAACAACGGAGTCCTCATGTAAAACCCGAGTAAATTTGAACTTTTCTGAAAAAGAGCAAAACGGTAATTTTCCACTATAATGTGTATTTAAAATATTCATGTTTCTAGAGTTCGGATGACACAACGGACTTCACCGTTAGATTCGTATCGCGAAATCTAGTTACCCTGTCAAATTTCATCGAAATCCGAGATAGTCGGATTTTGCACGTATTTCGAGACGATTGGGTGGCGGCTGACCTCACAAAGGCCCTCACAAATAAATTTTATAAAATTTCCTTATAATTGAATTAAAGTTCAAATAAAATTAATTTGAACTTAAACCGGGATGAAATTAATCGTTTCGGAGCGAAAACGGACCCGGACAATGGGGGTTGTGTGGCGCGACGTGGGCCAAGCTTTAAAATTATAAATAGGGCCTAAATATCTGATTTTGGGCAGAATATCTTCACAATTCTGCTGGTTTTAACGTGTGAGAGAGAAGGGAGAAGACAAGAGAGAAATCCAACTTTCTTCCTACGATTCACGGAGTTTCGTCGGTCGGAATTCGTCGAGCCAAGAGTTAAAGTTCATCTCCTCGACGAGGGCTACGCGTACGTACCAAAAAGAACTGAGTTCACCGAACATCCAAATAAAGGATTTTGGAGAGATCAAAGTTTTGGGCTTGGGAAGTGTTCTTGAAGCTTCATTCGGGTGATTTACGCACCAAGAGGTAGGGTTCTTCCTACTTTGGTTTTATTCCTATCCTTTAGTGTTGGAATTGTGGACTGTTTTTGGGGCTGTTATGGGGCTGTATTTGGGGCTGTTTTATGGCCTGTTTAGGGGGCTATTTTGTGGCCTGTTTTGGGGCTGCTATGTGGCCTATTTAGAGACTGCTTTGTGGCCTGTTTTGGGGCTGCTATGTGGCCTGTTTAGGGGCTACTTTGTGGCCTGTGTTTGGGGTTGTTTTGTGGGCATGTTATATGTTTACACTATGCCTTGAGAATTAAGTGTGTCATTGCTTGATTATGTAACGACATGCTTGGTTGTTGTTGTTAGATAAAATGTCGATATGTGTTTATAATGTGTCTTTGTGAATGGAATGTGCTATGACATGCTTGAGGATGTTGTAGTTGTGTATTAATACATGTTGTTAATGTATTAGCATCATGATAAATTGTGGTAATTATGTGCATTACACATATATTGCCTTGACCCATGTTGATATGTGGTTTAAGTTGTCCATATGACATTCATTACATATGAGACATGACATTGATATGCGATGGTACATTACATTGCATTTGCACGGAGGCATCACATTCATGGGCTTAGGCATGAGTGTGGGTGTGTGTGTGTGGGCACGGTTTATTCAAACATCATACTTTTTGGTTGAAGGGTGGACTCGGGAAAGTGGGATTGAAGATCCTACTGAGTCGCACGGTTGCATGCATGGAAAAAACTTGTGTCGGGTATAGCAAGTAGGGCTAGACTCTCCCTCGGGTGCAAAACCCGGTTATTGGTTTATTCACTTCCGTCGGTGCAAGTCCAAAAAAGTGAATTAGGCATACGGAGCCGGTGGTGCGATTCCAAAATCCGTTGCCCAATAAGACACAAGATTTTGATTTATAAAAATACTCATTCAATGAGTAACATCCAACAATGATTTGGTTTTTACAAGCACATGACTTTTATTTCAAACGATCATTGGATGGATTTTTCGTCAATTGACAGTTTCATTGCACAAGTGCATTGCATTGTGTTGTGGGAGTCGGTGAGCACTTGGGTTAAGATGCATGAGTAAGTCACATCTCATTCCATGGCATGACATGGTAAAATTCCAATATAGAGTTGCATATTCTTGTTTGGAATGTTGTTATGGATAAATGTTGTATGTAAATATTGCATATGCATCTAGGGTGGGGAGTAGTCTCTGTAGGAGATACTCTATTGAGCGTTGCTCACCCTATACGGGAAAACATTTTAGGTGCTGGTTTTACGCCGACAGACGGCACTCACTCGGGCACTTAAGGAGGAAGAAAAGCCGAGATGTGGCTTTATTTTGAGTCCTTGTAAAATCATTGTAAAAATTATGATTTCTGAGCATGTAAATATTTGAAAATAGTCGTAATGAGACTCATATGGACTGTTTTGAATGTAAATTTCCTAATGTATGAGTTGGATATGAGTTTGGGTAGGTTTTCTCAAAACTCCATATTTATGGACTATTTTTAATCTAACCTTGCATGTAATTATATGAGTATGGATAAATGGACCCGGTGTGGTCAATGTTTACTCATAAATGAACCCGGTGCGGTCATTGTTTTATATTGGGTCTCGGATGGGTCATGTGAATGTATATTGCACAGGTTGGGTTTTGGGTAGAGCTCCCCGTACAAAGGAGACTCGGTATCCACGGGTATTCCGCGGGTTGATGGGTAATCAACGGACCCCCGAATTTTGGGGCGTCACACCTCATCCTCCAAAAACGTCCATGGACTCCTCCCCTAGCTGTCTGATGTGATCACCATGCCTAGGGCTCAAGAGGTATAGGTTGGACAGGGTTGGTGCAGACCTTGTCTCCACAACCAGCACCTTCTCTCTCCTCTTTCCTCATTAATGATCAAACATCCAAAAGTCCAAGAAGAGGTGCAAGAGGGATGTCCATTGTGTAAGGTGTGTCAGGAACAGGTAGGAGAATGTCTGGTGGGACCCCCAAGAAGGCAGAGCTTGACATGCAGAATCTAGCACTTTTCAGGAAAACCTACCGATAGGTTAATGGAAACCTATCGGTAGGTTTCACTCCAGTGGGCTCAACCTATCGGTAGGTCTGGCGGTAGGTGCAGGTCAGTAGCCAAAACCTACCGGTAGGTTTTTCCTGGTTTTGCAAAAATCTTGGTTCCTCCACCTCCAGAGCTCTCCTCAAGCCTCGTTCACAACTCCAATTGTCTTGAACACCATGAGAGGGCTTATCTATCATCATTTAACCCATTTTCTCTACAAACACAACGAATCTTCGTTAATAGCTCAAGTAGTGCAATTCTGCTCATTTAATCCGCAAAAGCAAGTGAAAAAGGAATGTAATGGCACATGAGATATGCAATGTTTTGTGCTAATCAATATGTCAAAGAATGGGAAATATTTCAAAAAGAAAAATGATGCCTTTAAACCCTATTTTGATAATTGAAAATTTTGATTGTTGGGGCATCGATTTTATGGGACAATTTTCCCATTCCTTTGGTTATCTGTACATTTTGGTTGCCGTTGACTATGTTTCAAAATGGGTAGAGGCAATCCCATGTCAAAATACTGATCACCGCACAGTGATCAAGTTTTAAAAAAAAAATATTTTGTCAAGATTTAGAATTTTCAGAGCCATTATCAGTGATGGGGGAACGAATTTTTGCAATAAATTTTTCGAAAAACTCATGAAAAAATATTTGATTTCTCATAAAATATCAGCCCCTTATCATCCCCAGATAAGTGGACAAGCTGAATTGGCCAATAGAGGGATAAAATACATTTTAGAAAAAATAGTAAATTCGGACTGTAAGGATTGGTCTTTAAGACTGACTGATGCGCTTTGGGCTTACTGTACTGCATACAAAACTATTTTAGGAATATCTCCTTATCGGTTAGTTTACGGTAAACCATGACACTTGCCTGTGGAATTGGAACATCGAGCATATTGGGCAATCAAAATGATGAATTTTGATATTGACAAAGTAAATGCATCCCGCAAACTTTAGATTAATGAATTAGAAGAGTTGAGAAATGAAGAATATGAGAATGCTAAGATTGATAAATCCAGAATGAAAATTTTTCATGATAAGAATATAGTGCGGAAGTATTTTTAGCCTTCTCAGAAAGTACTATTATATAATTCAAGACTCCGGTTATTTCCTAGTAAGTTAAGGTCAAGATGGATAGGCCCCTACATAGTCAAGCAAGTTTTTGAACATGGGGCAGTTGAAATCGAGAATCCATTGTCTGGAAATATCTTCAAAGTAAATGGTCAAAGGCATAAACAGTATCATGATAATTTTGTTCAAGATGTGAGTTTCATTCAGCTAATGGAGCCGGTGTATGTGCTTTAAGAAGTTTTTATAAGTGTTTGATTGTTAATAATAGTACTAATCGTTTGTTGTTTGTCTTATAGATTGGGTTTTGCACTATGGATTTGTCTCGCTTCCAGATCTTATTAGCATTTGTCTAATATTTTATTTCATTATGCTATACATTGAGGACAATATTTAATTTAGGTTGGGGGGAGGGAACAATTCATATTCATCTTTGGGACTGGTAGACTTTAAAGAACCAGATAGCGAGTCAATTTTCGAGTCAATTTTCAAAATTTTCCAAAGATGGATGCGCAATTGTTTTGGTTTAGTCTGAGTATGCTGCGCATTTTCCCAAAAGATATACATTCTTTGATCATAGCAAAAGCAAGGGTTGTTAGAAAGTTAGAAATTGTTGACAGTCGAACAAAACCCTTGTGCAGAAAAAGTTCATTTGCCAAACGCCGACGAATGAATCGCCTCGGTGGTTGTGTGAAGTGCGGTCGTTTAATGCATTTGAGAGAATACAATCAGTGTGCGGAACCAATTTCAGGTCGAGCGTTAGATTGTCTTGACTGGATTAGGTATGGGCAGAGTAAGGCATACCCTAAGACACCATCTTGTTCCAGTTCCATGCTTTCAAGATACGTGAGATGTGAGATTAATCGGTTCACTTGTAGTGTTGATTTAGAAGATTTAGATTAAATTGATCGAGGGATGAATGAATTTTGATTTGTATAAATGCAAATATGATTGTTAGAATAATTGTTATGTTAGTGTTTAATTGTGTTTTGATAATATATCAATATGTTAGTGTTTAATGGTGTTATTAGTAGTTAATGAGGAATGTTAGTGGAATAGTAGCGTAATTGTGGAATTAAACTGACATATGAAACTGCAAGAAAATAAACTGAAGCAGAAATTAGCAGGAAGTACAACAGTCTGCAGCCTGCAACACAAAGCAGAAATTAGTGCATCCTCACCGTCTGGAGGGTACTGCCTATATAAATACCCACAGGCATGAAGAACAATTGTTTTTCAGTTTCCCTCGCAGCCAGAATATGAAAAACACCGGCCTCCATACACCTTTTCTCCTCAAATCTGCTACGCACATCATATTTTCTTCAAATTTCTTCCTATTAAACACTTACCCATGCAATTTTCTAGGTTCTTACCGATGAGAATCCGTTTAAAGCAGAAATCAAGAAAAAGATGGATCCAAGACTTATAACAAGAGGTTCTTCTAGTCGGGCAACGAGAGGACAATCTTCGCAACCTAAAGCACCTCTGCAGCAACCCCATGCAAGAAATATCTTCAATACTGCGATGTTTGAAACCATAGAACAACAAGTATGGTATGATACTCACTTTCTCTCTAAAACTATTATCATTGAACGATCTGCCATTTACGAAGATTTTGAGCATATTGGTGTTAGACAAAATCTTGCTACGCGTGGGTGGTTAAATTACATTAAGTTTGTTGCTCCTGCTTATGAATGCCTAGTCCGTGAATTTTATAGTAATGCGCAAGAAACCGGGCATAGAGAATTCTGTATTTTTGTTAGGGGTTGGTCTTCCAAGTTACACCGGCCACTATTGCGAATTTTTTCCATTTCCTCCCAAGACATCCAAACCCGCAATACTCTTACACTCAACTGCCAAATATGACTGAGATAGGGATTGAACTGATGGGAAATCCAGACTATGTATGGGGGAGGCCGAATAAATACATCAATCAAGGGTATTTAACAAACAAATATAGGATTTTGAATTTGATTACTATGAACAGTCTGTTACCCCAAGCCCAGAAAAACTAGATATATACTGAGAGAGCCTACTTCCTATATGCTTTTGGTATGGGACATACGATTGATCTCAGTTGACAGTGAAAGTAAAGAAAAACTCACTTCCATATGCTATGTTAGCTTCCGAGCTGTGCAGGAATAAGGGAGTGATCACGGATCCCTCATGGCCAATGGTGGAACACTTTTCACCGTTAGAGAAGACATCTTTACGGAAGAGCCATGGAGGCCAACTTGAGGAGCAACCCGAGATACCACCTACACCGCATGAAGAACCATTTCAAGGAGCTGAAGATTTTCACCCACCAGAGTAGGCTCAGCCACAAGAGGAGCAGCCATACATACCGGTTGATGATAGGTATGAACGATAGATTTTGCTAGGGTTGGAGACCAGTGTCATCCAACAAGGGACCAACATCGCCTAGATTGATCAAAGCATGGCTAACTACGAGTAGAACTAGAGCGAGATCTTGAGGCTACTCAGAGGACACTTCGGTGGAGGCCCATCTGCTTCCTGATCAAAGACTTCAGAGATTCCACAACATTACTTCTTCTACTATCTTTCTTGAACACTTTTGTTTTATGCATTTCATATTAGTATTTACATTTTGAATGTTGTTTTGAATTTGGTTTTTAAGTTAATCTAGTTAGTTTATCGTTTTCGTTAAATTTTGTTAAGTTAGGATTTGTATTTCATGTGATTCATGTTACAATTAGGTTATTATTCTTATGCTTTGCAGGGATACCCTTTATCCGATTGCGCGGGATTTTCATATATTAGTTGTGCACTATCCTAATATTTTCTTACAAACTCATTATTCTGAATTTTTTTTGAAATATTACACTCATTTATAAAGCTTACATTTGTAGTAGAGATGTAAAACCTATTGCAGATTTTGAGTCAATCCTCCTTGGAGAGATATTTTACATTTACTCAAGTAAGAATTTTCGATTCAGCTATAAATTTATTTGAATAATTTCATTAATTTCGTTTTGATTAGCACTCATTGAATTACATGGTTAGCGTTTTTCTTAAATTTTTAATTTGGAACTATACAGGTGTATAATTTCTGGAAAATGATCTTAGGCCATCTTTGAATTAATTTTGAGTCTTACCCATTTCTTTTACAAAATTATATCCCTAGTTAGCCGTGATTGAGTCTAAAAAGTATAATTTATTTTTCATGAAACCTAGAAGTTAACTAAGCCATAAAAAAATATATATATTTGACATACCCTTGCTATCTAATTTTCTTGCACCCACTTTTAAAGTCAGTATAATACGAAAAGCAAGAGCAGAAGAAAAGGAAGAAATGAGCAAAGAAAAGAAGATGGCGATTACTGTTCAAAAGAAAAAAATTCCGTGGAAGAAAGAAAGAGAAAGAAAAGAGCCAAGAATGTAAAACCCGAGAAAATTTAAACTTTTGTAAAAAAGGAGAAAACGGTAAATTGTCACTATGGTACAGGTTGTAAACCTGAATTTTTCTAGAGCTCGGATGACGAAACGGACATCCCCGTTGGATTCGTCTCGCGAAATCTAGTTACCCAGTCAAATTTCATTGAATTCCGAGTTAGTCGAATTTTTCGCGTTTTACGAAGTGGTCGGGCCTCGGGAGACCAAAAAAAAAAAAATGAAATTCTGAATAAAATTTTAAATTTTGGGAAATAAATGACGACAAGTTAAAATAAAAATATTTTGAACTTGAACCGGAGCAAAATTTAATCGTTTCGGGGCTAAAACGGACCCGGGAAATAAGGGCCGTGTGACGCGTTGTGGGCCAAGTATTTAAAGGGTATTTAAAGGGGAGAAAATCAGATTTTCTCCCCATTTGCTCAGCCGATTCCAACGAGAGAGGAAGAGAGGGAAAGAACTAGAAATTCTCCACCTTCTCTCTACGATCTACAATGATTGAGAGCTCAAATCCACTCGGGCCAAGAACAAAAGTTGTTCTCCTCGCCGAGGGCTACAAAACCATACCAAGAAGGTCGAGTTTTGGAGTGATTCGAAGAACGGGATTTTGGGAGAGTGAGGGTTCCACCTCGTTTGGAGTTCTCGGAGTTTCTCAACATTGTTCTCTACGCTTCAAGAGGTAGGGTTCCCTCCTACTAAGGTTTATTCCAAACCTAGAATGTTTTTATGAAATGGGTAGGATGATAGGTTGTGTATCTCTTGCCTATTGTAGTTAATTTGGGTGAAATGGGTATTGAAATGAGTAAAGATCAATTCTAATTGGATTGGTAATTAGAAGTTTCAAAATGTGACTTCTAGAATTGGGTAGGCGAAATTGATCCAATGTGATTCTTGTGTTATATGGAATTGTGGGCATGTTACGTGTTTGTATGAATGCCTTGAGAATTTAAAGTGTTGATAGCATGATTATGTGATAACATGCTTGAAAATTGTGCTATGGGAATTATATGCTTATGATATGATTTTGCCATGAAATGTGAGAAATGTGTTAAAAATGTTCATATGTCACTCATGCCATGTTGAACATTGTATTATAGTTGCAATGAGACATCATATTGCATATGCACAGGAACATCGCATTTAGTGGGTGTGTGCATGGTGGTTGTCTTCACCGCGTTTGGTAGATGACTAGTGGGCTCGCGTGAGCTGGGTCGACGACCTAGTCGAGTCGCACGGTTTGCATGGTTGATAGGGTTGGGGTAGCAAGAAGGGCTAGAAGATCCCTCGGGTGCAAGACCCGGTGCTTGGGATACGCACTCCCTTGGCTCGGCCCATGAAGTGTGTGGGTGTACGTGGAACCCTCGGTGGAAGTCCGTAAATTCCGTGTGGGTTGGGTGACCCTTGGTGTGAGTCTATGAACATCCACCCCTATAAAGACCCTAGAATAAAATGTCATTTGATGTGCAACATAAATGACGGATTCGTACACATTGGCACTTGCATGTGTGGAGGAGTCGGGAAGAACTCGGTTGATGTGCATGAGTGAGTCTCACCTCATTACATAGCATGGCATTGCAAATTCCAACATTGAATATACTTTCTTGCTTGGAATGTTATGAATTGTGGTTTTGTGGCATGTGAACATTTCATATGCATATAGGTTGAGGAGTAGCTTCTTTAGGAGATACCCTATTGAGCGTGGCTCACCCTTTGTGGGAAAAACATTTCAAGTGCGGGGTTTACACCGGCGGACGGTTCCCATTTCGAGCCCCAAGGTTGAAGAAAGCCGGCTTGTGGCTTTTATGGCTATTTTGTAAAGTTTTTGTGAAAATTCCATTTTGATATGTAAATATATGGAATCAAATGTAATGAAACTTGTACAAATCATGTTTTACATGGAAATCTTATTAAACATGTATTGGATAAATTGAGGAAGGTTTTGAATGGATTGAAAATGATGAACGGATGAAAAAGGGAAAAACTGGGCAGAGGGTACCGGTACTGGGTACTGGTACACTGCCGTACCGGTACTGCGTACCGGTACGCATTTTCCAGTGGGCAACCCGTACCGATACCGCGTACCGGTACTCAACCGTACCGGTACTGTGTACCGGTACGCATTTTCCAGTGGGCAACCCGTACCGGTACTGTGTACCGGTACACTCTCAAGAAAACTCAAAATTTTAAACTGCTTGCCCTATTTTCGGTCTATGTTTTCCTTCCCTCCAATGATGTAAATGGACTATAATGGAATCCACTTTACAATTGTGGGCTATGATCCCGGTTAAGGGGATGCTAACGACGTGGTTTTGGGTTGAGCGACATTCACGGGTACTTCCGCGGGTTGAGGGATGATCAACAGTTAATATAGGACCCCGAAAAATTGGGGCGTCACAAAGAAAGTGAAAAATGAGAAAGAAAATGAAAGAATGGAAATACCATATATGTGAAAGTTTTGAAATAGGAAATAGGTGTGCCACATTAATCAAGAAAGGACAGCTTTTGAATACCGTTGACGTCGTTTCTTGAACCCTAATCTCATGGCCACGTTACAACCTTATTGAAGTCTTTTTTGATTCCAGAAGTCATGCATGTATATTATTTCCGCCTATTCATGAGGAAATAAGTGTTGATAATGTGTTTGATCTTTGTGTTAATATTCCTTCTTGAGATTATGCCGAATTTCAGTTTTATTCAAATAGCCATTCATTTGATATTAAATGTGAAATAATTTTCTTTGTTAATAATATTCTTATCACATGTAATTTTTGAGTGATAGTCATTATAACGAGAGTGTGTTCTTTGCTAAGTGATTTCCAGGAAAGGATTGACATCGAGGCTAAGTCTTATACATCAAAGTGAAGGGTGGTGGTATTTCTTAAGTGATTTTTGAAATAATGGAATCATTGCATACACACCAGTTTTTTTGAAAATATATGGATAGTGTTACAACTAACATGTGTTACTCTTATAATGATCAGGGAAATGTGGTATTCTAGCAAATTAGAGGAATGGTGATTTAATTTTATCTGTGAAAAATATGAATTATTGTATTCTAACCATTGAAGTTTGTAGGTAGCTTCATTGGAAACCTTCACGAGACAAAACTCGTCCACTTGGGATCACCTAGGGGTTTAACGGCTTGTTGCATATACTAAATGCAATTATGAAAACTACAAAAGTGATTTTGTTTTGTTATTTGTTTTTATTACTAAGGACTAGTAATGTTTAAGTTGGGGATGTGATTAACCCTAATTAGTGCTTTAATGAGCTAGGTTAATTATGTTAATGAAGTAAGTTAAAACAGTCAAAGTAGATGAAATTAGGGTTAGTGCGTAAATTAGGGTTAATGCGTTAAATGTGTCATTTTTCAGGGTTATGTTCCAAATACCGCAAATTAAAGAGGGGCAAAGTGTCAAAGCTATATCAGCAAGGGGATCAAAGTGTAATTTCATCAAACCAGCAAGGAAGCATCCCACATAAAAAAAAGTGGATTGCCACCGTCCGGACGGTGGTGGTGGCATCCGGACGGTGTGCAAACTGCCTTAACCTCCTGGTCTTCTCCCATTGGTCAGTAGCTACAGCAAAATGTCCTGATTGGTCAGCTCAAGCCCAAGCCCAACCGCCTCAAGCTCCTCTCCATCCTCTGTAAATACCCCCCTATAGTTTCATTTCCAGCATTCATTCATAGAGAAAGCCAGAGAGAGTGGACGGAACTCTGGAAATTTAGAGTCTTCGCCAATCAGTTCAGAGAGTCAGATACAGTGAGTGAGTGAGAGAGAGTCAGAAACAATGCAGTGAAGCCCTGCCGAACCATTTCCAGCCAGCTTTCCAACCTACTTTTCGAACAGCTTTTCTTTCTTCTACATTTTTGTTATTCCTTTCTACTTGGAGAGTTGAACCTCTCCCACTTTTGTGCCCTAACCGGTATTAAGAGTGGTCGTGTTTCAACTATTCCCCAGGGAAGGATTGGCTGTATTTTATTTTGTGTTGTAATGGAATTGTATTGCATCTCTTGCTCATCTATAGCAATGGGGCGTGGGTAGTCCACTTATACCCTTCGGTGAAGGGTGAACATATGTACGATATTTTTTGAGTTATGGAAATGCCGTTGTTTTAACTATGCTTTAATGTTATATATACCTCCCATATTGATGGATGGTTACATTTATAATATGCTCATGGTTATGAACACCGAGCGGTACCTAATGATATATACCATACTATCTACTAATTATGTACTTCATGCATGATACAGTGATGCACGTGATTGGGCTTTATGTAACAGTTGATTGATTGGTTATAGACGGGTTAAGTCTCGGCATAGTCAATGCTTTCGATTCAATGTATCAACCGGAATCTCATCATCAGTGAATCATCAACCTGGCGGTTGAATAATTATAGTATTCCTTATGAATGGCTTGCCTTCTGGTTTACTATGGTTGTTTCATTGTTGCATGATACAGATGCCGATTGAGTAATTCAAGTATTCCTCCTGAATGTCTTGCCTTTTGGTTTACTTGGATTATTTTATTGTTGCATAGAAATATACCCGCCGACTAACCTAATCAGTTGCTGGATATGGTTTAATATACATCATACCTACCGGTTGACTTTCCAGTAAGGTGGCATTTTCAGTACTTAGCCAATATAATGCATATGGAATCTCCGAACTGAAAGGTATCTTTTTAATTATCACATTTGCACAGTTTTAATTGTTCTAAGCTCACACCACAAGCTATTTCTACTACATTTTTGTATCTGTAACAACTTCACCATTCTATTTTGACTTCTAATATTAGCTCCCTGTGGGTTCGACCTTGGACTTAAAATGAATATTATATTGTAATTTGACCACTTATACTTGGGTGTATACCACTATTCAGGCTGAATGTGAGTCAGCTCTTGACAGCGTGGTACTAGTACCTCAAGCCTTGGTACCGATACCTCAGCCCTCTAGAATCGTGGTACTGATACCTAATCAACTTGGTACAAGTATTAGGGCCCAGTTTTACCCCAAATCTTTCCTTTTTTGATTTCAACTCATCCAACCTCATACCACATTTACCCAAACTCATAAAACATCAAATTATACTCAAAATATAGTCCATAAAGGTTCTTTATACAACCCTTTAAGCAATATTACATGTCCAAAACCAATTACACAAATTTATTTTCAAAAATGCAACATAAAGCCACATTTCGGCTTCTTCTCAACAAGGTCCCATGTGAGGGCTGTCTACCGGTGCTTGTCCCGCACCTGAAATGTTGTCCCCATAAAGGGTGAGCCATACTCAGTAGGGTATCTCTTAAAGAGGCTACTCCCCAACCTAGATGCATATGAAATGCTCACATGCAATTCAACAATCAAACAAGCATTCATCTAATAACATACAACTTCAAGAAATGAATGTCACAATGCTATGCCATGTTACGAGATGAGACTCACACATGCAACGCAACTCGAGCACTCCACCGGCTCCCACAACACAAGCAATGCCATGTGTATGTATCCAGGCATTCCACGCCCCCACCATTGATGTTATACATCCAATGACCATTTATAAATTCTGGGTCTTTCTTGGGGTGGGTATTTATTGAATTCCACCAACGGGCACCCAACCGACACGGCATCTATGGACTTCCTCCAACGGCTTCGCGTATGCCGACACACTTTATGGACTCAATACCAATGGAGTGCGTATCCAACTCACTGGGTCTTGCACCCGAGGAATAATCTAGCCCTTGTTGCTAGTCCTGACCCTATTTTAAATGCAACCCGTTCGACTCAGTCAAACTTTGGACCAGCTTTCCCGAGCCCACGCATCATCCACCAAGAATGATGTTTGATCAAAACCATGCATACACCCACACCCATGTCACATGCCCACGAATGTGATTTTTTCCTTGCATATGCAATATAATGTACAATTGTAATTCCGATGTCTTGTTCGTCATATCATGAGTGTAACATTACATATGTGACACCCCAAAATCCGGGGGTCCCGTTGATAACCCATCAACCCGCGGAAATACTCGTGATAGTCGTATAACCCGACACCACGTCACTCACATGCTTTTAATCAGATTTACCATCCACAAGGTCAATTATACCTCCATTTATGTCATAGAAGTCAAAGAAAACAAAGCCCAAAAGCATGGTTAAGCATTTTGAAAATTTCAAGTTTTTTTGGAAAAACCTTCCGGAAGGTCGACATACACCTTCCGGAAGGTCACTGAAGGAACTGTTACATGAAAAAGATCAATTTCAAGAACTTCCGGAAGGTCGACATCAGTAGCAAAAAACCTTCCGGAAGGTCCATTCCAGTAGCCAAAACCTTCCGGAAGGTTCATTCCAGAAAACAAAACCTTCCGGAAGAACTCGGCAGTCCAAAAAGAAACCCAAGGCAAAACCTTCCGGAAGGTCCACTCCAGTAGGCAGGTCCTTCCGGTAGGTTTTACTCCAGTAGCTAAAATCTTCCGGAAGGTTCATTCCAGTGGGCAAAACCTTCCGGAAGGTATTAGCTGTGAGCAAGGCAAGCTGGGGTTTTTAGCAAAACCTTCCGGAAGTCCGACACACACCTTCCGGTAGGTTTTCAGACTGTGAGCATAAAAATGGATTTCTTCCCCCTCCAAACCATCCTTAAAGCTACCCCATACACTCCAAACTCATTCAATACATGTTTAATGAGATTTTCCATATAATACCCAACTCATACAATCTCTATTACAATTCATTCCATAATATATATACATCAAAATGGAATTTTGTTAAAGGTTTTACAAAACTTAATCTAAGGCCACAAGCCGGCCCCCTTCATTCTTGATGCTCTCCATGGGAGCCAATCGCCGGTGTAAACCCGACACCTGAAAATGGTTTCCCGTATAGGGTGAGCACAACGCCCAGTAGAGATAAACCTATAGAGGTTACTCTCCCCCTAGATGCACATGCTCATGTAATCATAACATAAACATATCACTTAACATTTCACATACTTATGCATTCTATGATGGAATGCAACAATGCCATGCCATGGAATGAAGTGACACTCACCCATGCATTTCAACCCGAGTCCCCACCGACTCACGCAACACAATGCAACGCCAAAGTGTAATGCACCCCGTCTATTGACGGAAAAACCCATCCAATGATCGTTATGAAATCCGATCATCATTGGAATCTACCCATTGAATGGGTGTTTTTATAACCAAAACCCTTGTGTTTTCTTTGGGCAACGGATTTTCGGAATCACACCGCCGGTTCCGTACACCGTGTCACTTTTCTGGAATCTCACCGCCGGCCAAGTGACTCAACCAAGTGGTTTAGGGTTTTGCACCCAAGGAAGTCGTCATGCCCCTTCTTACTATACCCAACACAAGTTTTTCCTTATGCAATGCAATCATGTGACTCCATGTGACCATCGGTCCACATTTCCAAGCCCACATATCAACCACCAAACAAGGTGTTGATTATATCCATGCATCTCCCACACACCAACACTCATGCAATAGTCCCATGAATGTGATGCCATGAAAATGCTCATAATGTAACATCTACCACATGAGCAATGTATCCACATGTTCAACATGTCATAACTTCATGGCAATTATATCAAGTGCATATAACTACCAAACCACATATTCATATCAACATATCAAAGTCATATCTTGACAACATAGAGCATAAATTTCAATTATCTCTATACACACAAATATGTTATCACAATATAATTGAAATAACACCCATTTATCAACTAAGGCATTTAAACAAACACCTTGTAGGCACAAACCATAAATCACATATATACATTATTACTCATGCATATATTTATGTATACCCTTATTCTAGCTACACCTAGAGTAGAATGATCCAAGATAGGATTAACCCCTACCTCAATAGAGATGTAGGCAATCTCTATACACCAAAATCACCCAAAATCCAAGACTTTCCCCAAACTCCACCTTTGGATCTTCGGTGAAACGCCTTATTTTTGGTACGTAGACGTAGCCCTCGACGAGTAGATCACCTCTCTCTTCTAGCTCGACGGAATCCGAGCGACGGTTGTCGGAGAAATCGCCGGAGAAAGGCTTAAGAAAACCCTTTTCTCTCTCCTCTCTTTCTCTCTCTCTTTGAACGGCTGAACAAAGACTCAAGTGGCTTGGAAATCTGATTTTTCAGATATTTTAGCTCCTATTTATAATTTTAAATGTGTGGTCTACATCGCACCGCTCGTTTATTACTTTCGGGTCCGTTTTTCGTCCCGAAACGACTCATTAAGTCCCGGATTAAGTCCAAATAAATTTTATTGGCACATTAATCCAATTATAAGGAAATTTAATATTTCTCGTTTTTGGGGACCTTTAAAAGGTCAATCGCCACGCAGTCGTCTCGAACTACGTGCAAAATCCGACTATCTCGAAATTCAACGAATTTTCTGGTGGTCACTAGATTTCGCGTTGCGAATCCAACGACGCACTCCGTTTCCTCATCCGAGGTCTAGAACATATGTATTTCAAATACGTGCAGTAATGGCAAATTACCATTTTGCCCTTCTTCAGAAAAATTTCAAATTTTCCCGGGTTTCACATTCTCCCCCCCTTAAAAGAATTTCGTCCCTGAAATTCACATACACATATACATTTAATAGCATGCATATGCAACAAGTAATATACTCTCAATACCAAGCCGTAAGTATGAAAATGTACCTCTATCCTCAAACAGGAAAGGGTAATTGGCACGTATGGTGTCCTCACGCTCCCATGTTGCCTCCTCTACTCCCCGGTGCTGCCAAAGCACCTTCACTAACCTCACGGTCTTGCCTCGCAAAACCTGTTCCCGGCTATCCATGATACGTACCGGTCCCTCCTCGAAGGTCCCATCTGTATCAACAACAAGCTCGCCCCAATCCACCACATGAGTCGGATCTGGTGTGTATTTCCGGAGCATAGAGACATGGAATACTGCGTGAACACTTGCTAAATCAGGCGGTAACGCCAATCGGTAAGCAACTGCACCAACCCTCTCGAGTACCTCGAAGGGCCCGATATATCTCGGCGACAGTTTTCCCCGCTTGCCGAACCTGACCACTCCTCTCGTAGGCATAACCTTCAAGAATACATGATCACCCACCTCAAACTCTAGAGGTCTCCGCCGTCTGTCGGCGTAGCTCTTCTGCCGGCTCTGAGCCGTGAGAAGACGCTTCCGTATCAAGTTCACCTTCTCTGAGGTGTCTCTAATCAACTCAGGACCCGTAGAGGGTCTCTCTCCAACCTCCGTCCAACAAACCGGAGATCTACAAGGCCTCCCATATAATGCCTCATAGGGTGCCATCTGTATGCTCGCCTGATAACTATTGTTATAGGCAAACTCTACCAAGGGTAAGTGATCTTCCCAGCTTCCCTTGAGGTCTAGGACGCATGCCCGCAGCATGTCCTCTAGTGTCTGGATGGTCCTCTCAGACTGACCGTCCGTCTGTGGATGAAAAGCAGTGCTCATCATCAACTGAGTCCCCATGGTTCGCTGGAAACTCTCCCAAAAATGAGATGTGAATCTGGGATCCCGATCCGATACTATAGATACGGGCACCCCATGCAATCGGACAATCTCCCGTATATATAACCTACAGAATTCCTCCAATGTGAAGGTCATCCGCACAGCCAAGAAGTGTGCCGACTTCGTAAGCCGGTCCACTATCACCCACACCGCATCATGTCCCTGCGATGTCCGTGGCAAGTGAGTCACAAAATCCATCGTGACATGCTCCCACTTCCACTCAGCTACCTCCAAAGGCTGGAGTAATCCCGCTGGTCTCTGGTGTTCAGCCTTCACTTGCTGACATGTGAGACATCTCCCAACAAATTCACCAACTTGTCTCTTCATCCCATTCCAATAATACTGGCGACGAAGATCATGATACATCTTCGTGCCCCCTGGATGAACTGCAAAACGGGAACAATGAAATTCCCTAAGAATCTCCTCCCTTAGATCTGGAGATTGGGGAACCACAATCCTTCCCCTATACCGAAGACTACCATCCAAATGAATGGCCCAGCCCTCGTCACCTGTACCCGACTGCACCCGGTCCTTAATGGACACTATCTCTGGGTCTTGCCCCTGAGACTCAATCACTCTGCTCAGTAGGGAAGGCGTAGCCACCAAACTTCCCAGGGTACCCTGAGCCTGCCCCATGTAATGTAGCCCAAACTGTCCCACAGTTTCGAGCATTTCCCACTCCCGGGAAGCCATACTAGCCAAGACTCCCCTCGACTTTCGGCTAAGTGCGTCAGCCACCACATTTGCCTTACCAGGATGGTAATGCAACGTGAAGTCGTAATCTTCCAGAAACTCCATCCATCTGCGTTGCCTCATGTTGAGGTCCCGCTGTGTAAAGATGTACTTCAGACTCTTGTGGTCTGAAAACACCTCAAACTGCTCACCATACAGGTAGTGGCGCCAAGCCTTCAAGGCAAAGACAATAGCCGCCAATTCCATATCATGCGTAGGGTAATTCTGCTCGTGGTTCTTTAACTGTCGAGAACCATAAGCCACGACCCTCCCGGACTGCATCAACACACATCCGAGCCCGTCCTTAGAGGCATCACAATAGACTGTGTACCTCTGTCCCCTTTCTGGGACTATCAATATAGGAGCTGAAGTAAGCCTCCTCTTCAACTCCTGGAATGCCTTCTCGCAAGAATCATTCCACTCAAACTTAACCTCCTTCCGAGTCAACTTCGTCATAGGTGCAGCTAACCTAGAGAAGTCCTCGATAAACCGCCGATAATACCCAGCCAATCCCAAGAAACTGCGTATCTCGAAAACTGACTTCGGCCTCTCCCAATTCATCACCGCCTCGACCTTCTCCGGGTCTACGGATACACCCGAAGCCGACACTACATGTCCCAAAAACTTCACCTCAGTCAGCCAAAACTCACACTTGCTGAACTTGGCATACAACTGATGGTCTCTCAAGATCTGAAGAACGATCCTCAAGTGACCCTCATGCTCCTCCTCAGACTTGGAATAGATCAAGATGTCGTCAACAAAGACTACGACAAATTGATCAAGGTAGGGTTGGAACACCCTATGCATGAGATCCATGAATGCCGCCGGGGCATTCGTCAATCCGAAAGGCATGACAGTAAACTCGTAATGCCCATACCGCGTTCTGAACGCCGTCTTAGGGATATCTGCCTCCCTAACCCTCAACTGATGGTAACCGGTACGTAGATCTATTTTGGAGTAGATCCGCGCCCCTCTCAGTTGATCAAACAAGTCATCAATCCTCGGCAAAGGGTACCTGTTCTTGATAGTAACCCTATTTAACTGCCGGTAATCTATGCAGAGTCGAAGGGTGTTGTCCTTCTTCTTTGCAAATAACACCGGAGCGCCCCATGGTGAGGTACTCGGTCTAATGAATCCCCTGTCCAACAATTCCTGCAATTGGACCTTGAGTTCTTGCAACTCAGCAGGCGCCATCCTATGTGGAGTCATAGAAATGGGCGAAGTGCCAGGATGTAACTCAATGGTAAAGTCTACATCCCTATGTGGAGGTAATCCCGGTAGTTCATCCGGAAAAACATCCTCGTATTCACAAACCACTCGAGGTAGACCCAACTCCTGCCTCTCCTCGTTCTCTAGGGTAAGGCTTGCTAGCCAACCCATCAACTGCCCGTGCCATCGGGAGTCATACACCCCTTGGGGTAAAGCACCATGCTTGTCCCCCTGGAACTTGAAACAAACACCCTCAGGCGTATAAGCAGTGACCCTCTTCCGATCACAGTCTATCACAACACGGTGTGCCGTCAACCAATCCATCCCTAGGATGACATCAAACTCCGACATGTCCATGACCCTAAGGTCAACGGTGAGTAGAATCCCAGAGATCTCTAACTCACAACCCCGACATATCTGACCAACCCTCACCCTAGCACCTAGGGGAGAACTCACATGCAATGGCTCCTCCAAGGTCTCAACCTCTAAGCCCAAGTCTTTCACACAAGATGCAGCAATAAATGAATGTGATGCACCAGAATCAAATAATACCCTAGCCCATAAACGAGAGAGTAAGAATGTACCCTGTATCACCGACAAATCTGCCGGTTCAGTCTGTGGCGTCATGGCGTAGACACGCCCCTGGGTCCCTGAAGTACCGGCTTGTAAGCCCTGTCCTCGGCCTCGACCCAAACTCTGGCCCATCTGGCCTGATTGCGTGGCACTCGCACGTGATGTAGTAGGGGTCTGTGCAGCACCCTGGAACTGGTACTGGCTTCCCTGGCCTGTAGTGGGGTAGGGAGGAACATAAGGTGTCTGTGTGTGCCCCACTGAAGACTGGGACTGGGATGCCCCATAACTCTGGAATCCTTGCCTCTGAGGACAATCCCGCTTCATGTGCCCCGGTTGGTGGCAATGATAGCAAGTCCGTTGGCCTGCCTGGTAGGAAGGCCTCTGATTTCTCCCACCTTGGGAGGATTGACCCTGGCCTTGGCTTTGATAGCCGCGGCCCTGCCCTTGCTGTCCCTGCGGAGTAAAAGTTCTCTGCCTCTTTCCCGCACTAGAAGAAGAGTATGGTCCCTCCTTCTTCTTGTCCTTAGTACCACCCTCGCGAATATTCCTCGCGTCATCCACCTCTCGTTCAATAGCCATGGCCGTCGTGATCATTAAATCCAGATCTTGTAGGAGAAGACCTACAATTTTCCCCCGAATGGAAAGCTTCAAGCCTTCCTCAAACCTTCTTACCTTAGCCACAGCTGTGGCTACGTAATCATCGGCGAAACGTGCTAGTTCTGTGAACTTCGCCACGTATTCCATCACCGTCATGTTTCCTTGTTTCAATTCCAGAAACTCCCGGGCCTTTGCATGTCGCATGGCCGGTGGGAAATACTTGCCCATGAAGAGCTCCTTGAACTCTTCCCATGTCATAGTCTCAAGATCCTTTGTGCCCGAGACCCAATCCCACCACACTTGGGATTCTCCTTCTAGCTGGAATGCAGCTAGTGTTATCTTACTGGCGTCGGAAGTGATTCCCATTGCCTTCAAGATCTTTGTTACTTGCCGGAACCAATGGTCAGCCACCATAGGATTCGCCCCTCCCGTAAAAACTGGAGGTTTATGTGCCTTGAACTGTTGGAGGTTACTCATACCTCCCCGGTGTGCAACCGTAGCTGCCATCATGCCCATAGTCTCATTAAAGGCCTGTTGATCGAAGGCCGGTGGTTGTTGATTAGTTCTCCCACCGCCTCGGCGTCCCCTTCCTCGACTAGCCATCTATATTTGTCAGATAGCAAACAAGTCTCACAAGGTATCCCGAAAATAGGGATCAAGATTGAAACTTTGAGAATTCCTCTCATTGTCTCACTAGTAATGCTTATGCCACCCACTAGTAGACATTTATACCATGAACCACTCCGTTCATCCCTTATTCCGAACCCAAGGTTATATTTTCTAACCTAATGTGTTCCTTTACATATACATTCTACCATGTATATAATTCACATGTCATGTAGCACATAACATATAGCAAACAACAATTAACATGTATGCACATGGAATGTAATGGTCTAAACCCATGCCCCTCAAGCCCTAGGTTTATCGTAAACCTATGCTCTGATACCAAGCTGTGACACCCCAAAATCCGGGGGTCCCGTTGATAACCCATCAACCCGCGGAAATACTCGTGATAGTCGTATAACCCGACACCACGTCACTCACATGCTTTTAATCAGATTTACCATCCACAAGGTCAATTATACCTCCATTTATGTCATAGAAGTCAAAGAAAACAAAGCCCAAAAGCATGGTTAAGCATTTTGAAAATTTCAAGTTTTTTTGGAAAAACCTTCCGGAAGGTCGACATACACCTTCCGGAAGGTCACTGAAGGAACTGTTACATGAAAAAGATTAATTTCAAGAACTTCCGGAAGGTCGACATCAGTAGCAAAAAACCTTCCGGAAGGTCCATTCCAGTAGCCAAAACCTTCCGGAAGGTTCATTCCAGAAAACAAAACCTTCCGGAAGAACTCGGCAGTCCAAAAAGAAACCCAAGGCAAAACCTTCCGGAAGGTCCACTCCAGTAGGCAGGTCCTTCCGGTAGGTTTTACTCCAGTAGCTAAAATCTTCCGGAAGGTTCATTCCAGTGGGCAAAACCTTCCGGAAGGTATTAGCTGTGAGCAAGGCAAGCTGGGGTTTTTAGCAAAACCTTCCGGAAGTCCGACACACACCTTCCGGTAGGTTTTCAGACTGTGAGCATAAAAATGGATTTCTTCCCCCTCCAAACCATCCTTAAAGCTACCCCATACACTCCAAACTCATTCAATACATGTTTAATGAGATTTTCCATATAATACCCAACTCATACAATCTCTATTACAATTCATTCCATAATATATATACATCAAAATGGAATTTTGTTAAAGGTTTTACAAAACTTAATCTAAGGCCACAAGCCGGCCCCCTTCATTCTTGATGCTCTCCATGGGAGCCAATCGCCGGTGTAAACCCGACACCTGAAAATGGTTTCCCGTATAGGGTGAGCACAACGCCCAGTAGAGATAAACCTATAGAGGTTACTCTCCCCCTAGATGCACATGCTCATGTAATCATAACATAAACATATCACTTAACATTTCACATACTTATGCATTCTATGATGGAATGCAACAATGCCATGCCATGGAATGAAGTGACACTCACCCATGCATTTCAACCCGAGTCCCCACCGACTCACGCAACACAATGCAACGCCAAAGTGTAATGCACCCCGTCTATTGACGGAAAAACCCATCCAATGATCGTTATGAAATCCGATCATCATTGGAATCTACCCATTGAATGGGTGTTTTTATAACCAAAACCCTTGTGTTTTCTTTGGGCAACGGATTTTCGGAATCACACCGCCGGTTCCGTACACCGTGTCACTTTTCTGGAATCTCACCGCCGGCCAAGTGACTCAACCAAGTGGTTTAGGGTTTTGCACCCAAGGAAGTCGTCATGCCCCTTCTTACTATACCCAACACAAGTTTTTCCTTATGCAATGCAATCATGTGACTCCATGTGACCATCGGTCCACATTTCCAAGCCCACATATCAACCACCAAACAAGGTGTTGATTATATCCATGCATCTCCCACACACCAACACTCATGCAATAGTCCCATGAATGTGATGCCATGAAAATGCTCATAATGTAACATCTACCACATGAGCAATGTATCCACATGTTCAACATGTCATAACTTCATGGCAATTATATCAAGTGCATATAACTACCAAACCACATATTCATATCAACATATCAAAGTCATATCTTGACAACATAGAGCATAAATTTCAATTATCTCTATACACACAAATATGTTATCACAATATAATTGAAATAACACCCATTTATCAACTAAGGCATTTAAACAAACACCTTGTAGGCACAAACCATAAATCACATATATACATTATTACTCATGCATATATTTATGTATACCCTTATTCTAGCTACACCTAGAGTAGAATGATCCAAGATAGGATTAACCCCTACCTCAATAGAGATGTAGGCAATCTCTATACACCAAAATCACCCAAAATCCAAGACTTTCCCCAAACTCCACCTTTGGATCTTCGGTGAAACGCCTTATTTTTGGTACGTAGACGTAGCCCTCGACGAGTAGATCACCTCTCTCTTCTAGCTCGACGGAATCCGAGCGACGGTTGTCGGAGAAATCGCCGGAGAAAGGCTTAAGAAAACCCTTTTCTCTCTCCTCTCTTTCTCTCTCTCTTTGAACGGCTGAACAAAGACTCAAGTGGCTTGGAAATCTGATTTTTCAGATATTTTAGCTCCTATTTATAATTTTAAATGTGTGGTCTACATCGCACCGCTCGTTTATTACTTTCGGGTCCGTTTTTCGTCCCGAAACGACTCATTAAGTCCCGGATTAAGTCCAAATAAATTTTATTGGCACATTAATCCAATTATAAGGAAATTTAATATTTCTCGTTTTTGGGGACCTTTAAAAGGTCAATCGCCACGCAGTCGTCTCGAACTACGTGCAAAATCCGACTATCTCGAAATTCAACGAATTTTCTTGTGGTCACTAGATTTCGCGTTGCGAATCCAACGACGCACTCCGTTTCCTCATCCGAGGTCTAGAACATATGTATTTCAAATACGTGCAGTAATGGCAAATTACCATTTTGCCCTTCTTCAGAAAAATTTCAAATTTTCCCGGGTTTCACAACATACACAATTTTCACAATGTCAATTATATCATGAGCAAATAATTACATTCCACAATTTCCACCAAGCATATTATATCATATCCATTCAATTAACATACTTAATCCTTCCTCGGCATTTTATCAAACACCTTTAAAGCACATAATCATGTAACACATAATCATGCCCAACACATCACATTATCCATGAAATTCCCAAATCAAGCAATTTCAACAAACTCAATTTATATAAGAATTGGTTTAACATGTTCTATACCCATTTTCCACACTCTAGTCACACTAAGAATATATCAAGACAAGAGATATCATCTCTAATCATGTTACCCACTTCATACGCAAACCCTAAGTTGAAAATAAGCCTAGCTAAGATAAGAACCCTACCTCTTGAAGCGTAATGCGAATGGTAGAAACTCCAAGAAGCCCAAATCAAGCTCCAAAACTTGATTTCCGAAAATCTCAATATTGATACTTTGGCCAATTCTGCGATTTTTTGTACATAGACGTAGTTCTCGTTGCATAGAACAACTTTCGTTCTTGGCCCGAGGCGATTCGATGAACGATTGACCCTAGATCGCAAGAAGAAGATGGAAGAACCCTTGAATTTCTCTCTTCTTTCTCTCTCTCTATCAAAAATCTGGTGTAAAATAGGGATAAATATGATTTTCTCTCCTATTTATACCCCTTAATACTTGGCCCTCATTGCGCCACACGTCCCGTCTTTTTCTGATCCAATTTTATCCCGAATCAATTAAATCTCGTCTCGTATTATGTTCAACATATTTTATTTGAACTAACTTTAAATTATTTCCCATGTTTCTCAATCAAATTCCGATCGCGTTTATTTTGATTACGCGACACTCGATCGCATCGTAAAACGTGAAAAATTTGATTATTTTAGAATTCAACAAAAATTGACTGGGTAACTAGATTTCACAAGACGAATCTAACGGTGAGGTCCTTTTTGTCATCCGAGTTCTAGAAAAATTTGGGTTTTTAACCCGTACCACAATGGTTAATTATCGTTTTGCCCTTTTTCATAAAAGTTCAAATTTTTCCAGATTTACAGCATATCACCACAGACCAATAGCCAAGATGAGTTGGATAATAGGGAGATCAAGAGCATACTTGAGAAGATGGTTAAACCTAACCGAAATGATTGGTCACTTAAATTGACTAATGCCTTATGGGCTTACCACACCGCTTAGATGACCATTCTTGGTATATCTCCCTATAGGTTAGTTTATGGTAAGACCTATCACTTGCTAGTGGAGATGGAGCACAAGGCATATTGGGTCATAAAAAACTATGAATTTCAATCTAGGCTTAGCTGGGAGTCATAGGAAGTTGGAGATAAATGAGTTGAAGGAAATCCACTGGGATGCATATGAGAGCTCTAGAATTCACAAAGAAATGGCTAAAATCTTTCATGACAAATCCATTGTAAGGAAAACATTCGAGCCTAGCCAAAAAGTGCTCTTGTATAATTTCCGCCTCTTCATTTTCCAAGGGAAACTTCGATCACGATGGGATGGCCCCTACATTGTCAAGGTGGCATACCTACATGGAGCCGTGAACATAGAAAACCCGGAGGATGGCAAGACATTCAAGTTCATTGGCCAAAGACTTAAACCATTCTTTGAGGGTTTTGAACTTCAGGAATTCGAGGAGGATTTGGTTGATCCAGTCTACCCGGATCTTGTTGAGGCATAGTTATTCAATAAATGTTAGTGTACAATTATTTTTCTTACTACTTTATTTCACTAGTTAAATTGTTGACTTACTTTCCATTGTACTTAGTGTTTTCCTTTGTTTTTGCAGCCAGCAGTGTTTTTATTAAAGTTCAGTGCGAGGTGTTTTCTTACCCTTCTTGTATTTAAATTTATCTCATCTCGTTACATTTCTTTTTTGTTGCATTGAGGACAATGCCTAGTTTAAGTTGGTGAGGTGCACCATTTGCATGATACACCATTTTTGTTGATAATACTATTTTGTGGTGAGATACATCATTTGCATGATACACCATTTTATTGATGATAAGCTGAAAAAAATTTGATGAAATTTTAAATTTTTTTTTTGAAAAACAAATATAAAAATATTCGATATTGAACTATATTTTGCCTCCTAACTGTTTTGGGACCTGTGTTTGCTTGACCTAGAACTTGAACTTTTAACATATGGGTGTACTATAGAAGTTTATCCTATGCTTAAGTAGCACATGCATGTCTTCAGTCAAACTCAACCAAAGTGCACCGTGAAGATGTAATTTTTTTGCAATTTACCAAAGGAGATTCACATCTTAAAGAGCTTGGCAGAAATAGTGGAGATGAATGAAGTACCCTTGTGAGCCATTATGTCATCCCTTTTTGGAGGGTTAACTTACATGTACGAAAAACGAAAAATCTTTCGAATTCAATTCTGTTCAATAGTCTCATTATTCTTGCTTTGGTTAGTGTGCAAAATGATAGTTAATTGACTTGATCTGAAATGCATAGCAGTACTTGGCCATGTATCTATGAGAAATGATTTTAGGCCTTCTTTGATCAACATTGAGCCTTAGCCTTTCTGTTCAAAATATTGTCCCTAGTCACCGTGATTGAGCTGTAAATGAACAAATTTCATTTCCTTAACCACATTTTTTACCAGGCCATGTGGATTATATTTGTCGTACCTTGGTTATCCCGAGATGAGCAATGCTTATATTGAAGAAGGGGATGTGATGATTGAAAATGAAACAAAGGGATGATGTCAGCATGGACTGAAAAAAGGGAACGCAAAAGCAAAAAGACAAAGAAAAAGAAAAAAAAGGGGCCGAAGAAGGCAAAAACAACAAGAAAAGGGTGAAAAGAAAAAGAGAAAGAAAGAAAAAAAATGGAATTAAAATGAAGGGGGATTGGAAAAAAATGAATGATGCACCAAAAAGGTGAATTGTGACTTTAACGCCATATTCTTGGGATAATTCACTTTGAGCTCTTTTTTCCCTTCGTTTCTCTTAGGCCTCACCCAAAGCCACGTTATAACCAAAAAAAGTCCTTTTTTTTCTCAATGATACATTACAAAAGTACATTCTAAAGGAAAAGAGAAGTCAATGACACTATTTTAACATTCAATTCATGAGATTATGCCAAGGTCATTTCAATTGTTTAATGTTCTTTTCCAATTGGGATTATATGTGAATTATACTTCGTTTTTGAATACAAGATTCTGCCTCACGTAGAAACATTGAGAGAAAGTCACTATAACTATAGAGTGATTCACTATGACTAAAAACCCTTGGTGGGAATTGCATCGAAGCTGAATTTGGATAGCTAAAATGGATGTAGAGGTTTTTGGGTAAGTTTTTTAAAATGTCATGGTCATTACACACACACACGAGTCTTGAAGGGAGATGTGTAAGTGAACTATTTTTGAATAGCATTTAAATCTGTGGTATGACTCATGGGTAACTAGTTCGGGTGAATGCGAAAATTTTGGTTCAAGGCACCCCAGGGCTAGTTAGGATGATGAAATATGTTTCAAATACTGGATATGAAAAAAAAAAAAAAGAAAGAGAAAGAAGTTTGTAGGTGGCTTCACTGTAAACCTTCACGGGAAAAACTCATCCGCTAGGGATCACCTAGTGGTTTAAAAATGTAGTGAGTAGGATAGGAAGAAATTAGAATATCATAGACTTTGTTTTGTGCTTTACTTGATGGTGTTCATTTTGTTAGACTTAGAATTCCATTACATGTGTTTTGAAATCATCAAGAATTAAATCGCATTGCAATTTCGTAAATGAATTCAGGCAAAGTCAGACAGTGTGATTGACTAGCGTAGATCATGTTTTTGGATAGTTAAGTTAGGAAGTAGGTTGTTAGAATGTATTAGAGTCAAATAAGAAAGATAAAGTGGAATGGGAGTAAAAAAGAGCAACAAAGAATTTTTTTTGTAGAATTAAGGGCAGGTACCGGTACCAAGTCAAAGAGGTACCGGTACCTGCTTGAGGAGGTACTGGAACCTTGTGCCCTAATTTGTGAAAATCGAGGGTTTTAAAAGGGGAAAATTTGGTTTTCATTTCATAATTCCCATTTCTTCTCGTTTCAAACACTCTCTTCTTGATAGAAACCTTCCAAGTCATCTAAAAACCTTTGGGCATCCTTCTAATTCCTCAACTACTCCACTCAAGGTTAGAATTTGGTGATCATGGCAAGTAATGGTAAGCACTCTTCTCCACCTTTTGATATGTTTGCTTTGATTTGGGAGTGGGTTTTCCCATTTTTGGTTTTTGGTGTGTTATTGGCTTTGATGGCACACATGAAACAAGCAAGTCCTGCCCCGATGAAACAAATGGGCATGGGGACCCGAAGAAAGGCGGATGAACCAAGCCCAAGTGGTGGGGAACAGAGAAAAAAAAAAGGAAAAGTGACCCCCATTCGGAGACCATTGGGGTGGGAAACGTGACGTGTGAGCGTCGGGTGGATAGACCTACTTTGGGGCTAGATTATGATGTTTTAAAAACTATTGAGAACCATGGTTTACAGTTTTGTTTCCAAGAGGTGAAGGGGAATGTGCTCCCTTTTTGCCAAGAGTTTTATCAGAAATTGATGGTTGTGGATGTCGAGCTGGAGCTTTTGAGAATCACGGTGCAGGGGAAAAAATTGATGTCACCTGACAGTCATAGCTGAGGTGTTGCATTATCAAAGGCCTCCTCCCGATAGAATCGACTACCCTCATGACGATGAAGAGAGGAAGCAACTCCATTAGTATGCAAACTTGATGTACAAAAACCTTGCAGAATTCAATGGCAAAATCCAAGTCAGGGGGCTCAAGCATGCATATGGAGTTATGCACAAGATTCTCCATTACAACGTCCTACCATGGGGATCGTAGAAGAAGCCTGTGGTAGAAAAGATGGCCCTACTCTATGAGTTCATGGCTGGATCTCGGATGGACATCGCACTGATGATTCGGGAGGTGATGAGGGATTATGCCCAGGCCACAAAGCCTAGGGTGAACATGCCCTGTGCCCACTTGGTCAACAAGATTTGTTTAAGGAGCAAGATCAAAGTCTCCCCTAGTGACGTGTTGTCCCCATATGAGTTTGGCCCAATAGGCAAACAAAGTATCAAGAAAAGGAAGGCTATGACTCAGGGATCCAGGCACTATGAGGAGAAGGTTGGGCCATCTACGTTTAGGCCATCTACATCCACGTCTACCCCTTGAATGACTGATCCCAAGTGGTTGACTGGAATCGGGGGGAGATTGAATGAGTGTGGGGGAACTCTGCAGCTGCTGACTTTGATGATGAAGAGAGTTTTTGAGCAGACCTTCCCGGGAGAGCCTATCCTTGAGGTGCCACCACCACCAACTGTCGTATTAGATATCCCACCACAAACTCCTAGGGCTAGCACTTCTGTCCATCCTCCTGCTCCAGCCCTCTCGATTGTTGTGCTTGATTTTGCAGATTCTGGAGAAGATGAGGAGGAGGATGATGGTGATGATAAGGGAGATGATGACGACGATGATGATGATGATGGGGAGAAGTAGAGGAGAGAGAGACCAGTTGTCATTTGTTGCCTTTTGTCTAGCAATTTTTAGATGTCCTAGGTTGGAATTAGTTGGAGTAGTCTCTGAAATGATTAACATGGATGGTGGTGTGATTAGCACAAAAACATTACATATATTATATGCTAATATGCCCTTTTATACTTGCTTATGTCGTGAAATTGGGGAGAAATGCGTTTAATCTTCTCTTTGATGGAGTTCTGTGTAAATGCAGGTAAAAGGATGTAAATGATTCAAGTTAAGCCCCCATTGAAGTGTTTGATGTCAATGAAGATGAGGGGATAGCTTAAAGGAAGGCTTGGAGGGTGAAAAAACCAAGAAAAATGCAGTTTGTGCGAAAACCTTTTGGAAGGTTTGGCTAAAAACCTTCCGGAGGGTTTTGCCAAAAATCTTCCAGAAGGTTTTGCCTTGGTCTACCTATTCACTGCCAAAACCTTCTGGAAAGTTTTGTCTACTGGATGAACCTTCCAAAAGGTTTGCTAAACCTTCCGGAAGGTTTTGCTTACTGGTTTGCCATTTTAACTATTCCTGCACAAACCTTCCGGAAGGTTTGCTTCGACCTTCTAGAAGGTTTTGCCCAGATTGCCCAGATAGCATGCAATTCAAGCTTTGCCATTTGGGAGTCCCACCTACACTTCTCCAACTTGTCCGCTAACATCCCTTACACATCTATAGGCCTCCTCTCACCTTAGCTTGGATTTTGGAGGCATTGACATTAATGTGGATGAGAGAGAAGAGACAATGCAGGGGAGATGCAGGCTAGGCCTGTCCTAGCCTGCCAAATGCATCCAATCAGCTCCCTTTTGGTGTTAGGCCTGCCACACACCTATGGGGCTCTCTATGGACGAAAATGTATCATTGATTACCATTATTCAGTTTGTATTACATTGTAGAGAGAGGAGTTCTAAGTAGAAGACATAGTTAGTGAGAGAAATATTGGATTTTTACATGTTCTTCCATCCATTTCACTTGTAGTTCCTGTAAGACTTATGTAAACTTCATTTAATGTCTTCAATGTCATTTATTACAAGCACATTGCAAGTTTAGTTCTCCATTTTGGTTTTCACCATTGTTTTAGGTAGTTTTCTTCATTTCAAGTTTTAAAATGGGTATTGAATGTTTTTATTCCTAGTTTAAGTTTCTTTGCATTAAACTATGTTCCAATCTTCATTTCTTTGCAACGTCTCTTCATTTCATTTATGGTCTTGCATTAAATATGAGTAGCTAGACTACAAGTTGGCTAATCCAAGGGAGAACTCTTCTTGGGTATGCCATTTCAACTCATTTTCATTCCTCCTCGTAGTGTACGATGACTCGATTTGACTAGGTTGAGTGTGGACGTGGTTGTGAGTTCTTGATACACCATAGACTTGTCACGGGGTATACCTGAATCCTCACTCCCATTTTGGTCCTGCGCTTCCTACGAAACAATCGAACATCTAGGCACCATTGGAGGAAGGTCTCGAGTTGAGTTGTCATTCCCATTGGAATGACCCCTTCGGATTAGCCAACACTTGTTCCATTTCAATTTCATTAAGATACAACCTCAACCCAAACTCAAACAACAAAAGATTTTTACACTTTTCCCCTTTTCACCAAAATCAATTTCAACACGATTCACCTCCTTCCCTGAGGAGACGCCATTGGAATACGATTTTCAAGTAAAACACGACACTCAAAAGTCTCCTTGCACTTGGGGAGCACTTTTGTTCACACACACACACACACGCACACATATCATTCACCCACCATTAATCCGTTTCCCCATTTCTTGCATCATTCCAAGGGAGAGTGACACTCTCCTATCCGTATAAGCCGTACACACATTTAGGGATGATGTGCGGAGATTAGGGAATACAACGGGAAAACATCAAGAATTTTTGGCACCATTGCCGGGTTAGCAAGCGTTGAATTGAGAAGGTGATTTTCGGACAACGGAGGTAAGTCTCGTATTGTTCATCATGGGCTGATATACGTTGTTCCTTGTATATACTTTCATTTGTAGATAGTTTTTTTTATGTGGGGACGGGACGAACAAAACCGATTGGGTAGACAACCTTTAGGCCCCAATATGAACATTGACCAAGACCCACCCGAAGATGCGGGTGATAATTTTGAGAATGTAGGTGCCAATCCGAACATTCAAAGGGGTGGGGGAGTGCAAGAACCTAGAGTGCCTAATCTACGAATGAAATTTCCCCCTCCTAGGAATGAGGGGAACAATATCCCAATTGATCCTCCCGCGAGGTCAATGCGGGATTTTCCCCAACCCACACGTAGCACCACTCCCTCATGCATTCTCTTACCGGTCTAAGCTCATCTCTTCCTAGTTAAGCCAGGAATGTTGCAACTACTTCCTACATTCCACGGAATTGAAAAGAAAAATCCTTATTTACAGATTAAGGAATTCGAGGACATAGTTGCAACCTTTAACACTAACTATGTTATGGAAGACATAGCTCGTTTGAAATTGTTTCCCTTTTCCCTCAAGGGCAAAGCAAAAACGTGGTTAAATCCTTGCAGCCTCGATCTATAACCTCTTGGGCATAAATACTTTCTGAGTTTTTGAATAAATTTTTTTTCGGTGCCAAGAACCCCCGCTTTAAAGAAGTAAATTCAAAACTTTTCTGAAAAGCCCAATGAGCAATTTTACAACTGTTGGGATTGCTACGAGGAATTACTATAGTCCATTACACATCATGGCTTTGAATCATGGCAACTGGTAAGTTTCTTCTATGAAGGAATGACACTGGGTCATAGACAATTCATTGACATGATGTGTATTGGCGAGTGTCTGAACAAGGACCCTGATGAGGCCCTAGACTACTTTAGTACATTGGCGCAAAATGCCCAATCTTGGGATATCACGGATCCCACCGATGTACCTAGGTCATCTCTGGGTAGTAGTCAACTACAAAGGGGAGGGATGTATGATTTGAGAGACCGGGAAGACTTGCTTTCCAAAATTGCCAAGTTGTCTGGGAAAGTGGAGAGTCTTGAGGTCAATAGGAGACACAAGGTGTCCAATGTTTTAAAGGCCGAGGAGTTTTGCTCAATTTTTGAGAGTGTGGAGCATTCCATATCGGATTGCCCTAACATTCTGGCACTTAAGGAAGTGTACCACGAGCAAGTGCATGCCTTTAACCGAACGAGGCAATCATTTTCTCCGCACTCAAACACTTACAATTTGGGTTGGAGTAATCACTTGAACTTTAGTTGGAGAAATGAGAATCCCACTCCTCATAGTTCTAATGTATTTTCACCTCCCGTGCCTCCTAAGCAAAGTCAATACCAAGGCCAAGGTCAAGCGTCTAGCTCTCAATACCCCCAATCCAATCCGTAAGAGTATTCACCAAATCCACCCCCACAAAATTTCTCCCAAAGTCCATCTCCCCAAAGTTTTTCCCAACAAGGACCATCCAATCCTCCCACCTACCAACCTCCCCATAAGAGGAATTTGGAAGATGTGCTTTACAATTTCATCCAAAGCCAAACCGCCTTTAACAACATCATTTTGGCTCAACTCACAAAAATTACCAATGCTATAGGGATATCGCAACAAGAGAAGGGGAAATTCCCCACTCAACCCCAAGAGGACCCTCAGGGCCAACATGTGATTGAGTCGTCCGAACCCACAAAGGAGAGTTGTGAGCAACTTAAAGCGGTCACCACCCTTCGAAGTGGCAAACAATTTGATAAGACCATTGTGCCAAAGGTCTCACCTAAGGCCACATTGCCAATGGAAAAAAACATCAAAGGTGACACCGAGGGGGGGGGGGGTGAGGTGAGTGATGAGGTGGGTGAGAAAGAAAAATTGGTTGAAGAAAGTGTGCATGTTTCCCCCATTCCGGCCCCTTTTCGTCATCGTTTGAAGCCACCCGTCAAGGTGGCTAACTATTCTGATATAATTGAGATGTTCAAGCAGGTGAAAATCAACATTCCACTCCTCGATGCAATAAAGCAAATTCCATCTTGTGCAAAGATCTTGAAGGACTTGTGCATAGTGAAGAGGAAACTCAATGTCCACAAGAAGGCATTCCTCACCGAGCAAGTGAGCTCAATCCTGAGGACGAACACCCCACCAAAGTTTAAAGACTCCGGCTGCCCTACCATTGCTATCACAATAGGGAATTACTAGGTGGAGCAAGCATTGCTTGATTTAGGGGCTAGTGTCAACCTCCTACCTTACTCGGTGTACAAGCAACTCCAAATTTAAGAGTTGAAGCCAACTTCAATCACTCTTCAATTGGCGGATTGGAGCATTCAAACACTGAAGGGAGTGGTTGAGGATGTTTTGGTTCAAATGGATAACTTTTATTTTCCTGTCGATTTTATTGTGCTTGAGACTCACCCTGTTGCTAATCCTTGCTCCCAAATCCCTGTTATATTAGGAAGACCGTTCCTTGCTGCCTCTAATGCTGTTATTAATTGCAGGAATGGTCTCATGAAGCTTACTTTCGGAAGCATGACTATGCACTTCAATGTGTTCAATTTGAACAAACAACTGGGGGATGATGAGGAAGTGCAAGAAGTCAATAGGATTGACACCTTGGTAGAGGAGCACTTGGAGTTGCTGGGCATGTTAAAATTGGGGGAGGAAGAGGTTGATGAGCAAGAGGAGCCGGAGAGCTTGAAAGGGGTAGAAAAGTGGACCCCTACATTTGAGAAGCTTCCGCACCAAGATAAGAAGATTTTTGCATTAAATGAGCAAAAACCCATTTTGGAATTGAAACCATTACCATCCCATCTTAAGTATGCATATCTTGGGGATGACAAGACCTTTCCGGTGGTGATTAGTGATTAACCATCAAAAGTGCTATTTTATTATATTTAATGATTGGTCAATTGCATATTATTTGTGATTCAATGTGTTAAATTTCTTGATTTTCTAGTTTGATACTTTTTCTAGTTGTTTGGTTTATTTTGCAGGTAAATTGGTTGATTTAAAGTAATAATGGATAATGCAAGTGAAGCAATAACTAGAGGAAGAATCACAATTGATAAGTATTGAAGAATCATCAGGAAGATTTAAAGATATATCAGCAATTTTAATCCTTATAAGAGTCTAAGTGAGAAGAAAACTCATTTAAAGTTGGATTAGGAAAATTTCCTAGAAGATAAGGATTTGACATGTTTTCAATATTTTGGTCATAACTTTTGACTTTGATATTGGATTGACCTGATTTTTGCGGGGTTGGAAAGAAGACTTCAAGGGCTACAGAAGTATATTTCAAGAAAATTTTGTGAATCAGCCTCTAAATATACGACATCCAAGCTCGAAGTCTGGACATATTTTATACCCACGCCCCAAGATTTTATGCACGGGATTTAACTTTAAAAGACTTCTGTTTGGAAAAGAATTCCTCCAAATCCACCCTTATATTTTTTACCTGTACCTATGATTTATTTTAGTATAAATAAAGGCTCTCATCTATTGAGAGAGATAATTAAGAATTAGGACTAGCATTATTATTCTTTTCATATATTATTTTTGGTTTTAGTTTATCATGTCTGGCTAGAGGGTTAAGTTAGAGCTAGGAGAGGACCTCTCAATGAAGTACGGTAATGTTATTGACTCTGAGCTTAATGATATGTGATATTTTGTTAATTCAGCTTTTGATTTCTTAGCAAAGTTTTTGCTCTGTAAAAATACTTGAGTCATTGTGCCACGTACATTGATTGCTTGAATTTCCCTGCGAGTAAATAACTGGTTATTCCACGTTTAAGTTAATTATCATTATTTTACAAAATAATATAATTGGATGGTTATTCAGGTTCCTGAATAATCTTTTGATTATAAATTGTGATTTTATTGCTTAATTTGGTGACTTGAATCAACCGACATTTGACTCTCGTATAGAATTAAGAATTAAGTCTTTAATCATTATTGTATGGAATTGAGAGGGAGTACCTGATGCTCTAGTATTTTTATTATACTGTTTTAATTACTTCAATCAGTAGTTACAACTCAAAAATCTTTTAAACAAATCGTCTTCGCAAGTTTGTTTAGTGTTTGTGTGATTGCTGCTGTTTCACAATTCCCTAAGGGTTCGACCTTGGTCTTCCGAGAAATATATTACTTCGCTCAACATGCGCTTGAGTTTACAATATTAAAGTTGGAGCAAGTGCATTCATTTATATAGAATAAAGTTCTATGTGATGCTTAAATAGTTGCAAATTTAAAGTTATGCAAATCATTTGTATATTGTAGTGACAAATTATGCATAAAAATGTTATTTAGATATTTAATACCCAAAAGAGTTTTTTTTAATATTTTTTTAGACTAAAATTTAAATAAACTAGAAATTGTCACAACACAAAATACATCCACACCCCCCAACCTAAATTCAACATTGTCCTCAATGTAAAAATAAGTACCTTAATGCTCAATAAAAATAATGAATAAAGATCAAAGGGATAGGAATATCTGGTACTGCAACAACACTAAAACCTAAAAAAAAAAAAAACACTCAACAAAAAAAACTATAAATTGAAACAAATAAAAAAAAATTAAAATTCAAAAAAAAATAAAAATAAAACCTAACTACTATGTACAAATAAAAATAAAAATAAAAGCTCACGTTCAATCCGGTTTAAAATCAGATTTGAATATGCGCCCTTTCAATTTTACTGGCTTAAAAATGTGGTGTCGAAGCAACTCTTTTAATCGAACTATCCACTCATATACCCAATATATTATTAGAGTATACAAGAAAATGGAGATATATACATTTTTATGCAAATCTAACAATGAGATAGAAAATAGATTTTGTAACGCCCATAATACCACTCTGGACGGCATTACATTATGAAATCATTCCTGTCATGAGAGCAACTAAATATATATATATATATCCATCAAATAAGAAACATTCTTAATTTAACAAAATTCGGGCAGAGTCTCCTTCGTACGGGAAGCTCTCCCAAAACTCACAACCTGTACATTTATAATACCTTGACCACACCGGGTCTATCTAACCATCAAATCCAAAATATTTCATTCACCATATATACTATCCACAACGATCATCCCAAAAGAATAAGCCAAACTAAGGCCATTACAACCCAAAAGAATTACATGAATATATTGCAACGGAATTTCAAAAGAAACTAGACTTTACAATGTTTGTACATATTGGTTCCTAGTCTAGTACAAAAATAAAAGGGGCATCTCTAAATGTCCCACTCGGGATCCAGGTACCCCTCTAATGAGGCTTCCCCAAGGCCCGGCTCATTAGCGCCAAGCTCCTCCTCTATAACATAATCTGAAAAATGTTAATTGTAGGGGATGAGCACGAAGCTCTGTAGCAAAATCTTCCCAAACTCAAACAAGGTTTAGGAAAGCATATAAAACGGTTGGTCTCATTTTCACAAATAGCATATATAACATTTTGAAGGAAAAGCAGGACATTTTAAATAGATCTCAAGTTTAAGTAGCAATAGTAATCGAAATGGATAAATAAACACCATATACCATTGGTAATTCATTCTACCATGAACCGTTTTCAACAAGTTCTCGAAGAATCTCATACTTCCCGAAACTCTTGTCAAAACAATTTATGGTACAATGCACGATGACCCACACTGTGTGCCCGATACAACCCACGTTACTAACCCGTGATCATTAGCGATATGAAAAGTTTATACCCACACGGCGTACAAAGGCGTCTACCCACTCCATGTGGTAGGAAAAGTTCATACCCGCGTGGCATATAAAGACGTATACCCACTACATGATACCCGGTCCATAGTAATCCATGTTCGTATCGTACAACCACGCAAGCGATAAAATTCCCACAAATATCTCACATTCTAACCATACCATAAACCCCCACCGGGATAGACTAACCTCTAACACTCTACGGCAATGCTCGAAAGCAATTCAAGTCCATCACAACAATCATACAAGAGATATCATTACAAACATTTTCTCAATTTACCAGAAATCCCAAAATCCCCAAATTTCACAATTTGTACCATAGCAAAATTGAAGAAAAAGAGCAAGAGATCACCATAAACATCATTTTGTTATACAATATCAAGCACTAAGGTTGTGATGGTGAGAACAAAGAAAATGTAAAGAGGAAAAATTCATTTTTCTTAAAACTAGGGTTTGAGAATGAAAAAGGGACCTTTAATGGTTACCCAACTACCACAATGTTTAAAACATGACAATAAATGCAAGAGGATCAAGAATCAAGAATCAAGTAAATAATAGCAAGTATATATGATTTTGAACCAAAAGAATACATATAATTTAATCCTAGCCTCAATGTAAGAGAATAGGAAGAAATCCCCTACCTCAATGCTCAAGAGTTTTAGCCAAATACCCAAGCTTCAAGACCTTCTTGCTTTCCTTTCTTTTCCTTTTAATCTCCTCTCCCTAGGGTTTTCAAAAGATTTGGGTGAGAGTGGGTGAAGAATGGAAGAAAAGAGAATGAGTAGAGAAGTGAAATCTTAGAAATCTAGGGTTTTAATCTTCTAAAATGGTGTATCTCTCCTTATCTTTGATGTTCTTCTCTCCCTCTCTTTCTCTCTAAAGGTGCCTAGGGTTTAGAAGGCTGAAATGGGGCTCAAATAGTCGGCCTTAAGTATTTATAGGGAGAGAGAGAGAGGCCGAAATTCGCGACTTTAAAATAAACAGTCTGGTTTCGGTAGTACCGGTACTCAGTACCGGTACCCAGTACCGGTACCAGAAACCTTCTGGAATTGGGGTACCGGTACACAGTACCGGTACGGTACAGTACCGGTACCCAGTACCGGTACCATTTACCCAGTTTTGCCTATTTCTTTTGTTTTCCATTTCCAATCCATTCCAAAACTAACCAAATCCATCACAAACCTCTCCAACACATATTTATACACCAAACCTATCTAATACAAGTTATATGACCTAACATTTTATATTTTCACTCACTAAAACTAAATTTCAACTATGATTGTCATTAACATTTTAAATCTTTACTTTTCAAATTTACAAAGTTCAAACACACTTCAATACCCCTATCCACATCTTTACAACCATTATTTGCTATATCTATATATCTATATGCATATATAAAAGAAAATGCGGGGTATTACAATCCACCCCCCTTAAAGAAAGTTTCGTCCTCGAAACTTACCTCAAGTAGCGAACAAATGTGGATACTTCTTCCACTCCATGGTGTTGCCACAAAACCTTCACTAGTCGGATGACTTTGTTACGGAGCACCTTCTCTTTGGCATCGAGAATCTTCAACGGTTATTCTTCATAGGTTGCTCCCTCTTGAATTTCAATATCTTCCAAGTCTACGACCGGCGTGGCATCCGATTGACACTTTCTCAACATCGACACGTGGAACACGTCATGTACTCCGGGTAGCTGGGCTGGTAGTCGAAGTTGATATGCCGCCTTGCCTACCACTTTGATTATCTCAAACGGTCCGGTATATCTTGGCGCTAAATTCCCCTTTTTACCGAATCGAAACACGCCCTTCTTGGGTGACACCTTAAGGTATACGTAGTCTCCCACCTTGAGTTCTAAGGGTCTTCGTCTGCGGTCCGCATAGCTCTTCTGTCTACTTTGCGCCGTCCGTAGCCTCTCTCGGATGAGTTGAATCTTTTCTGTAGTTTCTCTAACAAGGTCCGATCCCAACAAACTACTCTCGCCGGTTTCTAACTGATTAGCACATAACAATGACATGTATGGTGTGCTAATGTGCTTTTGTTTCACCTTTTTTGTCAATAAATGAGAGTGTTTTGGTTTTGTTTGTGGCTTGATGGAATTTTGGGTGAATGCATGTAAAATGATGTAAATGACATGATTTAAACCCCCATGGTGTTATATGAGGCTAATGGATGTATGGGGTAGCTTTAAGGATGGTTTGGAGGGGAAAGAAATCCAATTTTTGCTCACAGTCTGAAAACCTTCCGGAAGGTGTATGTCGGCCTTCCGGAAGGTTTTGCTAAAAACCCTGGATGCCTTGTTCACAGCTAATACCTTCCGGAAGGTTTTGTCCACTGGAATGAACCTTCCGGAAGATTTTAGCTACTGGAGTAAAACCTTCCGGAAGGACTTGTCTACTGGAATGGACCTTCCGGAAGGTTTTGCCTTGGGTTTCTTTTTGACTGCCAAAATCTTCCGGAAGGTTTTGTTTTCTGGAATGAACCTTCCGGAAGGTTTTGGCTACTGGAATGAACCTTCCGGAAGATTTTTGCTACTGATGTCGACCTTCCGGAAGTTCTTGCATTTGATTCTTTTCATTTAACTGTTCTTTCAGCGACCTTCCGGTAGGTGTATGTCGACCTTCCGGAAGGTTTTTGCACTTTTCTCCAGACAGCCTGTAACTCAACTTTGCGGCTTGGAGGGTCCCACATGCACTTCTCCTACATGCTTCCTGACATCCCTTACACATCCTGGAGCCTCCTCACCCCTGCATTGATTTGGATGAGTCTTGATAATTAATGAAGAGAGAGAAGAAGAAGGAAGCTGGGTGGGCAGACAGCTCTGCCTCACCCCCTGTCCAGCCCATGTTGCTGCACCCCTAGTGATGGAGATCAACTCTGTAGACCTCCCTCTCTCTCCAGGCACGTTTTGGGGGGAAAGCAAGAGTCTCCTTGGGGGGGTATTCAGAAGGGGATGTATTGGATGATATAGTTTTAGAGAGAGGAGCTCTAGGCAGAGAAGAGGATGAATAGTGGTTTTTAGAGAGAGAAAGTGACGATTTTACCATTTCTCCTACTGCATTTGTCTTGTAATCTTGAGTAAGAATCTTAGTAGTTCATTGAATGCCATAAATGTTGTTTTCCCTTCATGTTTGGTTAGTTGAATGCTCCCATTTATGTTCTACCATTAATGCTTTCAAGATTATTCTTGTTCATAGATATAAAATAGTTTTTCATTTCATTCACTTCTAGTCTAGGATTTCTTGCACTTAGTTACTTAAAAACTCCATAGCCTTAGAATGCATTACCTTTACATTATCATGTCTAGTTCAAGTATGAGTAGCTAAGCACTTTTTGTTGGCAAGACCAAGGGGAATCCTCATTGGGGTATACCATTTCAACTCTTTCTACACCCTCCCTTTAGAGTCCCATGGTTCGGTTTGACCGGATTGAAGGTGGATGATTTGGTGAGTCTTTGATAACCCGTAGGCCTAGTCACGGTTTATGCTTAGGCACTCACCATCATCATCCTCGGCTTCCCGTGAATCAACCGTTCATTCTTGCTCAATCGGAGGAGTGTTTTGAGTTGAGATAGTATACCCATTGGCGGGATCTCTTGGAATTGCCAACACTTGTTTTCTCATTCTAATTTCACCAACACACACTTCACCAAACAATTTCTAACAACAAGAATTTTACACTTTCTTTTGCACTAAATCACTTTCACATTTGCTCACTTCCTTCCCTGTGGAATCGACCTTGGAATACTTTCCAAGTAAAACACAACTCACGAAAGTCTCCTTGCGATTGGGGAGCATTTTTGTGCATACACATTCCATATCTACATCATCCCATTTCCCTTTCCTATTGCCCTTTCTTTTCACACTATCCCAAAGGGGGAGAAATCCTTCATTCCGCTCATACATTGCATCATTTGAAGGATAGTAGTAAAAGGGTTAGGAATAGGATTGTTTTTGATCAATCACTAACCAACATGTCGGTGATCGGCATGGTCTTCCATACAATGCTTCATACGGTGCCATCCCAATACTTTTCTGATAGCTGTCGTTGTATGCAAATTCCACCAACGGCAAATGGTCGCTCCAACCTCCCTTGAAGTCCAACACACAAGCACGCAACATGTATTCTAGAATCTGGATTACCCTCTCGGATTGGCCATCCGTTTGGGGATGAAAGGCGGTGCTGAAGTGTAACTCTGTCCCCATAGCCCTTTGAAGACTTTGCCAAAATTGCGCTACGAAACGAGAATCACGATCCGACACAATGGATAGCGGAACTCCATGCAATCTCACTACCTCGCGAATATAGAGCTTGCTCAGGGTCTCTAACGTGTCGGTGGTCTTCATACTCAAGAAGTGAGCGGACTTGGTGAGTCTATCAACAATGACCCATGCGGCATTATGCCCGCGTGAAGTTCGTGGAAAGCCAGATACGAAGTCCATGGTGATGTGATCCCACTTCCATGCTGGCACACCGCACATTTTGCTATGAACCTTGCCACATCCTTCTTCATTCCCTTCCACCAATATTGGCGCTTCATGTCCCTGTACATTTTGGTGCTACCGGGGTGGATAGCAAACTTAGAGCGATGACATTCACCAAGTATCTCCTCCTTTAGGGACGAATCATCGGGAATGCATAGCTTCTCCCCATGTCTCAATTCTCCGTTTCTCAAAGACCAACCCTCCATAGTTTCCCCATTTTCCAATCTAGCTCGAATCGACGCTAATTCAGGATCTAAGCATTGCAATTCTGCAACCCTACGTTGGAGAGTAGGTTGAGCCACAAGGTTGAACAAACATGGTCGGGATCCGTCTTCTCCAAACCATAGATCAAAATCTCCAAGGGCATCCCTCAACTTCCATTTACTTGCAAGAGCATTGAGTTCACCCCAAGACTTTCGGCTAAGTGCATCGGCGACTACATTGGCTTTCCCCGAATGGTAATTGAGCGTGAACTCGTAGTCTTCTAAATACTCAATCCACCTTCTTTGGCGGAGATTCAAATCCTTCTGCGTGAAGATATATTTGAGGCTTTTATGGTCTGAGAACACTTGAAATTTCTCCCCGTATAAATAACATCTCCACAACTTAAGAGCAAAAACCACAGCGGCTAACTCCAAGTCATGAGTGGGATAGTTCTGTTCCTGAGTTTTGAGTTGCCTCGATCCATAAGCAACTACCTTCCCTCCTTGCATTAGAACACATCCCAAGCCTCGTAGCGAAGCATTCGTGTACACATCATATCCCTCCCCACTGCTCGGAATAATGAGGACAGGAGTCGTCGTCAACTTCTCCTTCAAGGTGCGAAAGGCTAGCTCACACGCTTGAGTCCACACAAATTTTTCTCCCTTCTTTGTAAGGCGAGTCATCGGCATCGCAAGCTTTGAGAACCCTTCTACGAACCTCCGATAGTAACCTGCTAAACCCAAGAAGCTACGTATCTCGGTCACATTCTTCGGTGGTTCCCATTTCATCACAGCCTCAATCTTTGCGGGATCAACAGCTACTCCTTTCTCGGACACAACATGGCCAAGGAACTTCACTTCCTTCATCCAAAACTCACACTTGCTCATCTTCGCATATAACTTATGTTCTCTCAATGTTTGTAGCACAATAGAGAGATGACGAGCATGTTCCTCCTGAGTCTGTGAGTAAATCAATATGTCATCAATAAACACAATGACAAATTGATCGAGGTAAGGCCGAAAGACTCTATGCATCAAATCCATGAAGGCTGCGGGGGCATTAGTCAATCCGAACGGCATCACCGTATACTCGAAATGACCATATCGGGTACGAAAAGCAGTCTTAGGAATATCCCCCTCCTTAATCCGCAGTTGATGGTACCCTATGCGAAGATCAATCTTAGAGTAGTACCTCGAACCCCTCAACTGATCAAATAAATCGTCAATCCGAGGTAAAGGGTATTTATTCTTCACGGTAACCCGATTCAACCTTCGGTAATCCGTGCACAACCGTAGTGTCTCATCTGTCTTCTTCACAAAGAGGACCGGGGCTCCCCAAGGTGAGGTGCTCAAACGTATAAACCCAATGGCCAGTAGATGATCCAATTGCTTCCTTAGCTCCTTCAACTCCAAAGGTGCCATTCGATAAGGGGCAATGGATATGGGTTCAGTTCCTGGATAGAGATCAATCTTGAACTCAATCTCCCTTTGTGGAGGTAACCCAGGTAATTCTTCATGGAAGACATCCGAAAAATCCGATACTATCAACACTACGTCCGCATGGGATTTATCCCGATCATCTCCCATTAAGCTGGCTAAGAAACTCAACTGGCTTCCCGCCTTCGCTTTCAAGAATTTATTACCCGTAGTAGGAAATGGATGGGAAGAATTACGATCATTCATGAAAGTAAAGACTACCCCTCCCGGTAATTGGAATGAGATCCGCTTGCGAAAATAATCCATCACCGCACGGAAAGCGGACAACAAATTCATCCCAAATATAACGTCATACCCCTTCATGTCTAACACAACCAAATCTTGCTCCCCAATGCGAAGCACACATTCTCTACATACCCTAGTTGTATCCAATCGTTCTCCCGTAGGCAAGTCAACATTCAATGCATGTTCTAGCTTCTCGAAACCCAATCCCAAATTAGTAGCATACGCAGTACGTATAAAAGAATGAGTCGCACCGGGATCAAATAGAATTCGGGCCCAAGAATTGTAGAGAAGAACAATACCTTCAACTACTGCCTTGGAGGCATCTTCCTCCGTTTGGGTCAAAGCAAAAACCCTTCCTTGATTTGCGCTGCCGGGGGCTTGAGCTTGTAACGGTCTCTGCTGTGTTGGCCTTTGTAAAGGTGGCTTGTTTGTGGGTAATTGTCCGGTTGCTTGATTGGTCCTTGGTGGAAACGATGGGCATTGACTTTTGTAGTGCCCAACCTCTCCACATGCAAAGCAGTGACGGGGGTCTGTGGCTGTCCTCCCCGGTACCTCTCCTACTCCTCGAGCTACCGGCGGTCTATGTCCCCCTGCCTGGTCTGGGCGACGGTATGGTGTCGGCCTCTGTGCTCCACTGCCGCTAGCACCCGTCCTGATCGGACCTCCCCTCATAAAGCTCTGTCGCCGCTGAGTATCCTCCATGTCTCTCTCCACAAGTGCGGCTCTATCAACCAGATCCCCATACTCCCTGATCTTGAGAGCCACCAACTTCTCCCTGATAGTCGGCCTCAAGCCCTGCTCAAATCGCTTGGCCCTGTCGGCCTCAGTAGCTATAAACTCCGTAGCGTAACGAGATAGCTCATCAAACCTCCTCTCATACTCGGCCACAGACGTGCTGCCCTGTCGTAGAGCAAGGAAATCGGCCTTCATTCTATCTCTGACTGATTCGGGGAAGTACTTGTCTTGGAAGATTTGGTCGAACTCCTCCCAAATGAGTGTATCGGTGTTCCTCCTTCTCTTTACGGATTCCCACCAATGGTCGGCCTCCCCCTCGAACAGGTAGATAGCTAAGCCCACCCGCAAGTCCTCGGCAACTCCCATGCCGTCACAAATCTTCTTCACTCGGCGGATCCATCTATCCGCATCCAAAGGGTTAGAGCTCCCTTGGAAAGTAGGCGGGTGTTGCCTCAGAAACTCTCGGAGAACTACAATTCTCCTATTCTCCTCTCCGTAGCCCGGTACTTGAGCGAGAGGATGAGCTCCACCATTGTGGTTGTTGTTACCATTTTGGTTTTGTACCAAAGTGGTGAGCTCCCTCAAGCATTGGTAAATGCCTTGCATGGCATCCGGAGGTGGTGGTGGTGGTGGATTTGCTTGACCTCCACGGCCACGCCCACGTCCGCGTCCCCTTGTACCGTCCATCCTGCACATCAATCCATAATTTAGTTCCCTTGATGTGCAAGCTATAAACTAAAGTGATATGTAGGATGTCTTGATTTAAGCACAAGGCATATACAAAATTTAACTTAACAATTTCCTTCACCCTAAACCTACATCTCTAGTGGTAATCCATAACCTACAGCTCCCATGTAAGACCTAAAGCCTAGGCTCTGATACCAACTTTGTAACGCCCCAAATACCACTCTGGACGGCATTACATTATGAAATCATTCCTGTCATGAGAGCAACTAAATATATATATATATCCATCAAATAAGAAACATTCTTAATTTAACAAAATTCGGGCAGAGTCTCCTTCGTACGGGAAGCTCTCCCAAAACTCACAACCTGTACATTTATAATACCTTGACCACACCGGGTCTATCTAACCATCAAATCCAAAATATTTCATTCACCATATATACTATCCACAACGATCATCCCAAAAGAATAAGCCAAACTAAGGCCATTACAACCCAAAAGAATTACATGAATATATTGCAACGGAATTTCAAAAGAAACTAGACTTTACAATGTTTGTACATATTGGTTCCTAGTCTAGTACAAAAATAAAAGGGGCATCTCTAAATGTCCCACTCGGGATCCAGGTACCCCTCTAATGAGGCTTCCCCAAGGCCCGGCTCATTAGCGCCAAGCTCCTCCTCTATAACATAATCTGAAAAATGTTAATTGTAGGGGATGAGCACGAAGCTCTGTAGCAAAATCTTCCCAAACTCAAACAAGGTTTAGGAAAGCATATAAAACGGTTGGTCTCATTTTCACAAATAGCATATATAACATTTTGAAGGAAAAGCAGGACATTTTAAATAGATCTCAAGTTTAAGTAGCAATAGTAATCGAAATGGATAAATAAACACCGTATACCATTGGTAATTCATTCTACCATGAACCGTTTTCAACAAGTTCTCGCAGAATCCCATACTTCCCGAAACTCTTGTCAAAACAATTTATGGTACAATGCACGATGACCCACACTGTGTGCCCGATACAACCCACGTTACTAACCCGTGATCATTAGCGATATGAAAAATGTATACCCACACGGCGTACAAAGGCGTCTACCCACTCCATGTGGTAGGAAAAGTTCATACCCGCGTGGCATATAAAGACGTATACCCACTACATGATACCCGGTCCATAGTAATCCATGTTCGTATCGTACAACCACGCAAGCGATAAAATTCCCACAAATATCTCACATTCTAACCATACCATAAACCCCCACCGGGATAGACTAACCTCTAACACTCTACGGCAATGCTCGAAAGCAATTCAAGTCCATCACAACAATCATACAAGAGATATCATTACAAACATTTTCTCAATTTACCAGAAATCCCAAAATCCCCAAATTTCACAATTTGTACCATAGCAAAATTGAAGAAAAAGAGCAAGAGATCACCATAAACATCATTTTGTTATACAATATCAAGCACTAAGGTTGTGATGGTGAGAACAAAGAAAATGTAAAGAGGAAAAATTCATTTTTCTTAAAACTAGAGTTTGAGAATGAAAAAGGGACCTTTAATGGTTACCCAACTACCACAATGTTTAAAACATGGCAATAAATGCAAGAGGATCAAGAATCAAGTAAATAATAGCAAGTATATATGATTTTGAAGCAAAAGAATACATATAATTTAATCCTAGCCTCAATGTAAGAGAATAGGAAGAAATCCCCTACCTCAATGCTCAAGAGTTTTAGCCAAATACCCAAGCTTCAAGACCTTCTTGCTTTCCTTTCTTTTCCTTTTAATCTCCTCTCCCTAGGGTTTTCAAAAGATTTGGGTGAGAGTGGGTGAAGAATGGAAGAAAAAAGAATGAGTAGAGAAGTGAAATCTTAGAAATCTAGGGTTTTAATCTTCTAAAATGGTGTATCTCTCCTTATCTTTGATGTTCTTCTCTCCCTCTCTTTCTCTCTAAAGGTGCCTAGGGTTTAGAAGGCTGAAATGGGGCTCAAATAGTCGGCCTTAAGTATTTATAGGGAGAGAGAGAGAGGCCGAAATTCGCGACTTTAAAATAAACAGTCTGGTTTTGGTAGTACCGGTACTCAGTACCGGTACCATTCAGTACCGGTACCATTCAGTACCGGTACCATTTACCCAGTTTTGTCTATTTCTTTTGTTTTCCATTTCCAATCCATTCCAAAACTAACCAAATCCATCACAAACCTCTCCAACACATATTTATACACCAAACCTATCTAATACAAGTTATATGACCTAACATTTTATATTTTCACTCACTAAAACTAAATTTCAACTATGATTTTCATTAACATTTTAAATCTTTACTTTTCAAATTTACAAAGTTCAAACACACTTCAATACCCCTATCCACATCTTTACAACCATTATTTGCTATATCTATATATCTATATGCATATATAAAAGAAAATGCGGGGTGTTACAGATTTTTATCAATTACAACACACAACTCAACTTTCATACCCTTACCAAGATTAGATATGTGAATCTCATTACTACTTGTTGATAATAAAAGGTCTTTGAGCTCATTAGCCTCTTGTGGAATAATAATGTCACTTAATTCTTCAATATCAAGAGTATTAATGGATTCATCCTCAGTTTGTAGTTCAGGAAAAGAATCACTCTCACTATATTGACTATTTTTAACCTCTTGTTCTTGTACCAATATATTGAGCATGTCTTTTATCTCTTCAGTATCTTGACTTATTTGCGTATTGAAAGCTTGTTAGCTTTCATTGAAAGCTTGTTGGCTTTGCATAAATTCACAAAGAATGTCTTCCAAATTCTTTTCTTGTGGGTCATGGTAAGGTGGATATTGGGGTGGGTCTTGTGGTGATGTGTCATATATAGGTAACTGATAATGTTCATTCCCCCAACCAAAATTAGGATAAAAAGTTTCAAAACAATGGTCAAGGTAAGGTTGATAAGAGTTAGGTAATATAATTGACCCATTCCTCAAAAATTTTCGAGCAGTTGGAATTAAAGGGCAAACCTCAGTGGGATGCCCAAACGTATCACAAATCACACATAATTCCTCCACCGGGAAAAAACTTGACACCACATTAAAATAATCAAAAAAAAAATAAAAATAAAAATTATGAAAATCTAACCTAAGGTAAAATAAAACAAGTAAAAAAATAAATAATAAAAAAAAGGGGATGAGATTACTGGATCTGTGACGAATCTCAAATCTAGCAAACCTAAATAGATGTCCTTGCCTTCAAACAACTCCCCGACAACGGCGCCAAAAACTTGCTTCAACTTTAATATTGTAAACCCAAGCGCAGGTTGAGCGAAGTAATATATTTCTCGGAAGACCAAGGTCGAACCCTTAGGGAATTGTGAAACAGCAGCAATCACATAAACAATAAAACAAACTTGTGAAGACGATTTGTTTAAAAGATTTTTGAGTTGTAACTACTGATTGAAGTAATTAAAACAATATAATAAAAATACTAGAGCATCAGGTACTCCCTCTCAATTCCATACAATAATGATTAAAGACTTAATTCTTAATTCTAGACGAGAGTCAAATGCCGGTTGATTCAAGTCACCTAATTAAGCAATAAAACCACAATTTATATTCAAAAGATTATTCAGGAACCTGAATAACCATCCAATTATATTATTCTGTGAAATAATGATAATTAACTTAAAAGTGGAATAACCAGTTATTTACTCGCAGGGAAATTGAAGCAATCAATGTACGTGGCACAATGACTCAAGGATTTTTACAGAGCAAAAACTTTGCTAAGAAATTAAAAATTGAATTAACAAAATATCACATATCATTAAGCTCAGAGTCAATAACATTATGGTACTTCATTGAGAGGTCTTCCCCTAACTCTAGCTTAACCCTCTAGCCAGACATGATAAACTAAAACCAAAAATAATATATGAAAAGAATAATAATACTAATCCTAATTCTTAATTATCTCTCTCAATAGATGAGAGCCTTTATTTATACTAAAATAAATCCTAGGTACAGGTAAAAAATATAAGGGTGGATTGGGAGGAATTTTTTTTCAAACAAAAGTCTTTTAAAGTTAAATCCCATGCATAAAATCTTGGGGTGCGGGTATAAAATCTGTCCAGATTTCGAGCTTGGATGTCGCATATTTAGAGGCTGATTCACGAAATTATCATGAAATATACTTCTGTAGCCCTTGAAGTTTTCTTTCCAACCCTGCAAAAATCAGGTCAATCCAATATCGGAGTCAAAAGTTATGACCAAAATATTAAAAACGTGTCAAATCCTTATCTTCTAGGAAACTTTCCTAATCCAACTTTAAACGAGTTTTCTTCTCACTTGGACTCTTATAAGGATTAAAATTGCTGATATATCTTCAAATCTTCCTGATGATTCTTCAATCCTTATCAATTGTGATTCTTCCTCTAGTTATTGCTTCACTTGCATTATCCATTATTACTTTAAATCAACCAATTTATCTGCAAAATAAACCAAACAACTAGAAAAAGTATCAAACTAGAAAATCAAGAAATTTAACAAATTTAATCACAAATAATATGCAATTAACCAATCATTAAATATAATAAAATAACACTTTTGATGGTTAATCAATTAGCTCAGCACTGGAGGAGAAGCAAGAAGAGGATCTCTTGGAAGTGTTGAGAAGGCATGAGGGAGTGATTGGTTGGACAATTGCCGACATCAAGGGGATAAGCCCCCTCATTTGCACACACCGCATTTACCTTGAGGATGACTCCAAGCCTTCCCGACAACCGCAAAGAAGATTGAATCTAATTATGAAGGATGTGGTGAGGGACGAGGTACTTAAACTACTTGATGTGGGCATCATCTTCCCGATTGTCGATAGTAAATGGGCGAGTCCCACTCAAGTGGTTCCAAAGAAATCGGGGGTCACTAAGGTAGCAAATGAGGATAATGAGTTGATTATGACTAGGGTGATAATCGGATGGAGAGTATGCATTGACTATCGAAAGCTCCACCTGTGCACAAGAAAATATCATTTCCCTTTGCCATTCCTCGACCAAGTGTTAGAAATAGTAGTCGGACACTTATTCTATTGTTTCTTGGATGGATACTCCAGCTACAATCAAATCGAGATTGCATTGGAGGATCAAGAGAAGACCACCTTCACTTGTCCCTATGGTACCTTTGCCTATCGTCGCATGCCCTTTGGGTTGTGTAATGCTCTTGGAACTTTTCAGCGTTGCATGATGTGGATTTTCAGTGATATGGTGGAGAAGAATGTAGAGGTGTTTATGGATGAATTATCGGTGTTTGGGGATTCCTTCAGTGGATGTTTGGAGAATTTGGAGAGAGTTCTTGAGAGATGTGAGGAGAAGAACTTAGTCTTGAGTTGGGAGAAGTGTCACTTCATGGTGACACAAGGAATTTTTCTTGGGCATATCATCTCGGCGAAGGGGATCGAAGTGGACAAATCAAAGGTTGAGGCCATTTCCAACCTCCCTACAGTGAAGTCATAAAGGATATCATGTCGTTTCTGGGCCATGCCGGCTTTTATCGTTGTTTTATTAAAGGCTTTAGTGCATTGACCCGATCTTTGACCAATTTACTGTCTAAGGATGTCCCATTCGAGTAGTCGGATAATTGTGAGGCATCTTTTACAAAACTCAAAAGCATGCTTACTACACCTCCGATTATGCGACCACCTAAGTGGGATTTACCTTTGGAGCTTATCTGCAACACGAGTGCTTGGTCAAAGGGAGGATAAGAGACCTTATGTAATATACTACGCTAGCAAAACACTTAATGAAGCTCAAATGAACTATACCACCAAGAAAATGAGTTGCTAGCGGTAGCATTTGCATTGGATAAATTTCGGTCCTACATCATTGGTTCACCGATAGTAGTCTATACTAATCACTTTGCTTTGAAGTATTTGTTGTCTAAGTAGGATGCAAAATCGAGACTCATCAGGTGGATCCTCCTACTCCAAGAGTTCAATTTGACAATCAAAGATAAAAAGGGAATGGAGAACGTGGCGGCAGATCATTTGTCCCGACTGGTGGTGCAAGAGGCCGATGAGCACATTTCTATCCCTGATTTTTTCCCTGATGAGCAATTACTTTCGATTCATTCTGTTTGTCCCTACTATGCTGACATATGTAATTATCTTGCAACAGGACAAATACCACCACACTGGAGCCCGGAGGATCGAAGAAGATTTATGGCAGATGTGAAGTAATTCTACTTCGACAACCCGTAGCTGTTCAAGTACTGCCCTGACCAAGTCATGCGGAGATGCGTACTAGAAAATGAGCAGCGGGATGTCCTTGCATTTTGCCACTCGGATTCATGCGGTGGTCACTTATCTTCCAAGAAGACTTCGGCGAAAATTCTACAATCAGGTTTTTACTGGCTCTCACTTAACAAAGATTGTGTTTTATTTTGTAAAGAATGTGATAGATGCCAAAGACTGGGCAGTGTGACCCGAAGGAATATGATGCCCTGTCCCCTGTACTTGTCAATGAAATATTTGATTGTTGGGGCATTGACTTTATGGGTCCCTTCCCCGTGTCGTTTGGTTTCCTATACATTATACTCGCAGTGGACTACGTGTCCAAATGGGTGGAGACTATCCAAACCAAGACCAATGACCACCGGATCATGGTCAAATTCTTGACAGAGAACATCTTTTCGAGGTTCGGGATGCCTCGTGCTATGATAAGCGACGGCGGATCGCATTTCTGCAATAGGCCATTTACGTCTTTGATGCATAAATATGGCGTCACACATAAGACATCCACTACATATCACCCATAAACCAATGGCCAAGCCGAGTTGGCCAGTAGGGAGATTAAAAATATCCTAGAGAAAACGGTAAACCCCAATAGGAAGGATTGGTCATTTAGGTTGACCGATGTCCTTTGGGCTTACTGCACGACCTATAAGGCTATCTTAGGCATGTCTCCCTATCAGCTCGTCTATGGAAAGGCTTGCCATTTTCCAGTTGAAATGGAACACAAGGCCTATTGGGCTATAAAGACTCTAAACTTCAATTTGAGAATGGTCGGAGAGCATAGGAAGCTAGAAATGAATGAATTTGAAGAGATCCAAAGAGATGCGTATGAGAGCTCTAAAATTTCAAAAGAGCGGGCTAAGATCTTTCATGAAAAATCCATTGTGAGGAAGTCATTTGAGCCAGGCAAAAAAGTGCTCTTATACAACTCGCGTTTCTCAATTTTTCAAGGAAAGCTCAGATCTCATTGGGATGGCCCCAATCTTGTCAAGGTGGCCTACCCCAATGGAGCCGTGGAATTCACAAACCCCGAGGATGGCAAGACATTCAAGGTCAATGGCCAAAAACTTAAACCATTTTTCGAGGGTTTTGAAGGACAAGGAGTGGAGGAGGATTTGATGGATCCAGTTTACCCGGACTTGTTGGAGGATTGACTTTTCTTATGGTCTTTAGTGTACAGTTACTTTTACTTTATCTGTTTATGTTTATTTACTTTAAATTCGAGTATAATGTTGTTTTTCTTAGTTGCAGATGTTGGTGGTTTTGTCAAAATCTCAAGTGCGAGGTGTTTTCTAACCCTAATCATCTTTTTACAGTCCTTCATTGCATATCATATCTTTTTTATTGCATTGAGGACAATGCATAAATCAAGTTGGGGGGTGAGGTGCACCATTTGTATGATACACCAATATTTGTGGAAATTTTTTGTTGATAATACAAAATTTTGAGGTGAAAAATTCACCTTTCACATATCATACAGATTTTTGTTCACAATAGTTACAAATTATGTGAAAATTTTGAAAATGTTTGAGAAAATATCTGAATGTTGAACGATATTCCCTTATTAAGAGTGCTTTGGGTTGTTGACATGTTGATCTTTGTGTTGAATTGTGAATATATGAGCACATTATAGAAGTCCATCCTATGCTTGAGTATCAAATATGTGTTTGTTTTTGAACTCACCAATATGTACACCTTGAATGTGTAATTTTGATAATTTACGGATTGAGTTCACATTTTAGTGCTTGACATGAATAGTAGAGATGAGTAAAAACCCATGAGAGCTTTAGTGTCAATCCTTGTTGGATGGGACTTACATTTACTCAAGGAACAATTCTTCAAATTTCAAATGTGTTCAATAATCTCATTATGCTTGTTTCGATTAGGTGCATTTATGTAGTTGATTGAATTGTCTTGAAATGCATAATGCTCCCCCATGTTTATCTAGAGGTGATCTTAGGCCATCGTTTATTTATTTTGAGCCTTAGCCCTTTTTCTTGTGAAAGTTTATCCCTAGTGCCGTGATTGAGCCTTAAGTGCAAATTCATTTTCATACCACACAATTCCAAGGCAGTGCAAAATGATAAAAATCTATCTCACCTTGGTTGTTCCTAGAATTGAATAAAAGTGATCATAAAAGAGAAGGAAGTATGGTGTGGAAACTCAAATAAAAGGGATGAATGAGGTTGAAACTCAAAGAGCCGAAGAAAAAATAATGAAAATCCAAGAAAAGAGAGAAAGGGGTGAGAAGAAGAAATAATGATCAAAAGAAAAGGAAAATGTTAAGGAAAAGAAAGAAAAGAAACAAAGAGTGTGGTGATGGTGTTGGACTGAAAATCCCATAAAAAGGGAGATATTTTTGAAATAAAAGTCACTCACTCGGAACAACCCTATTTGTTTTCCTATATCCTTCATTTCATTTACCTAAATATCACCCCCAAGCCCCATTATAACCCTTGGATGTTGATGAGCACAAAATATTACATATTTCATGGCCTCATTACATGCATTTTAACTCAACTTTGTATTTAAGTACTTAGAGTTAGCCGAAATTATGAATAATGTTGAATTTTCGATGTTGCAGGTAATTATAGCGTAAATGATGGATTTTATAACCTTGCAACTAAGGATGAATGAGTGGTGAAGAGATGAACACATTCAATGAGGATTTGGAGGCTTAAAGGTGAAGAAACCAAGACAAATGAAATTTGGAAGATTTAGCCCACTGGTTTCCCAAAGTTTTGACACAGTACCTCTGTTTTTCTCATTTTCGACCATGATCCACTTTGAATCTGAAAAAGTTCAAAACATGAAACTTGTAGATCTGGATGTCTTCTGTATTGTAACAACATTTCAGCTCAATCGGACGGTTGGATAAAAAGTTAGGATAATTATACGAAAACTGGTCCAGAGTAGGCAAACCGTACCGGTACGCCGAACTCCAGTAGCCAAACCGTACCGGTACGCGTAGCGGTACGCTCTTATGAAACAGCCCAGAACACCTGCAAATCATCTCCACTTTCTTGGGGGTCCCACCTACACTTCTCCCACTTGGGGAGTTGCTGGGTAGGCTGCTCCTAGCCTGTCCAAGCCATCAAATCTCTTCCCATTGATGGGAAGCCTGCACACACAGGCTAGGGGAGCCTCATGGACGAAATTTGATGTCTCTACACTCCATATATTCAGCATTCACACAAGTTTTGAGGGGTGGCTATCTAAGCTTAGACAGTTCCTAGGAAGAAGAAGATGAATAGTAGAATAGAAATTTATGTTTTTGCATTTCCTTTGCCCATTTTCACTTGTAATCTCTTGCATACTCTTGTAAGCTTCTTTCATTTCCTTTAATGTCATTTATTTCAAGTATATTTCAAGTTTAGTCTTGCATTTTAGATTTCAACCATTAATGCTTTCAAGTTCTTCATTTTTCAAGCTTTAAAATGGGTTTTGAATATTTTTCTTCATAGTTTAAGATTCCTTGCATTAATTTAAGTTTCATGCTCCATTTCAATTATTTCTCTTTACATTATGCATTTCTTTCTTGCTTTCATGAGTAGCTAGAGTTTAAGTTGGCTAATCCAAGGGAGACCTCCTCTTGGGTGTGCCATTTCAACTCATTTTTTTTCCTCCTCTCAGAGTACGATGGTTCAGTTTGACTAGGTTGAGAGGGGATGCGGTTGTGAGTCTTTGATATCCCGTAGGCCTGGTCACGGGTTATGCTTGGATCCTCACCTCCATTTTGTCCCTAACTTCCCACGAATCAATCGTTCATTTAAGCTCTATTCGAGGAAGGCTTCGAGTTGATTTGTGATTCCCATTGGAATGAACCCTTCGGATTAGCCAACACTTGTTTTCATTTCATTTTAACAAACTTCACTTCCCAAACCAAAACTCAAAAGATTTTCACTTTCTCTTTTTGACAAAATCACTTTCACACAACTTGACCTTTCCTTCCCTGAGGAGACGACATTGAAATACTTTTCCAAGAAAAACACGACAAGCAAAAGACTCCTTGCGCTTGGGGAGCACTTTTGTTCATTTCGCACATTTCACATTTCATTTATTTCATTCATCCACCATTTTGTTGCCCTATTTTCCACATCATTCCGAGGGAGAGTGACACTCCCCTACACACTATAAATCATATACACATTAAGGGATGATTTTAGGAGGTTAGGAACAACAAGGTTTTTCATCAAGCAGATGTCCTAATTGATCTAGAGAAGCATGGGGGATAGCATACTTTGAAAGAAAAAGAAGGTTGATTTTGCTATCTAATGCCCTAGCATTCCTTTCATGAGATTATGCCAAGGATGTTTCATTTTCATGCATGAACTTCATTTTTGGATTATATGTGAGCATACTTCTTTTTGTGTACAAAATTCAATCTCACATATACACATGGAGAGCAAACCAAGATAACTATAATGTGATTCATTATTGAGAGACACCCTTGGTGAGGTTGCATCGAAGCTTAATTTGGATGGCCAAAGTGAATGTGAATTCCATTGTGTAATTGCTTAAATTGCATGTCCATTTGCACACACACACGAGTTTGAAAATAAGTATGTAGGTGCATACTCTAGACTAGCATTTAAAGATATGGTGTTGCTCATATATGTTTGGTTCTGGCAGTTGAACGACGTGTTAGGCAGCTCTATTCTTAAAGGATAGGGGAATATTCCTCAACTTTCGATATTTGATAAGATTTAGGAATGTCCTTATTATTTGAACTCATGTTTTACATTTTGGGTATTCATTTTGGTAGTTTAAATTAGAAATCCATGTCTTGTACTTTGAAAACATCAAAATCTTAAATCATGTTGCAATTTCGGAAATGAATTTGGGCATGATCAACCAATTGTGGTTCATAAGTGTGGTTCGAGTTTTTGGTAGGTTAGTTGTCATAGATAGGGTGTAAGATGTTTTGGAGTTGAGGGAAGATGGAGTGGATGTGAATTTTTGAACTAAGGAATGGTTTTGCAACAAAGGCAAAACCTTCCGGAAGGTTTTCCTTACTGGACAGAGGTGTCCCAGCAGTAAGCAAAACCTTCTGGAAGGTTTTGCCTACTGGAATTTTTGCCTCAAGTAGTAAGCAAAACCTTCTGGAAGGTTTTTCCCAGAAACCTAAAAACGAGGGTTTTAAGTTCGAAATTTTTGAAAAATCCTTCACATTTCCCATCCATCTCAAGCTCCCAAGCTCTCTCCTCTCCCTCAAACCTCTTCCAATCTTCAAAACACTCCACCAAAGCTCAAATTTCCCATTTCTTGCCATGATTCAAGTTGATTTTGAAGTATTTTAGCTAAAAATTCTAGTGTTCTCCACAAACCCTAAGTCCTCACTTTTTCCTAAATTCCCCAAGACTATTTTGATCCTTTTGCAAACCCTTCAACTCTTTTACTATGGCTCGTGGAAATGTGATGTCTATGGAGGTGTTTGAGCATGTGGAGAGCTTCTTGGTGTGGTTTTTGACAATTATGGGTTTAGGGGCACTGTTGATACTCATGGCCCGCACGAAAAGGACGGGCCCCGAGTCTCCTCCACCTATGGGCTCTAGCTCCCAAAAGAGGAGTGGAGAGGGCCCAAGTGGTCCAGAGAGAGAGGAGAGGTGAACCAAGGCTAAGCATGACGCCTGGAGACAAAGGATTGAGGAAAAAGGTGTCACGTGCGAGAGATACATAGATAAGCCTTCTCTTGGACCTAGGGATGAGGTTGTGAGAGTGATCGAGGCTCGTGGATTGAATGTGTGGTTTGAGGAGGTTAAGGGATACAACCTAGGGATGTGTCATGAATTTTACCAGAAGTTGTCCGTGTTTGGTGAGGACGGGGGTAGATTGAGGACCAATGTGAGGGGAAAGACATTTGAGGTGACCCCCGACACAATCGCCACTGTGATGAGATACGAGAGGCCTCCCCCGACTATCTTGGTCTACCCACACAACGTGGACGGGGGTAGGACTCTCACGGACTTTTGAGGAAATGCGGGAGTTCGCCAAGGCTACAAAGCCAAAGGTGAACCTCCCATTTGGCAGCCTTGTCACCCGTCTTTGTGACCTGGCTAAAGTGAAGCACTACGCCTATGATACACTGCTCCCCCTAGAGACTGAAGCCATGGGGAATTCCAGTAGCAGCAAAAGGGCTACTAGGACTGGGGGAGAGAGACCCAGGGCTCGGGGGCCAGAGCCATCTGCTACAAGGCCATCTATGGCGAAGCCTATGGACGCGCTGGAGTCCACCATGCATGGACTGTCGGTCATGGTGACACGACTTTTCCAACACACATTCCCGTGTGAGCCTATCCCCGGAGGACCTCCGCCACAGCCTATTGGACCCTAGACCACTGCTCATGTGCCCTCCATGACTGTCAAGGTGGAGGAGGAGGAGGAGGAGGAGGAGTATGAATCTGAGTTCAAGACTAAGGACGAGGATGCTTTTGATGAGGAGGATGACTGAGGAATTTTGTATTTTGTTTTGAATTTTGGTTGTACATAGCTAGGGTTTCTTGTGTCGGCCAGTAGAAGAATCTTTAGGTTTTGGCCGTTTTGTTTGAAACTTGAACCCATTGTAAAGAACTTTTGGAAATGATCAATGAAATACCACATTTGTCTTGTTTATCATTGTCCAAAGCCATTTATTTAATTGCAATATGATTTATGCATTTTAAGTCTTTGGATGTTTACTTGTATGTATGTATGAATTTTGTTTTAATTTATAGCTAGTGGTTTAAATTAAATGTTTGTTAGGGACTAGCAAAGCTCAAGTTGGGGGGTGTGATTAGCACAAAAACATTACATATATTATATGCTAATATGCCCTTTTATACTTGCTTCTGTCGTGAAATTGCGGAGAAATGCATTTAATCTTCTCTTTGATGGAGTTTTGTGTAAATGCAGGTAAAAGGATGTAAATGATTCAAGTTAAGCCCCCATTGAAGTGTTTGAAGTCAATGAAGATGAGGGTATAGCTTAAAGAAAGACTTTGAGGATGAAAAACCAAGAAAAATGCAGTTTGGGTGAAAACCTTCTGGAAGGTTTTGCCTTGGTCTGCCTATTGATGAGCACAAAATATTGTACATTTGAAGGCCTCATTACATTCATTTTAACTCAACTTTTGCATCTAAGTACTTAGAGTTAGCCGATTTTATGAATAATGTTGAATTCTCGATGTTGCATGTTTTTATAGCTTAAATCATGTATTTTAGGACCTTGCAACTATGATGGATGTGTGGTGTGGGCATGTACACATTACATGAAGATTTGGAGGCTTAAAAGTGAAGAAATCAAGGAGGTATTGGTGTTTGGGAACAAAAGCGCCAGCAGCCACACCACTGGGTTGAAGAGCCTCGGTTTTCCTCCATTTTGACCATGATCCACTTCGAATCTGAAAATTTTTAAAACATGCAAGTTGTAGATCTTGATGTTTTCTGTATTGTGTCAAAATTTCAGCTCAATCCAACGGTTGGATCAAAAGTTATGCCGATTCTACGAAAATTAGTCCGGAGCAGAAAACAGTACTGGTACTATACCGTTCCGGTACTGCGTACCGGTACTTCGAACTCCAGAAGGTTTAGAGTACCGGTACACAGTACCGGTACGCTCCCAGAACAGCCCAGAACACCTGCAAACTCTTCTCCACTTGCTTGGGGGTCCCACCAATGATTCTCCCACTTGCCCCCAACATTTCCTTGCACATCTCCATGCCTCTCTTACACATTTTGAAGACTTTTAAGGCTTGACATTAAATGAAGAGGGGATTGAAGGGGGCTGCCAGTGAGTTGCAGGCTAGCTCTTCCTTAGCCTGTCAAGAGCCATCATTTAGCCTACCATTGATGGGAGGCCTGCACACAGCTAGGGGGGGCCACCATGCACGAAAATTGAAGGCTAACTCTCCATTATATTCAGAATTTACACATTGTATTGAGGGTGGCTACCTAAGCTTAGAAAATCCCATGAAGAAGACAATGAATAGTGCCATAGTGTAAGAAATTTATGTTTTTGCATTTTCTTCCATCTTTTCACTTGCAATCTTCTTGAATACTCTTGTAAGCTTCATTAATTACTTTTAATGTCATTTACTTGAAGTGCTTTGCAAGTTTAGTTGAATATTCTAGATTTCACCATTGTTGTTCAAGTTTTATTCATTTTCATGCTTTAAAATGGGTATTGAATATTTCTCTTCGTAGTTAAGTTTTCTTTCATTAACTTAGTTTAAATCTTCATCTCTCTACAATGTCTTTCATTTTACATTATTGTCTTGTCTTTTATTATGAGTAGCTAGATTTAAGTTGGCTAATCCAAGGGAAAATTCCTCTTGGGTGTGCTACTTCAACTCTTTTCCATTCCTCCTCTCGGTGTATGATGGTTCAGTTTGACTGGGTTGAGGGTGGATGAGTTTGTGAGTCTTTGATATTCCGTAGGCCTAGTCACGGTTTATGCTTGGATCCTCACCATCTCATCCCTAGCTTCCCACGAATCAATCGTTCGTCTATGCACCATTGGAGGAAGGATTGGAGTTGATTTGGTATTCCCATTGGAATGACCCCTTTTGATTAGCCAACACTTGTTTTCTTGCATTTTCATTTACAAACTCCACTCACCAAAACAAACTAAAAGATTTTACACTTTCTCTTTTTGACAAAATCACCTTCACACACTTGAACTTTCCTTCCCTGAGGAGACGACCTTGGAATACCACCAAGTAAAACACGACCCACGAAAGTCTCCTTGCGATTGGGGAGCATTTTTGTGCATTCACGCATCATATTTACACCATCCCTTTTTCCTTCCCTCTTGCCCTTCCTTTTGACTCTATCCCAAGGGAGCGTGACCCTCTCTTCCCGTTTGAACATACATCACACATACACTTTGGGGGATAGTACTTAAAAGGTTAGGGAATACAACACCGTTTTTCACCAATCACCTATTCACTGCCAAAACATTCCAGAAGGTTTTGTCTACTGGAATGAACATTCTGGAAGGTTTGCTAAACCTTTCAGAAGGTTTTTCTTACAGTTTTTCCATTTTAACTGTTCCTGCACAAACCTTCCGGAAGGTTTTGCCCAGAATGCCCAGACAGCCTGCAACTCAAGCTCTGCTATTTGGGGGTCCCACCTACACTTCTCCAAATTTTCCCCTGACATCCCTTACACATCTATAGGCCTCCCCTCACCTTAGCTTGGACTTTGGAGGCATTGACATTAATGTGGAGGAGAAAGAAGACGTAATGCAAGGGAGACACAGGCTAGGCCTATCCTAGCCTACCAAATGCATCCAATCAGCCCCCTTTTGGTGTTAGGCCTGCCACACACCTACAGAGCTCTCTATGGACGAAAATGTATCATTGATTACCATTATTCAGTTTGTATTACATTGTAGAGAGAGGAGCTCTAGGTAGAAGACATAGTTAGAGAGAGAAAGCTTGGATTTTTACATGCTCTTCCATCCATTTCACTTGTAGTTCCTGTAAGACTTATGTAAACTTCATTTAATGTCTTGAATGTCATTTATTACAAGCACATTGCAAGTTTAGTTCTCCATTTTGGTTTTCACCATTGTTGTAGGTAGTTTTCTTCATTTCAAGTTTAAAAATGGGTATTGAATGTTTTTATTCCTAGTTTAAGTTTCTTTGCATTAAACTAAGTTCCAATCTTCATTTCTTTGCAACGTCTCTTCATTTCATTTATGGTCTTGCATTAAATATGAGTAACTAGACTATAAGTTGGCTAATCAAAGGGAGAACTACTCTTGGGTATGCCATTTCAACCCATTTTCATTCCTCCTCGTAGTGTACGATGACTCTGTTTGACTAGGTTGAGTGTGGACGTGGTTGTGAGTTCTTGATACACCGTAGACTTGTCATGGTGTATGCTTGAATCCTCTCCCCCATTTTGGTTTCGCACTTCCTACGAATCAATCGAACATCTAGACACCATTGGAAGAAGGTTTCGAGTTGAGTTGGCATTCCCATTGGAATGACCCCTTCGGATTAGTGATGAGCGCATAATATTGCATATTTGAAGGGCTCATTACATGCATTATAACTCAACTTTTGCATTTAAATACTTAGTGTTAGCCAAAATTGTCAATAATGTTGATATTTTGATGTTGCATGTTTTTATACCTTAAATCATGTATTTTATAACCTTGCAACTATGATGGATATGTGGTGAAGGCGTAGACACAATACATGAAGAATTGGAGGCTTAAAAGTGAAGAAATCAATAAGGCATTGGTGCTTGGGAACAAGGGCATCAGCAGCCACATCATTTGGAAGCACTGCCTTCGGTTTCCTCCATTTTGGCCATGATCTACTCAGAATCAGAAAAAGTTAAAAACATGAAAGTTGTAGATCTGGATGTCTTCTATATTGTGTCCAAATTTCAGCCCAATCCAACGGTTGAATCACAAGTTATGCCGATTCTACCAAAACTGGTCCAGCGAAGCCAGATACCGCATTACTACCGGTAGCCGATTGCTTCTGGAGTTGCTGCTACCGCCGAGCTACCGGTAGCTGATTGCCCAGAAGTGCCTAGAACGACTTCTTTCTTGCTCCACTTGCTTGGGGGTCCCACCTACACTTCTCCCACGCCTAGCCTGACATTTTATCCCTACAACCATGCCTCCCTTACACAAATGGAAAACTTTGGAGGCTTGGCATTGAATGAAGAGGAGAGAGAAGTGGGCTGCCATATGGGGTTGCAGGCTAGCCTATCAAGACCCATCAACTCAGCCCCCTCTTGATGAGAGGTCTGCACACAGCTAAGGGGGAGCCTCATGCACGTTTTGGCAAGTCTCCACACAGCATATATTGAACATTACAAGCTTGTATAGAAGTTGGCTACCTAAGCTTAGGATTAGATATAGAAAGCTCCAAGGGGGAAGATGATGAATAGTGCTCAAAGTGACGTTTTTGCATTTTTCTTCCACTCTTTCACTTGTAGTTTAATGTAAGAACCTTGTAAGCTTCATTTATTGTCTTTAATGTCATTCCTTTCAAGTTTATTGCAAGTTTACTTTCATGTTCTTCATTTCACCATTGTTATTTAAGTTTTCTTCATTTCAAGCTTTTATATTGGGTATTGCATATTTTTCCTTCATAGCTTTAGATTTCTTGTTGTAAGTTAAGTTCCATGCTCCATTTCCCTTCCATGTCCATTTCCTTTATGCTTGTCTTGCATTGTTAATATGAGTAGCTAGGATTTAAGTTGGTTAATCCAAGGGAAAATTCCTCTTGGGAATACCATTTTCAACTCTTCTTCATTCCGCCCTTTAGAGTCAAATGGTTCGGTTTGACGGGGTTGAGAGTGGATGAGTTGGTGAGCCTTTGATATTCCGTAGGCCTAGTCATGGTTTATGCTTAGATACTCACCAATCTCGTCCCTAGCTTCCCCCGAATCAATCGTTCATTCATGCTCAATCGGAGGAAGACTTTGAGTTGATTTGGTATTCCCATTGGAATGAACCCTTTGGATTAGCCAACACTTGCTTTATTTGCATTTTCATTTACAAACCAAACACAAAACTCAAACAAAAGATTTTACATTTTCTTTTCACTTTTGCAAAATCACTTTCACAAAACTCTCTTTCCTTCCCTGAGGAGACGACCTTGGAATACTCTTCCAAGTAAAACACCGACAACGAAAGACTCCTTGCGATTGGGGAGCGCTTTTGTTCACACCCGCATTTCATTCCACATATTTTGTTCATTCCACATTTACATCCATTTTGTTGTTGTTTCCTATCTTCTTGCATCATCCGGAGGGAGAGTGACACTCCCCCATCACTATAAGCCACATACACACATTGAGGGTGAGGGTGATGTTACGAGGATACAACACCGCATTTCCAAGCAATCATTTTGGCGCCGTTGCCGGGGAAGGTTAAGCGTTGAGTTCAAGTGGTGATTTTGGGACGGCATAAGGTAAGTCTTGTGATTTTCATCACCGGCCAAGGTATGTTGTCTAACTTGTAAATATTTTATTTTAGTTTGTGTTTTGTAATGTTTTCTAATTATTATGGAAATGTATATAATGCCCAAAATTTGCAAAATGTGTGTAAGATTTGTGATGAGTATGGGCATATTACTAGTGAGTGCCCAAGAATGACCTCTTATTTTGAAAACGTTTGCAAGATTTGTGGTGAATATGGACACATCACTAGTGAGTGCCCTATAAATGCCCCTTATTTTGGAAACGTTTGCGAAATTTGTGGTGAAAATGGACACCTCACTAGTGAATGCCCAATAAATTATCCGGTTCAACACTTTGAATGCGAAGGTTCAAATTCAAATTTGGCCTCCGAAATTTTTTACCCTAACCATTATGTTACACCGAGTTATTCGAGTTATGGTTGGGAGAATGAACCTCATGATTGGTCATCCGATCTCACACCACCAAATGAATCTCCCCATTATCCAACATATGAGGACTCAACCGAACAAGCATTGGAAAATACTTTTTATGAGTTTATGCAATCCCAAATGGAATGCAATGCCCAAATGGAATGCATTGCCCAACAACTTAATGCATTGACTAATGCTACAATTGTTATGCATGCAGAACAACACCTTGAGCATAGTCATTGTATTGAGGATGACCCCCCCCCAATGAAATGCATAGGGATGTTGAATCTCCCACCACTATAGATTGTGAAACATTTGATGAAGTTATTATCTTGCATGAGGCTAATGAGCCCAAGGACATTTTGCCATCTATGAGTGGTGTTGAGATTCACATTTCTCAACTTGGGGAGGGCATTGCAATGGAGTTAAGTGTTGAGACTCTTAAAGAAAAATTGAATACTCCACCTTTTGTATTGCATATATCTTGGTTTGGTTGAGATTTTTGACTCCTTTTCCTTTATATTGTTGGATAGATGGTTTAAGAAGGGCATTTATACAACAAAAAAATTTTAAAATCAAAAAAATTAATGGGCGTAAGGTCATATCCGAATTGAAGCCGGATTGACAAGAGCCCTATTTGTTTGTTTTAATGTACATAGTAAGTAGCCTTCTTTGTTTTTATTTTCATGTATATATGTGTGATCCAAGTTTTTGGTAGATTAGATGCAATAAAAAGGGTGTATTTTATTTTCCACTTACTCCCATTTTTCTCATTGCATGATTTCTTGTGCATTGAGGACAATGCATAGTTTAAGTTGGGGGGTGAGGTGCACCATTTACATGTTCCACCACTTTTTATAGAATAATGGGAAATGTGAAAATTTTGAAATTTTTGAACAATTTTTGGTAAAATAGGGTTCAAATGGTGTTTATCATGATGCTTGAGTTGTTGGAAATGAGGTGGAGTGTTGATTTTGATTAAAAGATGGAGGAACCAAAAATTTTGCAAAACAAGGAAATAACTACTGGTAGCCTACCGGTAGTTATTGGCTACTGGTCCGTCACCTACCGCATGACTACCGGTAGTCGCTGGCCACTGGACCAGTTGCTACCGCAGTTCTACCGGTAGTCGATGGCTACTGGAGTCATGACTACCGGTAGTAACACCCGACCTACCGGTAGTCAGTGCTGAAACTTGCCCATTTCTGCAACTCAAGCCCTACAATTTTGGGGATCCCACCATTGATCCTCCCATTTGTCCCTAACACCAAAAATATCCAATATTGAACTATATTCCCCTATCCTAATTGTTGTGGGATGTGTGATTGCTTGATCTTCATTTTTTAACTTTGAATACATGAGCACATTATAGAAGTTTATCCTATGTTTGAGTATCACATATGTGTTTTCTTTCAAACTCAACCATTGTGCACCTTGAATGTGTAATTTGGACAATTTACGGATTAAGTTCACATTTGAGTGCTTGACATGAATAGTGGAGATGAGTAAGAACCCATGTGAGCTTTAATGCCAATCCTTGTTTGGAGGGAACTTACATTTACTCAAGGAACAATTCTTAATTTTCAAATTTGTTCAATAGTCTCATTATGCTTGTTTCGGTTAGGTGCATTTGGGTAGTTGATTGACTTTGTCTTGATTGTACAATGCTCCCATATGCTTATCTAGAGATGATCTTAGGCCATTTTTGAATGCTTTGAGCCTAAGCCTTTTTCTTGTGAAATTTATCCCTAGTGCCATGATTGAGCCTTAATTGAATTCATTTCTATGCCACACATTGAACCAAGCCAAAGAAAATAAGAAATACCTACCTTACCTTGGTTGTTCCTAAAACAAAAATGAGTGATTGCAAAAGAAGGAAGTATGGTGTGGAAACTCAAGCAAAAAGGGGTGAATGATGTTGGAACGCATAGAGTTCAATGAAAAGAAAAAAAAAATTGATAATCCAAGAAAAGGAAGAAAAGGGGTGAGAAGAAGAAAAGAAAGAGAAAAAGAAAAGGGAAAAATGTAAAGGAAAAGAAAGAAAAGAAACAAAGGATGTGGTGATGGTGTGAAAATCAAAATCCCATAAAAGGGAAGTGTTTTTCTAAGATTAATGTCTCTCACTCGGAACAACCCTCTTTGTTATCCTATATCCTTCGTTTCCCTTACCACAACATCACCCCAAGGCCCCATTATAACCCATGAAAGTCCTAAAAGATCTAGAGAAGCATGGGGGATGCATACTTTTAAAGAAAAAGAGAAGTTAATTTTACTATCTAATGCCCTAGCATTCCTTTCATGAGATTATGCCAAGGTTGTTTCATTTGTATACATGTGCTTCATTTTTTGATTATATGTGAGCATTTTGGTTTGTGAATAAGATTCTATCTCACATATACACATGGAGTGCATGCTAGGATAATCATTGAGTTATTCATTTTTGAGAGAAACCCTTGGTGAGTTTTTGGCATCAAAGCTTAATTTAGATAGCCACGTGAATGTGAATTCCGTTGTGTAAATGCTTAAATTACATGTTCAGTTCACACACACACGAGTTTTGAAAGGAAATGTATAGGTGAATACTCTAGAATAGCATTTAAAGCTATAATGTGTTGCATGTGTTTTTAGTTAGGATGTTTTGAACATAGTTTTTTTATTGAAATCCCATCGCTAGTTAAGATAGGGGAATATACTTTAAATATTGGATGTTAGCAAGAAGTTTGTAGGTACCTTCACTGGAAACCTTCACGAGACAAAACTCGTCCACTAGGGATCACCTAGGGGTTTAAAGGCTTGTTGCATGTGCTAAATGCAATTGCGGAATTAGTATAGGTTTATTTTTGTTTGCTTGCTTTTACATTTTGTTTGCTAGGGACTAGCAAAGTTTAAGTTGGGGGGTGTGATGAGCGCATAATATTGCATATTTGAAGGGCTCATTACATGCATTATAACTCAATTTTTGCATTTAAATACTTAGTGTTAGCCAAAATTGTCAATAATGTTGATATTTTGATGTTGCATGTTTTTATACCTTAAATCATGTATTTTATAACCTTGCAACTATGATGGATGTGTGGTGAATGCATAGACACAATACATGAAGAATTGGAGGCTTAAAAGTGAAGAAATCAATAAGGCATTGGTGCTTGGGAACAAGGGCATCAGCAGCCACATCATTTGGAAGCACTGCCTTCGTTTTCCTCCATTTTGGCCATGCTCTACTCAGAATCAGAAAAAGTTAAAAACATGAAAGTTGTAGATCTGGATGTCTTCTATATTGTGTCCAAATTTCAGCCCAATCCAACGGTTGGATCAAAAGTTATGCCGATTCTACCAAAACTGGTCCAGCGAAGCCAGATACCGCATTACTACCGGTAACCGATTGCTTCTGGAGTTGCTGCTACCGCCGAGTTACCGGTAGCTGATTGCCCAGAAGTGCCCAGAACGACTTCTTTCTTGCTCCACTTGCTTGGGGGTCCCACCTACACTTCTCCCACGCCTAGCCTGACATTTTATCCCTACAACCATGCCTCCCTTACACAAATGGAAGACTTTCGAGGCTTGGCATTGAATGAAGAGGAGAGAGAAGTGGGCTGCCATATGGGGTTGCAGGCTAGCCTGTCAAGACCCATCAACTCAGCCCCCTCTTGATGAGAGGTCTGCACACAGCTAAGGGGGAGCCTCATGCACGTTTTGGCAAGTCTCCACACAGCATATATTGAACATTACAAGCTTGTATAGAAGTTGGCTACCTAAGCTTAGGATTAGATATAGAAAGCTCCAATGGGGAAGATGATGAATAGTGCTCAAAGTGACGTTTTTGCATTTTTCTTCCATTCTTTCACTTGTAGTTTAATGTAAGAACCTTGTAAGCTTCATTTATTGTCTTTAATGTCATTCCTTTCAAGTTTATTGCAAGTTTACTTTCATGTTCTTCATTTCACCATTGTTATTTAAGTTTTCTTCATTTCAAGCTTTTATATTGGGTATTGCATATTTTTCCTTCATAGCTTTAGATTTCTTGTTGTAAGTTAAGTTCCATGCTCCATTTCCCTTCCATGTCCATTTCATTTATGCTTGTCTTGCATTGTTAATATGAGTAGCTAGGATTTAAGTTGGTTAATCCAAGGGAAAATTCCTCTTGGGAATACCATTTTCAACTCTTCTTCATTCCTCCCTTTAGAGTCAAATGGTTCGGTTTGACGGGATTGAGAGTGGATGAGTTGGTGAGCCTTTGATATTCCGTAGGCCTAGTCACGGTTTATGCTTAGATACTCACCAATCTCGTCCCTAGCTTCCCCCGAATCAATCGTTCATTCATGCTCAATCGGAGGAAGGCTTTGAGTTGATTTGGTATTCCCATTGGAATGAACCCTTTGGATTAGCCAACACTTGCTTTATTTGCATTTTCATTTACAAACCAAACACAAAACTCAAACAAAAGATTTTACATTTTCTTTTCACTTTTGCAAAATCATTTTCACAAAACTCCCTTTCCTTCCCTGAGGAGACGACCTTGGAATACTCTTCCAAGTAAAACACCGACAACGAAAGACTCCTTGTGATTGGGGAGCGCTTTTGTTCACACCCGCATTTCATTCCACATATTTTGTTCATTCCACATTTACATCCATTTTGTTGTTGTTTCCTATCTTCTTGCATCATCCGGAGGGAGAGTGACACTCCCCCATCACTATAAGCCACATACACACATTGAGGGTGAGGGTGATGTTACGAGGATACAACACCGCATTTCCAAGCAATCAATTACCCAACACTTGTTCCATTTCAATTTCATCAAGATACAACCTCAACCCAAACTCAAACAACAAAAGATTTTTACACTTTTCCCTTTTTCACCAAAATCACTTTCAACACGATTCACCTCCTTCCCTGAGGAGATGACCTTGGAATAAGATTTTCAAGTAAAACACGACACTCGAAAGTCTCCCTGCGCTTGGGTAGCACTTTTGTTCTCACACACACACATATCATTCACCCACCATTAATCTGTTTCCCCATTTCTTGCATCATTCCAAGGGAGAGTGACACTCCGCTATCCCTATAAGCCATACACACATTTAGGGATGATGTCCGGAGATTAGGGAATACAAGGGGAAAACATCAAACATAGTGTCATTATAGCTTTATTTTTATCTTTTGAATAAGATTTGCTAGGGACTAGACAAACTCAAGTTGGGGGGTGTAATGAGTGCGGAATATTGCATATTTAACACCCTTATTACATTCATTTTAACTTGTTTTTGTAATGTATTATTGAGAGTTAGCCTAAATTGGAGATTAATGGAGAAATGTATTGATTGCAGGTGATTAAATTGTAAATATAGGTGTTAATCACTTTGCAACGTGATCGGGGACAATGGGCAACAAAGGAATTCAAGAAAAATTGCTCAGGACTTTGAAATACAAAAGAGTCAAAAAATGCAAGGGAGGTACTGCTACCCTAATCCTTAGGTATCGGTACCTGAGCTTACTAAAATTGAGGTACCGGTATCTGACCTTACTAGAATTGAGGTACCGGCAACTGGTACTATACCTCAAATTTTTTAAAAATTAAAGACTGAAGTCGGTACCGGTACCCTCATCACTTGGTACCGGTACCTGATCCTACTGCCATAGAGTTACGGGTACCTCATCACTTGGTACTGATACCCAAAGCCCAAAAATCCCAGATTAATTTCTCCACGACTCCATTTGCTACAAGGGCCCACTTCTTTATATTTGAACAATGTTTTGACCATTTCAGCACACCACCATAGCCTCATAACCTCTACATTTTGTCTATTTGCATGCAAGAGTGGAAAGGGTAATGATAAGATGATAGGAGAGAGAGTGGTTGAAAAAGGAAGGGGGCATGCTTTGGATTGACTTTGGAAGCCTTTTTAGATAACCTCTTCCCAAAAAAATCTATCTCAGCACACTCAATAGCAGGGAGAAGGGGATGGACAAAATTTTTTACACTTGTCTTTTGGGAGATAATTTTCAACTTTTAGAGGGAGAAGCTCCAAGGAAGAAGAAGGTAGTTCTAGAGAGAGAAAGCTAGAGTTTTTTATTTTCCTTCACCATTTTCATTCTTGTAAGCTTCAATATACATGTAATATTTCTTTCTAGCACATTAATCTCGTTTATTTCAAGTTGTACTGAGTTTAGCTAGGGTTTACTAGTTCTATTACTTGTATTTGGGTATTTTCTCTTTAAGCTTTACATTTTGTGTATGAATGCTATTTCTTTTGTAATTTAAACTTTTTCTTATATTAATACAAGTTCATGTTTGATTTCATTACCATGTTTTTCTCTTTCATGTTTGTCTTGCCTTTATTATAAGTAGCAAAACCTTTAGTTGGCAAATCCAAGAGGGATTTCATCTTGGGTATGTGAAATCAACTTTCTTTCATTCTTCCTCATAGTGTAAAGTGTTGGGTTTGACTAGTTTGAGTGTGGATGAATGCGGTTGTAGGCTTTTGATGCACCATAGACTTGTCACGGGGTATGCTCTTGTCCAAGCAACTACATTTATCTTTCGCTTCCTACGAATCAATCAAACACCTAGGCACCATTGGTTAAATGGAATGAATTGATTTGGCTTACCCATTTGGAATGAACTCTATGGATTAGCCAACCCTCTTTTTACTTGCATATTTCTCAAAACACAGATCACCAAACTTCAAATCACAATATTTTCCATTTTTCCCTTTCAAAACACTTAGTCTTGACTTTGCTTGAGGAGACGACCTCGAAACTTTTTCCGAGTTAAAACACGACACGTAAGACTCCCTATGCTTGGGGAGCATTTTTGCATATTCACACACGTTTTTGCTCATCCACACACAATTTCCTTGCATCTTGTATGAGCTTGAGTGAAAGTGACACTCACCTTTCATTATAAGCCATACACATAATTGGGTTCGTGTGGGAAGCAAGGGAAACAAATCAAGCACCAAACAGACCACTTATATTGGAAAAATGCCTAGGGGAACTCTGAGGCAACTGCTTGTGGAGTTCTTATGGGCCAATAGTGATGTTTTCGCTTAGAAGCAGTCTGACATACAAGGTATTGACCCTTCAGTTGCAGAGCATAAGTTGAATGTCAGTTTGACCATCAAGCAAATCCAACAAAAGTCTATGAACTTCACTTCAGAGCGAAATAAAGCTATAAAGAGGAGGTGTTGAAGCTCCTTCAGGTGAGCTCAATAAGATAAGTGCAGTATCCAGAATGGCTTGCCAATGTAGTTATAAAGAAAACCAGCGGAAAGTGGCTCATGTGTATCAATTTCACAGATCTAAATAAAGCATGTCCAAAATACTATTTTTCATTACCCAAAATAGATGTTCTCGTCAACAATACTGCAAGATATGAGAGACTCACATTCATGGACGCATTGTCTAGTTATAACCACATCATGATGTGATGCATACTTAAAAGTCACATCATACTATCCCTTTATGAGATTAATTATGCTTTAATTGTGTTTAAATGATAACATTTCATGATAAAGAAAGTACAAAGGCTTAAAGGTAACAACATCACTCTTTCAAGCAGGACATATGTGTTTTTAAAGAGAACTCAAGAAAGAGGAAACTAGCTTCCATGTTCGAACACCACTTCTACATTCGAACGCCACATTGAAATTACTCAGGATCTCCATGAGGCTACTAGGGAGATGACATGAGGCTTGTTACTTGACAAAGCTGCATTAGCAACCACGTTTGAACTCCAACAACGTTCGAACGCACTTCAAAGAAGAAATGTTTTTACGTTCGAATGCCAAGTACCGTTCGAACGTAAATCCCTGATAGAATGCAGGTAGATTAGATTTCCACTCGGATTTTGTGGCATAGGCTTGTAATTTAAGCACCTAGGTCTGTCCTTTATCTCCCTCACTTGTCCATAAATATCATCCCTTGGAACTTGTTTAAGGATATCTTTTGGAAGTGGAAAAACCCTCCAAAAGTAATTAATTTTCTTCTACTTTCATCATTAGTTTCATTAGCTTCCTTTGTAAAGCTTCTTTCTTCACTTAGAGGATTGAACCTCTCTAACCTTTCTAGCTTTCTTGTAGTTATGAAGGGTGGGTAGTGTTTCACTCATTCGTTGTTGGAGATAAACTTATTGTTTTGGTAAATGTTAACTTGTAATTAGAAGTTGCTCTGCTTACTCACTTTTCTAGCTTTCTCAAAGCCATGAAGAGTGAGTAGTTTCTCATTCACTCTTTAGTAAAAGGTGATGGACATGTATATTATTATTCGGGAGTTATATTTGTGCATTTCATTTATACTTAATGATTTATCTTTCCATTGCTTATTGAATGATTGAATACATCTAGCAAGGCTAAAGTACTTTGTACAATCATGAGTCTCTTATAGAAAAGTTGACTCTTGACATAGGAGAATTCATTGGTTCTTTGCAAGTACTCAAGTTAGGTCCTCATGACAACTTCTCAATCTTTATTGCCATTATACTTTAAATAAGAATGGGGTAATTTAACATTTGCTGGATGTTTTGTAGGATTTCATGCTTGTCGGTAGACGGGTTAAGTCTCAGCACTAACAATTCTTGCAAATCTCTACAAAGACATCGGAGCCATGCGCTTAATTCGTACACTCCATCTTTATCCTCCTATTAACTCGTTATTGACTTAGGGGTTGATCGAGTTGTTTATAAAGCACACATATAACAACCAGATGAATAACTACATGTCCAGATCGTCGAGCTAAAGTCTGACTCTTTCATTTAAGAGAATCATATATTTTTTCTAGAAAATTCTATAATCATCATAATTTCAAATCTCAAGGGTTCCAGTCACTTTGGTCTCTATCACTTATAACTTCAAAACACCAACATTAGTTTCCTGTGGATTTGACTCCAGACTAAACCGGATTATAACTACAACTTGACCACCTGCACTTGGGTGTACACATTTCAGGCCAAGTCATGATGCACAAGCGAGATCAAGAAAAGAGCTCATTAATTATAGAGAAGGGGACTTTTTGCTATAAGTTGATGTCTTTTTTATTCGAGTTGTTTTATATCATACACCCAAGTATAAGTGATCAAATTATAGTTTTCCTGGTTTAAGTCCAAGATCGATCCCACGAAGAGTTTTAATAATTAGAATTTAAAATAAAAATAGTGAAGTTGTTGTTTAAAGCAATGTAACATGTGATAGCTTGTGATGTGAGCTTAGATTGATAACTAGTTTAATTAAATAAAGTGCGTAGATGGATTGTTTAAGACAATAATATGAAAAGATACCCGTCAGTTTAAGGATCCCATATACTTTATCTTGGTTAAGTATTGGAAATGCCACCTTACAACAATTAACTTCCAGGTCACTGAAAAGTCAACCGGTAGGTCTGATGTATAGTAAACACATCAAATTCTTAGGTTAGCTGGTGTTATATATGTCAATTGACTAATTTAAGTAAACCAGAAGGACAAGTCATTCATGAGGAATACCGAAATTACTCAATTGTTAGTTTAATACTATGTATTAGTTAAACGACCCTAGTGAACCAGTAGGACAAGCCATTCAAGTGGATCACTTAGGTCATTAATCTGACAGCTTTATATACTAGTTAAACGACCCAAGTGAACTAGAAGGACAAGGCATTCAAGTGGATCACTTAGGTCATTAATCTGATAATTTTATGTACCATGCAACAATAAACATCCTCAGTGCCCCTTGGAGGTCAAGCCATACCATTGGACACCGAAGATATTCAACCGGTAGGTTGATGATTCACTGATGACATAATTCCGGGCTACGTAGTAACACCCAATTACGCACATCACTGTATCATGCATGAAGTTCATAATAATATATAATATAGTAGAGTATATATAAATATAACCATCCAACAATTAAGGGAGGTATATATATATATATATATATATATATAGTATAATTAAACATCGGCATTTCCACAACTTAACCAGTGTTATACATATGTTTACCCTTCACTGAAGGGTATAAGGAGACTACTCACGCTCCATTGCTATAAACAAGCAAGCAGTGCGGGTAATTCTCATTAAAGTATTAAATAAAATATAGACGCAAATACTTCTTTCGCAAGGAATAACTGAAATACAATCACCCTTAATATTGATTAAAATATAAAGGTGATGGCAGTTCAACTGTCCAAGTAGAAAGATATAACATAAATGTAGAAATATAGAGTTTTAGCTGGAGAGTAGGTCGCACCGAATCTAGAATATTTCTATGAATTTCTCTCTTTCCTTTCTTTTCTTTTATTTCTCTCTTGGAGTTCCTTTCTCCTCCTCTTTATTCCTCTCTCTACCTGGCCACACATAAAATGAAGAAGGCACCCCCTATTTATAAGTAAGAAGAAGCAGGAGGTGGAGAGATCATGACAAGCCGCCATACACAGCCGTCCGGACGCCATCACCACCGTCCGGACGGTGGTGCTTTGCTGGAAAAGTGATCTTGATCCTCTTTGTTGTGCTGGCTAATTCTTGATTATTTTACACTTGCATCCCTTGTTCTTTCAAGCTTTGACCGATTGTCCTTTGTAATTTCCAGCAATTCCGCACAAAAACCCTGAAATTTCATACATTATATAAATAAAATCCTAGCTTACGCACAAACCCTAATTTACAATTTTTAATTGATTTATCTTACATGATGTACTTATTTAACTAGCTTAATTTATATACTAATTAGGGTTAATCACTTTTTTTTTAAAGAACGTAGGAGCAACCTACCAAAGGATGGTTAACAAGATGTTCAAAGACCTCATTGGCAGCTTAATGAAAGTTTATGTGGATGACATGCTTGTCAAAAGCCTCCACACCAACAAGCATATTAATCACCTCAGGTGTACCTTCAATATCTTGAGGAAGTAAAACATGAAGCTCAATCCTATCAAATGTGTCTTCAAAATCTCCTCAGAGAAATTTCTAGGCTTCATGGTAACCCAAAGAGGCATTGAAGCCAACCTCGAAAAGATCAAGGCACTCCTTGACATAAGGTCACCCAGGAACACCAAGGAAGTTCAGGTGCTCATTGGGAGAGTAGTAGTGTTTAACAGGTTTATCTTCAAGGCTAGTGATAAGTGCTTACCTTTATTCAAATTTTTAAGGAAAGCATTCGAATGAAACCAAGAGTCTGAGGAGGCCTTCAGTTCTCTAACGAAGTATATTAGCAACCCTCCACTGTTGGTAAAGCTGGAGCAAAAAGAGAAGTTATACCTATACCTAGTCGTCTTAAGAGGCCACTAGTGCAGTCCTAGCCTCTCAGAGAGGTGTTACATAAGCCATGGAGAGGGGCGGAGACTAGGTATCTTGCCATGGAGAAAGTAGCTCTAGCAATAGTGGTAGCCTAGAGAAAGCTAAGGCCCTATTTTCAAGCATATACAATTGTATTGCTCACTAACAACCCCTTACGAAAAATAATTTAGAAGCTAGAAGTTTCAAGCTAACTAGAAGAGTGGTCCATTGAGCTAGGGAAGTTCGACATCAAATACATACCATGAACCTCAATTAAGGGATAGGTTGTAGCAGAGCTGATTGCAGAGTTTGCAACAGAATAGACTGAGCTCTCGAAGTCAGACCGAGATCTCCAATAAACCTCTTAGAGGATGTATGTTGATAGGTCTTCTAGCTCAACTGGATAAGTAGGATTAATGCTCATCTCACTAGAGGAAGAAAAGATAGAGCATGCTCTATGCTTCGGATTTAAGCCCTAAAATAACGAAGCTGAGTTTGAAAAGCTTATTGCAGGTCTATAGATTGCTAAGGTGCTCAGGACAAGGTATTTGCAAGTGTGGAGTGACTACTAGCTCGTGGTAAGATAGATTGAAGGAGAATATGAGGCTAGGAAACCCCAGATGTGTTCCTACATAGGCTTGGCAAGAGAACTTATATAGAAGTTTGAGCATTTTAAGATTGGGCAGATCCCCCGGTCTTAGAACTCGCATGCCGAATCTTTAGCAATGCTGGCATCAGCCCTATCAGATGATTTAGTAAGGTTAATCTCTATTGAGTTCTTACATAGGCCTAGAATCCACACCATGGATGCTCAACTAGTCGCGCATGAGGCAAGTTGGATGGATGAGATATTCACCTATCTACAATACAATGTTCTTCCCCCAACCACGTAGGAAGCAAGGAAGCTCTGTCGGAGGACAGTGATTAACCTTTAAATGTTACATTTCAATATACACTAAGAGGGTTAATTACTTGCAATTCATGTTTAATTTTTTTATAAATTATGTGATTTTAATTGTATAGGGAAAATCTAAAGGCTAACATAAAGTGCAGGGTACAAGGAGCAATTTGATAAATTTTGGGGGTAGCAAAGTGGAAAAGTCGACCAAAAGAGAAAAAAACAAAAGTTCTAGAAAGCTGCCACCGTCTGGACGCCACTGCCCATTTGAGATTTCTGATAAACGGCCGCAAAGTTTGGAAGAAAAATTGGACAAGCTGAAAGTGACCACCGTTCCAACGCCATTTCCACCATTCGACGCCCTTCTCCAAATGCAGAATTAAAGCCTGGAAATCCAATTCCAGAGAGTTTCCACCGTCCGAACGCCACTGCCACCATCAGGATGTTGCTCCCCCCAAAATTACATTTTTTGCTTTTGATTTCAAGCTTTGGAATTAGTTTTCCTTGCCGCCCATCTCCCTCTATAAATACCCCTCTTAGTCCTTAGAGTTGAGGCATGTTTGGAGGATGCCTGGCAGCACTTCTCTCTCAAAATTCTCTCTAGTTTTGAAGTGTTTACATTTCCTATTTTCTACATTTCTTTTTAAGATCTCTTCTTCATTTGGAGGGATGAACTTCTCTCACTTTTATAGCTTCCTTTGAAGCCATGAAGGGTGAGTAGTATTTTATTCATTCTTTAGTGAAGAAAGAATCATTTTATTTATCTCTTCTTGTAATGCTAATCTCTTCATTTGGAGGGATAAAATTCTCTCACTTTTGTAGCTCCCCTTGAAGCAATGAAGGGTGAGTATTATTTCATTCACTCTTTAGCGTAGAAAGAGTTGCATTCATCTTTTGTAATTATAGTTCTCTTTAATTAGATAGATGAGATTCTTTCACTTTTCTAGGTCATTTGTGGCCATGAAGAGTCAGTAGTTTCTTGTCCATTCTTAATGAAGGGTGATGGATTTGTAATGTATTGTTTGGGTAATATATTTGTGCAATTTCTATTATGCTTAATTTTTTCATCTAACTTTTGAATGATTGAATGTATCTAGCAAAGCTAAATTACTTTGTATAATTGTTTGATCACTTATAGACAAGTTAAGTCTTGGTATAGATGATGCTTATGGTTCCCTGGAAGTACCAAACTGAGGTCTTCATGATAATTTTTCAATCTTCATTTCTATTGCAGTTAACCATGTGATTTAATAACTTACAAAGCTGGACATTTTGTTAAGGTTGTTTGATTGTTTATAGACAAGTGGGATCCTAGAATATTCAATGCTTATGATCTATACATAATGTCGGAGCTAAGCTCTTCAACATAGATTCAATCATTATCTTTCGGTTAACTTGTTGTTGGCACAGGGGTTAACTGAGCTATCACTGTTGCACAAATATTACGCTCAAACACTCATACATAATTCTGGATCCTTAAACTAAGGAATGAATTTTCATTATTCTTAAAAACCTTATAATTTCCTTAGCACTCAACTCTTCACAACCAATCATTTTAAAGTGTTCATTCACCCTTGTCTCTATTGATCTTCTGTTTAAAATGCCAACATTAGTTCCATATGGATACGATCTCGGACTGAACCGAGTCATTATTATAACTTGACCGCTTATACTTGGACGTGCATATCTTTGGTCAAGTCAGGTGGCCAGGTACGTTGTATTGAACAGAGTACTTTACACAAGAGGGTATTTGCTCCCTTATTTAAGATGCCTAACTCTTGGAGAAGCAGCATATGTGCTGGAAGAGATACATAACAGAATCTGTGAAAACCATATGGGAGGATAGGCTTTAGCCCATAAAGCACTAAGGAAAAGGAACTTTTGGCCCACCATGAAGAATAACGCCCGGGGACATGTCCAGAGATGCAAGAAATGTCAGAAGTTTGTTGTTGTCCCAAAACAGGCTCCCTAGGAACTTGTTCCCATAACAAGTCCATGGCCTTTCGCCTAATGGGAAATTGACCTTGTTAGACCACTCCCAATAGGGAAGGGACATACCAAGTTCACTATTGTTGCCATAGATTACTTCACAAAGTGGGTGGAGTAGAAACCTTTAGTGACCATTACTGAACAAAAGATTCACGGCTTCATGTGAAAATCTATCATTTGCAGGTTTGGCGTACCCATGGTCATAATAAGAGACAACATAAGTAGTTTGATATTGAAAAATTTAGGACGTTTTGTTCTGAGCTCGATATCCACAATCACTATTCCTCTCCTAGCCATCCACAGGCCAATGGGCAAGCTGAGGTTACCATTCATACCCTACTTAAGAGTATTAAGACCAGGCTTGAACAATCTAAGGGACTATGGGTTGAACACATACCAAGCATTCTATGGGCATATTGAACTATAGTCAGAGCCCTTATTGCGAGACTCCCTATTCCTTGGCGTTTAGTACAAAAGTGGTCGTTCCAGTTGAAATTGAGATGGCCTCTTATTGGACAAAGGACTTCAACCAACCAGAGAATGACTAGCAGTTAGACTGCAACTTAGGTTGGCTAAAGGAGACAAGGGAGGAGTCACAGATAAGGGTTACCACATACAAGAGCAGGATGTAAATGTACTACAACTCCAAAGTTAAACCTAGGAAATTTATTACAAGCGACTTGGTCCTAAAGAAGGTTATTCCAGCTACCAAGGATCCCAAGCATGGAAAGCTGGGACCTAGCTGGGAAGGACCATAAAGAGTAGTAAAGTTTTTAAGGCCAGGGACCTACTGATCTGACCTGATTAGTGTCCTACACCCAAGTATAAGTGGTCAAATTATATTATTTCTTGGTTTAAATCTGAGGTCGATCCCGCAGAGAGCTAATTGCTGGGATTCAAAATAGAAACGGTGAAATTATCATGGATATAAAGTGCAATGGATCAGCTTGTGGTGTGAGCTTAGAACTATCAAAATAAACACTTAACTAAAACTTTAGAAAGACAATAGTAAAAGGAGTACTCTTCAATTTGGGGATCCCACATGCATTATATTGTTTTATTTATTGGAAATGCCACCTTACAGTAGTTAACTCCCATTTTACTGGAATGTCAACCGGTAGGTTTGATATATATTGAACCATAACACATCAATTGATTAGGTTAGCTGGAAGGTCTCTGTACCATGCATCAACTAAATAACCCTAGCAAACCAGGAGGTAAGCCATTCAGGAGGTTTACTACAATTATTCTGTAACACCCCGCATTTTCGTTTATATATGTATATAGATATATACTAAATAATAGTTGTAAAAATGTTGATATAGTATAACTCGGGGAAATAATATTTGAAATTTAGTTTTACTATGTGAAAATATGAAATTTTATGTCCTAGAACTTGTACTAAATAGGTTTGAGGTAGAAATATATGTTGGAGAGGTTTGGGATGGTTTTGGAAGAGATTGGAATGGATTAGAAATGAAAAATAAAGGAAGTAGGCAAATCTGGGATCAACTACCGGTAGTCAAGTGCCCAGTGTACTCGGACTACCGGTAGTCAACAGGTAGTCAAGTGCCCAGTGTACTCGGACTACCGGTAGTCAACAGGTAGTCGAGTGCCCCGAATAGTCGAACTACCGGTAGTCATAGTTTAACTACCGGTAGTCACTGTAAAAATCAGACAATTTTAGTTCGCGAACAGCCGGTTTTTCTCCCACTATAAATACTTCTTGCCATCCCCTTAGCTTTCATTACACACCTTAAAACCCTAGAAAACATTAGAGAGAAAGAGGGGAAGAGAAAAACACAAGATCAAAGGTGAAAAACAAGGAATTTAAGGGTGATTCAAGATCCAAGCCCTAGATTTCCAAGAACATCATGGTAGGGGATTTCTTCTCTTTCTCTTACATTGAGGTTAGGGTATTTATATATGTATGTTTTGGCTATCAATGGTATATATATGCTATGTAATCATCCTCTCTTAGGCTTTTTGACAAAGATTACATGTTTTACACAAAGTTAGGGTTGTATACCCATGAAATCCTTCTTTTGTTTGAAAAACCCTAGTTTTCAAGAGTGATGGGTTTTCCTCTTGAACTCTTCCTTTATTCTTGATTTCAAAATCATAGTGTTTTGTGTTGAGTAATAAAATGATATTGTTGTGATCTCTTGCATTTTCTTTGTTGGTTATTGAAAATGTCACATGCTTAAATTGGGGATTTTTAAGATATTCTTGTAAATTGTGAAATTGGGTTTGGTATTGTATCTCTTATGAGTGTGGGATGACCATGGGTGGCCTTTGACGAGATATCGTAGAGTGGGTAGACGTGTTGCTTGCTCCGTGGGGGTTGGCATTTCTCCTACCACTCGTAGTGGGGTTAGTGCTTTGGTAAGACTAAACCGCTATTGCTCACGGGTGCCGTGTAAGAGGGTTAGTATACTAATACCTGAGTTGGATACGTCACTGCCATTGGTGTGGCATACACCCTTACTAAAGGATGGATATCTTTGATAAGATTTGTGTGGGTGTGTGTGGGTTAGATATTACTCAATGTGTCGATTCATGGGATTTTGCCTTACATCATGTTTGAGATACATATACATATTGATGGATTGTTGTAATATTGTGGAAAATGGTTTCCTACAAGGACTTGTGGGAGTATGGGATTCCACAAGGTCTTGTGGAAAAATGGTTTATATTTTGGAAAATGGATATGTATTGGATCTTGGTTTCTTTTACTGTTTATGTAAATTACTGTTGCTACTTAAACTTGAGATCCATTTTAAAATGTCCCTGTTTTACTTCAAAGATTATGTATGCTATTTGTAAAATGAGACCTGCCATTTTATATGTTTTTATAAACCTTGTTTGAGTTTGGGAAGATTTTGCTACAGAGCTTCGTGCTCATCCCCTACAATTAATATTTTTCAGATTTGGCTTTAGAGGAAGAGTTCAGTGTGAATGAGCCGGCCTTGGGGAAGCTTCCTTGGAAGGGTACCTAGATCCCGAATGGGACATCTAGAGATATAGCTTATTTTGCTCTAGACTAGGGGATTTATTTCTGAACAATGTAAAGTCTAGATTCTTTTGAAACTCCACTGCGATATATTCATGTAATTCTTTTGGGGAATGTAATTGCCATATCTGGCCTATTCTTTTGGGATAATGTTAAGGATAGTATAGATGGTAAATAGAAATTTTATTGTTATTGGATGGTTAAATGGACCCTGTGTGGTCAAGTTAATAGAATTGCACAGGTTGTGATTCTTGGGTGGAGTTTCCTGTACAAAGGAGACTCTGCCCAAATTTTGTTAAAATTAAGAATGTTTCTTATTTGATGGATATATATTTAGTGCTCTCATGATGTGAATGTTTTAGAATGTAATGCCGTCCAGGGTGGTATTTGGAGTGTTACAAAGTTGGTATCAGAGCTTAGGTTTTAGGTCTTACATGGGAGCTGTAGGTTATGGATTACCACTTGAAAGGTAGGACTAGGTTGAAGGAACTGTAGGCTTGCATTTGTTTGAAGTTATGTGTTTATCAGATAGGTTAGATTCATGGTATATTTAGGTTAAGGGTTAATTATTTGTTCGAATTCGATGAGTTGTCTCGCTACGCAATCAAGTTTGTGGTCACTGAGGCAAGGAGGGCTAAACGCTTTGAACAAGATTTGAGGCCTTCCATCCGCGAGAAGCTGGTTACACTCGTAATTCGAGAATACAAGATCTCGTGAACGTGGACGTGGACGTGGACGTGTACGTGGACGTGGACGCGGTTGAACAAAGACTTCAGACAGCTGGAGAAGATGGAGTTACTCAGACGAGAGCAGGCATGGACCCCGCTAATGCTTTGCATGCGAAGAGTATGGGCACTTCAAACATAGATGCCCCTCGTTTCCCCCAATGACCAAGCAAGCAACTGGGCGAGTGAATGCAAACAGGCCACCGCTACGACAGCCACTAACACCACAGAGACCGTTACAAGCTCATGCCCCCGGCGGCGCCAATCAAGGAAGGGTTTTTGCTTTGACCCAACCGGAGGAAGATGCCTCCAATGCCTTTGTGGATGGAATCGTTCTTCTCTACCATTCTTGGGCCCGAATTTTATTGGATTCCTATGCGACTCATTCTTCTATACGTACTGCGGACGCTGTGGAATTGGGATTGGGTTCCGAGAAGCTAGAACTTACTGTATATGTTAACTTGCCTACGGGAAAACAATGGGATACCAGTAGGGTTTATTTATATGTACTCTTTGACTCTAATTTATATCTACTTGCTAGGAAATCATCATGTCTTGCCATTCTGGATAATACTACCTTGTTCCAAAATATATTATGGTGGGGTAAACCCTAAATCTTTTCTTATGCCTTCAAACCCTAGTTTACAAAGGAGATGTGTTTTTCTCTTGATTTCTCCTTTGTTCTTGATTCCCGAACTTAAATATTATTTGTTCTAAGCTATGTTATGGGTGGGTGACCACCAAATCCTTTTGGTATGCCCTTGAAATCCGAGTTTGCAATGGAGAGGTGTTTTCTCTTTATCTTGCCTTTGTCATTGATTTCAAACCTTGATAGTCGTTTGTCATCGATTCCAATATATGAATGTTACTTTATCTCTGATTCCAAGCTTGATATCCGTTGTTATTTGATGAGTGTGTAATTTTTCATATTTCATGGCCTCATTGCAAGCATTTCAACTCAACTTTTGCATATAAGTGCTTAGAAGTTAGCTGTTTTGAACTATAATGTTGATATTTTGATGTTGCAACCTTTTATAGCTTAAATGATTAATTTTAGGACATTGCAACCTTGATGGATGTGTGGTGAAGGCATGGACACAATACATGAAGAATTGGAGGCTTAAAAGTGAAGAAATCAAGAAGGCATTGGTGCTTGGGAACAAGGGCATCAGCAGCCACATCGTTCGGAAGTAATGCCTCGGAGTTCCTCCATTTTGACCATGATCTACTCAGAATTTGGAAAAGTTCAAAACATGAAAGTTGTAGATATGGGTGTCTTATATTTGGTGTCCAAATTTCAGCCCAATCCAACGGTTGGATCAAAAGTTATGCCGATTCTACCAAAAGTGGTCCAGAGCAGAAAAGATGGTACCGGTACGCGTACCGGTACGCCGAAGTTTCTGGAGTGCTGCGTACCGGTACGCCTACCGGTACGCTCTCCTGAAGCAGCCCCGATGCTCCTGCAACTCAGCCCCACTTGCTTGGGGGTCCCACCATCGATTCTCCCACGTTTCCCCCAACATTTCCTTACACAACCATGTCTCTCTTACACCTTATGAAAGACTTTTGAGGCTTGACATTAAAAGAGGAAGAGAGAGAAATGGGCTGCCATGTGGGTAGCAGGCAGCCTGTCCAAGGCTTCAACTCAGCATGGAGGCTCTGCACACACCTTGGGGGGACCACCATACACGAAAATGGAAGGCTCTCACACTCCATATACTCAGCATTATTCAGCATTGCAGAGAGGTTGGCTACCTAAGCTTAGGAGTAGAGATAGAAAGCTCCAAGGGGGAAGATGATGAATAGTGCTCAAAGTGACGTTTTTGCATTTTTCTTCCACTCTTTCACTTGTAGTTTAATGTAAGAACCTTGTAAGCTTCATTTATTGTCTTTAATCTCATTCCTTTCAAGTCTATTGCAAGTTTACTTACATGTTCTTCATTTCACCATTGTTATGCTTTCATGTTCTTCATTTTTTGCTTAAAATGGGTTTTGAATATTTCTCTTCATAGCTTTAGATTTCTTGTTGTAAGTTAATTTTCATGCTTCATGTCTTCATTATATGTCTTTACATTATGCTTGTCTTTCATTTTTATGTATGATTAGCTAGGATTTAAGTTGGTTAATCCAAGGGAAAATTCCTCTTGGGGATTCCATTTCAACTCTTCATCTTTCCTCCCTTTTGAGTCAAATGGTTCGGTTTGATGGGGTTGAGAGTGGATGAGTTGGTGAGCCTTTGATATTCCGTAGGCCTTGTCACGGTTTATGCTTAGATTACTCACCAATCTCGTCCCTAGCTTCCCCCGAATCAATCGTTCATTCATGCTCAATCGGAGGAAGGCTTTGAGTTGGCTTGACATTCCCATTGGAGTGAACCTTTGTGGTTAATCAACACTTGCTTTATTTGCATTTTCATTTACAAACCAAACACAAAACTCAAACAAAAGATTTTACATTTTCTTTTCACTTTTGCAAAATCACTTTCACAAAACTCCCTTTCCTTCCCTGAGGAGACGACCTTGGAATACTCTTCCAAGTAAAACACCGACAACGAAAGACTCCTTGCGATTGGGGAGCACTTTTGTTCACACACATTCTCCATTTCACATATATTTTGTTCATCCATTTCCCACCATTTGTTCGTTGTTGCCTAATCTTTTGCATTACCCCGAGGGAGAGTGACACTCCCCCATCCATATAAGCCATATACAATACACACATTGAGGGTGAGGGTGATGTTTAGGGGTTAGGAAACAACACCGTTTCCAATCAATCATTATTGATCTCGAGACTTGATTGTTTTCTTGTCCTTAATTTCCTAAGCTTAATGATCCATTTGTTCTTGGTATCAAAAATTTGATATTCGTTTGTTATTGATTCTACCCTTGTGATTCAATTATTTTCAATATTCAATACTTGATATTCTTTATTCTTGGTTTCAAGACTTAAGTGTTCTTTTGGTCTTGATTTCTAAGCGTCATAATCCTTTGTTCTTGATTTCACATCTTGATAGTCGTTTGTTATTGATTTCCATACATGATTGTTCCGTTAAATCTTAATTTCTCATTTGTTCATGACTTTCAAGCTTGATACGCTTTTATTCTTGATTTCCAAGCGTAATATTCATTTGCTCTTGATAGCCAAATTTGGTATTCATTTGATTGATTCTAACTATTGTAATTCATGTATTCTTGATATTCAATATTTGACATCCTTTGGTTCTTGATTTCAAGACTTGGTTGTTCCTTTGTTTTTAATTTCCCCAGGCTTGATGATCCATTGGTTCTTGATAGCCAAATTTAATATTCATTTGCTATTGATTCTAACCCTTGTGATTCATTTATTCTTGATATTCAATGCTTGATATTCATTGGTTCTTGATTTCAAGACTTGACATTCAATTGCTCTTGATTTCAATACTTGATTTCTCCTTGTCCTTGAGTTCAAAACTTGATACTCTTTAGTTCTTGGTTACAAAGCTTGATATGCATCTGTTATTGACTCCAAGACTCGATTGTTACTTTGTTCTTGATTTCAAGCCTTGATTGTTTCTTATTTTGATTCCAAAGCTTGATATGAGTTTGTTATGGAATTCGAGACTTGATTGTTCCTTTATTTTGGATTCCAAAAACTTGAGATTCGTTTGTTATTAATTTCAAACCTTGCTTGTTCTTTCGTTCTTGATTTCCAAGCTTGATAGCCATTTATTCTTGATTCCAGAGCTTGATTACTTATTTGCTCATGAATTCAAAACTCTAGTGATTGGTAGTGACCACTAAAATGGTATTTTCGATGATATTATGTTAATTTTTCTTAAATTATTTCGTTAAAAAAAAAAAATGTATATGGATTTGGAAGCTAAAATGGGAGGACAAGTCGGGTTAGGTTTCAACTGTAACCTTTGGTGTGAAACCCGGGAAAATTTGAAATTTTTCTGAAAAAGGGCAAAATGGTAATTTGCCATTACTGCACGTATTTGAAATACATATGTTCTAGACCTCGGATGAGGAAACGGAGTGCGTCGTTGGATTCGCAACGCGAAATCTAGTGACCACCAGAAATTTCGTTGAATTCTGAGATAGTCGGATTTTGCACGTAGTTCGAGACGACTGCGTGGCGATTGACCTTGTAAAGGTCCCCAAAAACGAGAAATATTAAATTTCCTTAAAATTAAGTTAAAGTTCAAATAAAATTAAATTGAAGTTAACCGAGATCAAATAAATCGTTTCGGGATAAAATCGGACCCGATTAAGTGGGGGACATGTGGCTCGACTCGGGCCAAGTCTTAAAAAGTATAAAAGGGGCAAAATATCTGAAAAATCAGATATTCTATACCCATTTGGCCGGCTGGTTCAGGCGTGAGAAGAGAGAAAGAGAGAAAATCAATTCTTCAAGTCTTCTCTCTTGGATTCCCGGAGCTCCGTCGCTCGGATCAACAAGAACCAAGAATTAAAGTTGTTCTACGCGGTGAGGGCTTCGACTACGTACCAAAAACAAGGCGTTTCACCGAATATCCAAGGGTGAAGTTTGGGGAAAGTCTTGGTTTTTGAGTGATTTTGGTGTATAGAGATTGCCTACATCTCTATTGAGGTAGGGGTTATTCCTATCTTGGATTATTCTACCTTAGGTGTAGCTAGTTTAAGGGTATCTATATATATGCATGTGTATATATGTATATATATATATGTGTTTATGGTTATGAGAATGGAAAGGTGAGCATGAAATTAGCTTAGGCTTGTTGCTAGCTAAATTTCGATATGTGTAAGTTATATGTGATGCATTATATAACTTGGTGATATTGAAGGCATGTTTTGTGTGTTGGAAGTTGTTGTTTTGCTTAAAATGAAACAATATGTTAGTGCCTATGAGGTGTTTGATAATATGCCTTGGTGGGTTGTTTAGATGATTTGTTTGGGGTCATTGGAATAACATGTTTGAATGTGTTATTGATGTATTGACATATGCTCATTGATATGTTGTTTATGATGGTTTATGGAATTTACATGCTTATGATTTAAATTCCATGGAATGTGAAGATATGTGTTGATTATTGCTCATGTTGTATACATCACATATTGGGCATGATCATGGCATCACATTCATGAGACAATTGCATGAGTGTTGGTGTGTGGGAGATGCATAGATTTAATCGACACCTTGTTTGGTGCTTGATATGTGGGCTCGGGAGAAATTGGATCGACGATCCTTTTTGAGTCGCATGTTGCATAAGGAAAACTTGTGTTGGGTATAGCAAGAAGGGGCATGGCGACTTCCTTGGGTGCAAAACCCTAAACCACTTGGTTGAGTCACTTGGCCGGCGGTGAGATTCCAGAAAAGTGACACGGTGTACGGAACCGGCGGTGTGATTCCGAAAATCCGTTGCCCAAAGAAAACACAAGGATTTGGTTATAAAAACACCCATTCAATGGGTAGATTCCAATAATGATCGGATTTCATAACGATCATTGGAAGGATTTTTCCGTCAATAGACGGGTTGCATTACACTTTGGCGTTGCATTGTGTTGTGTGAGTCGGTGAGGACTCGGGTTGAAACACATGGGTGAGTGTCACTTCATTCCATGGCATAACATTGTTGCATTCTATCATAGAATGCATAAGTATGAGAAATTATTAATTATATGTTTATGTGATGATTACATGAGCATGTGCATCTAGGGGAAGAGTAACCTCTATAGGTTTATCTCTACTGGGCGTTGTGCTCACCCTATACGGGAAACAATTTCAGGTGTCGGGTTTACACCGGCGATTGACTCCCATGGAGAGCATGAAGGGTGAAGGGGGCCTAAGTGCGGCCTTATCTCAAGATTTTGTAAACCTTTTGTTTTACAATGGTTTATGACATGTAAATTTTGTATAAACAAACTTATTTCATTCCCTTTTTGAATTATATTTGTATGGGATAGATTGTAATGGTCGTGTATGGATCTTGTGCAAAATGTAAAAATATAGTTGTACATGTCTGGGATGATGTGGAATTGAGTTAGGATGAATTGGAAATGAAAAATGGAGCAAGAAAGCAAATCTGGGCAGCAACTACCGGTAGTCAATGGGTAACTACCGGTAGTCGACTGTCCAGTGTGTATCAGCTACCGGTAGACAACAGGTAGTCGTAACTCCAGAAGGTTTCGGCTACCGGTAGACAACAGGTAGTCGTAACTCCAGAATGTTTCGGCTACCGGTAGCCGATAAACAGCTACCGGTAGTCATTCCAAAAATCTGAAATTTTCAATTGTTTTGCCAAATCTTTGGGCTTTGAATTTCCTTCCCTTAGATGATCAAAGTGGACCCTAATGGGGTACAAACCACAGTGTATGGAACTTTAATTGAATCAAATGAATGTTAAACTGAATTTTCATTATGGGTTATAATCCCGGCTTAATAATATTTTTGATGTGGTGTCGGGCGAAGCGATATCCACGGATGTTTCCGCGGGTTGATGGGTTATCAACGGGACCCCCGGATTTTGGGGTGTCACATTTGGTGGATTGTAATTTATATCAGAGTGCGCAGCGAACTAACAGAGTAATGACTAAAAAGGGGGAAACTACGGAGAAGATTCAACTCATCTGAGAGAGGCTACGGACGGCGCAAGGTAGACATAATAGCTAGGCGGACCACAGACGAAGACCCTTAGAATTCAAGGTGGGAGACTACGTATTTCTCAAGGTGTCACTTAAGAAGGGCGTGTTTCGATTCGGCAAGAAGGGGAAGTTAGCGCCAAGATATACCGGACCGTTTGAGGTAATCAAAGCGGTAGGCAAGGCGGCATATCAACTTCGACTACCAGCCCAGCTATCCGGAGTACATGACGTGTTCCACGTGTCCATGTTGAGAAGGTGTCATTCGGATGCAACTCCAGTCGAGAACTTGGAGGAGATTGAAATTCAAGACGGAGCCACCTATGAAGAACAACCGTTGAAGATTCTCGATGCCAAAGAAAAGGTACTCCGTAACAAAGTCATCCGACTAGTGAAGGTTGGGTAGCAACACCATGGAGTGGAGGAAGCTACATGGGAACCGGAGTAAGAAATGCGGGAGAAGTATCCCTTTTTGTTCACTACTTGAGGTAAGTTTCAAGGACGAAACATTCTTTAAGGGGGGTGGATTGTAACACCCCGCATTTTCGTTTATATATGTATATAGATATATACTAAATAATAGTTGTAAAAATGTTGATATAGTATAACTCGAGGAAATAATATTTGAAATTTAGTTTTAGTATGTGAAAATATGAAATTTTATGTCCTAGAACTTGTACTAAATAGGTTTGAGGTAGAAATATATGTTGGAGAGGTTTGGGATGGTTTTGGAAGAGATTGGAATGGATTAGAAATGAAAAATAAAGGAAGTAAGCAAATCTGGGATCAACTACCGGTAGTCAGGTGCCCAGTGTACTCGGACTACCGGTAGTCAACAGGTAGTCAAGTGCCCAGTGTACTCGGACTACCGGTAGTCAACAGGTAGTCGAGTGCCCCGAATAGTCGAACTACCGGTAGTCACTGTAAAAATCAGACAATTTTAGTTCGCGAACAGCCGGTTTTTCCCCCACTATAAATACTTCTTGCCATCCCCTTAGCCTTCATTACACACCTTAAAACCCTAGAAAACATTAGAGAGAAAGAGGGGAAGAGAAAAACACAAGATCAAATGTGAAAAACAAGGAATTTAAGGGTGATTCAAGATCCAAGCCCTAGATTTCCAAGAACATCAAGGTAGGAGATTTCTTCTCTTTCTCTTACATTGAGGTTAGGGTATTTATATATGTATGTTTTGGCTATCAATTGTATATATATGCTATGTAATCATCATCTCTTAGGCTTTTTGACAAAGATTACATGTTTTACACAAAGTTAGGGTTGTATACCCATGAAATCCCTCTTTTGTTTGAAAAACCCTAGTTTTCAAGAGTGATGGGTTTTCCTCTTGAACTCTTCCTTTATTCTTGATTTCAAAATCATAGTGTTTTGTGTTGAGTAATAAAATGATATTGTTGTGATCTCTTGCATTTTCTTTGTTGGTTATTGAAAATGTCACATGCTTAAATTGGGGATTTTTAAGATATTCTTGTAAATTGTGAAATTGGGTTTGGTATTGTATCTCTTATGAGTGTGGGATGACCATGGGTGGCCTTTGACGAGATATCGTAGAGTGGGTAGACGTGTTGCTTGCTCCGTGTGGGTTGGCATTTCTCCTACCACTCGTAGTGGGGTTAGTGCTTTGGTAAGACTAAACCGCTATTGCTCACGGGTGCCGTGTAAGAGGGTTAGTATACTAATACCTGGGTTGGATACGTCACTGCCATTGGTGTGGCATACGCCCTTCCTAAAGGATGGATATCTTTAATAAGATTTGTGTGGGTTAGATATTACTCAATGTGTCGATTCATGGGGTTTGCCTTACATCATGTTTGAGATACATATACATATTGATGGATTGTTGTAATATTGTGGAAAATGGTTTCCTACAAGGACTTGTGGGAGTATGGGATTCCACAAGGTCTTGTGGGAAAATGGTTTATATTTTGGAAAAATGGATATGTATTGGATCTTGGTCTCTTTTACTGTTTATGTAAATTACTGTTGCTACTTAAACTTGAGATCCATTTTAAAATGTCCCTGTTTTACTTCAAAGATTATGTATGCTATTTGTAAAATGAGACCTGCCATTTTATATGTTTTTATAAACCTTGTTTGAGTTTGGGAAGATTTTGCTACAGAGCTTCGTGCTCATCCCCTACAATTAATATTTTTCAGATTTGGCTTTAGAGGAAGAGCTCGGTGTGAATGAGCCGGGCCTTGGGGAAGCTTCCTTGGAGGGGTACCTAGATCCCGAATGGGACATCTAGAGATATAGCTTATTTTGCTCTAGACTAGGGGATTTATTTCTGAACAATGTAAAGTCTAGATTCTTTTGAAACTCCGCTGCGATATATTCATGTAATTCTTTTGGGGAATGTAATTGCCATATCTGGCCTATTCTTTTGGGATAATGTTAAGGATAGTATAGATGGTAAATAGAAATTTTATTGTTATTGGATGGTTAAATGGACCCTGTGTGGTCAAGTTAATAGAATTGCACAGGTTGTGATTGTTGGGTGGAGCTTCCTGTACAAAGGAGACTCTGCCCAAATTTTGTTAAAATTAAGAATGTTTCTTATTTGATGGATATATATTTAGTGCTCTCATGATGTTAATGTTTTAGAATGTAATGCCGTCCAGGGTGGTATTTGGGGTGTTACATATTCAATCGGTAGGTTGACGATTCAGTGATGACGAAATTTTAGTTTATGCATTGAATCAAAAATATTGGCTATGGCAAGACTTAACCCGTCTATAACCAATCTCCTGACTGTTAAATAAAGCCCAACTATATACATCATTGTATCATACATGAAGTATGTAATTAATATAGATAGTATGGTATAAAGCATTAAGTACTGATTAACCTTAATTAGTGTATAAATTAGGATGATTAAGTAATCAGTTTTGTAAGATAAAACAAGTAAATATTATGAATTATAGTTTGTGCTTAATTTACAGTTTTAAATATTTTATGTTTAAGTTATAGGGTCAAATGAAGAAATACTGAAGAATACAGGACCAATTTGCAAAGCTTGAAGTCACGAAGGACCAAGGTGCAATAAAGAAACTTGGACCAATAAGAAGCTGACAAGTGGCAGCTCCAGAAGACGACACCTAGAACCACTGCAAGTCACCAACCTTCCGGAAGGTTGGGCTAGTGGTTGGGACCACCCTCCTTGGCCGAAACTCCCTCCCCCCTCTATAAATAGGGGTGCCTTGTTTAGCTTTCAAACAATTCCTTCCAAGCCTTCCAATACCTCTTCCTTCAAGGCCAGCCACACCAAAGCCAAAGAAAGAAAGAAAGAAAGAAAAAGAGAAAGAAAGAAAGAGAAAGTCTTAGCCGGTCCGTGATACACTTTTATTGTTACTCTGTATTTCTACATTTCTATTGTATCTTTCTATTCGGATAGTTGAACTACCGCCACTTTTGTGTCTTAAATGATAATAAAGGTGGTTGTGTTTTAATTGTTCCTTGTGAAAGAAGTTGTACAATTTACCGTTTAATTTTAGTTGTAATGACGAATAGTCACACTCCTTGTTTGTCTGTAGCAATGGAGCGTGAGTAGTCGTTTATACCCTTCAAACTAGGGTAAACATATGTATAATATTGGTTAGATTATGGAAATGCTACTATTTTATTTATATGTTTATTTATATATGTATTATATGCTTAATGCATGATATAGTGATGTACGTAATTCTGGTGATGTGCCTGGAATTATGTCATCAGTGTATCATAAGACCATCCAGTTAAAGATCCACGATGTTCCTACCGGCATGGCTTGTCCTCCATTGGAACGTTGAGGATTTTCTACTGATGTGTGGTACAAAACCTAAATGATCCTCATGAATGGCTTGTCCTTCTGGGTTATTAGGGTTTCTTTACTTACTATATATCTAACTATATCGACAGTCTAACAACCACGGTGTTCCTACTGGTATGGCTTGTCCTCCGATGGAATACTGAGGATGTTTAACTGGCATGCATATATATATATATCACAGATGACCTATTGGGTAATTCAAGTATTCCTCATGAATAGCTTGTCCTTCTGGTTCACTTGAATTAGTTAATTGGTACCTCTATAACCAGCTTTCCTAAGAAGTTGTTGTGTTATGTTATATTACCACCAGTTAACCTAAGAAGTGGCTGTGTTATGGTTTAATTTTTATGTACTTGCTATCAAGAGATCAATTGAATAACTCAAGTATTCCTCATGAATGGCTTGTCCTTCTGGTTTGCTTGGGTTAATCAATTGACGTAAATATAACCAGCTTTCCTAAGAAGTTGTGTAACACCCCGAATTTTCTTTTGTATATTTATAGAGATATATATATATATAGTAAATAATATTTGTAAAGATGTAGATATATGTAGTGACATAAGAATAAACCGTAGGAATAAATGCTATGTAGACAATTTGATTGGGAAGTTACGTGTCGAAGATGTTTAAAATTGGAAAGGGTGATTAGACAAGTTTCTAAAAGTTTGTAGGTCAAAATAATGATTCCATTGAATTCGGAAGGTCGAAAAACATTGAGAGTGGTAATATGGATGTATTGGAAGGTAGGAAGTGTCTCGGAGTTAAAATACACTTTAGCGAGAATTTTGGTAAAAATGGGTATTGAACACTACTTAGTGTTTTGGTCATAACTTTTTATCCTTAAGTCCAATTGATCTGAAATTTTTACAGTAGATAGTAGACATCTAGGGCTACAAAAGTATGTCTCGTGAAAATTTTCCAATTCGACCTCTAAATGGGTCAAAACTGCATTGGAAGTTGAAACAAAAATCTGGCAGTCAAACCGTACCGGTACGCGTACCGGTACGCCGAACTCCAGTAGCTAACGCGTACCGGTACGCCCGATAAAACCAGCCCGATCCGACTGCGGGTCTTTCTTCATTTCTTCCACTATAAATACTTAAGGCCGACTATTTGAGCCACATTTCAGCCTTCTAAACCCTAGGCACCTTTAGAGAGAAAGAGAGGGAGAGAAGAACATCAAAGATAAGGAGAGATACACCATTTTAGAAGATTAAAACCCTAGATTTCTAAGATTTCACTTCTCTACTCATTCTCTTTTCTTCCATTCTTCACCCACTCTCACCCAAATCTTTTGAAAACCCTAGGGAGGGGGAATTAAAAAGGAAAAGAAAGGAAAGCAAGAAGGTCTTGAAGCTTGGGTGTTTGGCTAAAACTCTTGAGCATTGAGGTAGGGGATTTCTTCCTATTCTCTTACATTGAGGCTAGGATTAAATTATATGTATTCTTTTGGTTCAAAATCATATATACTTGCTATTATTTACTTGATTCTTGATCCTCTTGCATTTATTGCCATGTTTTAAACTTTGTGGTAGTTGGGTAACCATTAAAGGTCCCTTTTTCCTTCTCAAACCCTAGTTGTAAGAAAAATGAATCTTTCCTCTTTACATTTTCTTTGTTCTCACCATCACAACCTTAGTGCTTGATATTGTATAACAAAATGATGTTTATGGTGATCTCTTGCTCTTTTTCTTCAATTTTGCTATGGTACAAATTGTGAAATTTGGGGATTTGTGGAGTTATTTGTTAATTGAGGAAATTGTGGATATCGTATGTCTTGTTTGGTTATTTGGAGGAACAAGGGTGAGAGGTTCCTTGTAAGGATGCTCATTCCTTCTCAGGAGGTTCTTTGTAAGTGTAACACCCCGCATTTTTCTTTTATATATGTATATAGATATATAGTAAATAATGGTTGTAAAGATGTGGATAGGGGTATTGAAGTGTGTTTGAACTTTGTAAATTTGAAAAGTAAAGATTTAAAATGTGAATGAAAATCATAGTTGAAATTTAGTTTTAGTGAGTGAAAATATAAAATGTTAGGTCCTATAACTTGTATTAGATAGGTTTGGTGTATAAATATGTGTTGGAGAGGTTTGTGATGGATTTGGTTCGTTTTGGAATGGATTGGAAATGGAAAACAAAATAAATAGGCAAAACTGGGAAATTGGTACCGGTACTGGGTACCGGTACTGAATGGTACCGGTACTGAGTACCGGTATCCCGATTCCAGAAGGTTTCTTGTACCGGTACTGGGTACCGGTACTGAATGGTACCGGTACTGGGTACCGGTACCATTCGTCTGACACCCGCTAAACAGTTAAAAGTCGGGATTTTTGTGTTATAAAACCCATCCTACATCCCATTTGCCCCATTTCTTCATCTCCCTCTTACCCTAACCCTCCTAGAAACCCTTAGAGAGAAAGAGAGAGAGATAAAACTCAAGATAAAAAGGAAAGACAAAGGGTTCACAAGTGATTCAAGACTCAAACCCTAGGTTTCTTCAAGAGCATAAGGTAGGGGATTTCTTCTCTTTCTCTTACATTGATGTTAGGGTTAATAAATATGTATGTTTTGATTCTTAATGATATGTATTTGCTATGGCTCCATTGTTTCTTGGTTCTTGTTCAATTGTTAACATGTTTTACACAAATCCCTCTTTTGTTTGAAAAACCCTAGTTTTCAAGAGTGATGGGTTTTCCTCTTGAAATCTTCCTTTATTCTTGATTTCAAAATCATAGTGTTTGGTGTTGAGTAATAAAATGATATTGTTGTGATCTCTTGCATTTTTCTTGGTTGGTTATTGAAAATGTCAAATGCTCAATTTGGGGATTTTTAAGATATACTTGTAAATTGTGGAATTGGATTTGGTATTGTATCTCTTATGAGTGTAGGATGACCATGGGTGGCCTTTGACGAGATATCGTAGAGTGGGTAGACGTGTTGCTTGCTCCGTGTGGGTTGGCATTTCTCCTACCACTCGTAGTGGGGTTAGTGTTTTGGTAAGACTAAACCGCTATTGCTCACGGGTGCCGTGTAAGAGGGTTAGTATACTAATACCTGGGTTGGATACGTCACTGTCATTGGTGTGGCATACGCCCATCCTAAAGGATGGATATCTTTGATAAGATTTGTGTGGGTGTGTATGGGTTAGATATTACTCAATGTGTCGATTCATGGGGTTTGCCTTACATCATGTTTGAGATACATATACATATTGATGGATTGTTGTAATATTGTGGAAAATGGTTTCCTACAAGGACTTGTGGGAGTATGGGATTCCACAAGGTCTTGTGGGAAAATGGTTTATATTTTGGAAAAATGGATATGTATTGGATCTTGGTCTCTTTTACTGTTTATGTAAATTACTGTTGCTACTTAAAGTTGAGATCCATTTTAAAATGTCCCTGTTTTACTTCAAAGATTATGTATGCTATTTGTAAAATGAGACCGGCCATTTTATATGTTTTTTTATAAACCTTGTTTGAGTTTGGGAAGATTGTGCTACAGAGCTTCGTGCTCATCCCCTACAATTAATATTTTTCAGATTTGGCTTTAGAGGAAAAGCTCGGTGTGAATGAGCCGGGCCTTGGGGAAGCTTCCTTGGAGGGGTACTTAGATCCCGAATGGGACAACTAGAGATATAGCTTCTTTTGTACTAGACTAGGTTATTCATTTTGAACATTGTAAAGTCTAGTTTTCTTTTGTAATTCCGCTGCGCTACATTATTGGATTTTTGAGATGTAAATGCCATGGTTGGGCATATTCTTTTGGATAATGATGTAAATATTTTATGGATGATGAATGAAGTTTAATTTATTTATGGATGATATTTAGTGCTCTCATGATGTGAATGTTTTAGAATGTAATGCCGTCCAGGGTAGTATTTGGGGTGTAACAGATTTGGTATCAGAGCTTAGGCTTTAGGTCTTACATGAGAGCTGTAGGTTATGGATTACCACTAGGGATGTAGGTTTAGGGTGAAGGAAATTGTAAGTTAGATTTTGTATATGCCTTGTGCTTAAATCAAGACATCATACATATCACTTTAGTTTATATCTTACACATCAAGGAAACTAAATTGTGGATTGATGTGTAGGATGGACGGTACACGGGGACGAGGACGTGGTCGTGGTCGTGGAGGCCAAGAAAATCCACCACCACCACCTCCCGATGCCATGCAAGGCATCTATCAATGCTTGAGGGAGCTCACCACTCTAGTACAACACCAGAATGGGAACAACCATAACGGTGGGGCTCATCCACTAGCCCAAGTACAGGGGAACGGAGAGGAGAATAGGATAATGGTAGTTCTCCGAGAGTTTCTGAGGCAACACCCGTCTACTTTCCAAGGGAGCTCTAACCCCTTGGATGCGGATAAATGGATCCGCCGAGCGAAGAAGATATGTGATGGCATAGGGATAGCCGAGGATCTTCGGGTCGGCTTGGCGACTTATCTATTCGAGGGGGAGGCCGACCATTGGTGGGACTCAGTGAAAAGAAGGAGGACCACAGATGCACTCACTTGGGAGGAATTTGACCAAATTTTCCAAGACAAGTACTTTCCGGAATCAGTAAGAGACAGAATGAAGGCCGATTTCCTTGCTCTCCGACAGGGCAGTAGGACGGTGATCGAGTACGAGAGGAGTTTCGATGAGCTATCGCGTTATGCTACAGAGTTTATATCTACTGAGGCCAGCAGGGCCAAGCGCTTTGAGCAGGGCTTGAGGCCTGCTATCCGGGAGAAGCTGGTGGCTCTCAAGATCCGGGAGTATGGGGACCTAGTTGACCGAGCTGCATTGGTGGAGAGAGATATAGAGGACAGCCAGCAGCGACAGAGCTTCGCGAGAGGAGGTCCGATCATGACGGACCCTAGCACCAGTGGAGTGCAGCGAGCAGCTCCATACCGAAGTCCAGACCAGGCAGGTGGACAGAGACTTCTGACAACTCGAGGAGATGAAGTGACTCAGACTAGAACAAGAACTGACCCGCGCCAATGCTTTGCATGCGGAGAGTATGGGCACTTCAAACATAGATGCCCCTCGTTTCCCCCAAGGACCAAACAAGCAACCGAGCAAGTACCAGCAAACAAGCCACCTCTACAAAGGCCAGCACAGCAGATACCTCAGATAGCTCGAGGAGCGGGAGGCGTACCAGAGAGAGTAGGCACGGATGCACGCCGATGCTTCGCCTGTGGAGGTGTTGGGCACTTCAAAGATAATTGTCCATTGCTTTCCACCAAGACCAACCAAGTAACTGGGCGAGTGAATGCAAACAGGCCACCGCTACGACAGCCACTACCACCACAGAGACCGTTACAAGCTCAAGCCCCCGGCGGCGCTAATCAAGGAAGGGTTTTTGCTTTGACTCAACAGGAGGAAGATGCCTCCAACGCCATTGTGGAAGGTATTGTTCTTCTCTACCATTCTTGGGCCCGAATTACATTGGATACCTATGCGACTCATTCTTTTATACGTACTGCGGACGTTGTAGAATTTGGATTGGGTTCCGAGGAGCTAGAACATGCTTTATATGTTGACTTGCCTACGGGAAAATAAGGGGATACCAGTAGGGTTTAGTTATATGTAATCTTTGATTCTAATTTATAACTAATTGCTAGGGAATCATCATGTCTTTCCATTCTAGATAATATTACCTTGTTCTAAAATATATTATGTTTGGGTGAACCCTAAATCTTTTCTTATGCCTTCACACCCTAGTTCACACGGGAGATGTGTTTTTCTCTTGATTTCTCATTTGTTCTTGATTCCAAACCTTAAATCTTACCTTGTTTTAACTATGTTATGCTTGGGTAACCACTAATTCTCGTTGTATGCCTTCGAAACCTTAATTTTCAAGGAAAAGTGGGTTTTCTCTTGATTCCTTCCTTGTTCTTGAAATCTAAACTTGATATTCATTTGTCATTGAATTCTAACCTTGATATTCAATTGTCCTTGAGATCAAAACTTGTTATTCATTGGTTATTGAATTCTAACCTTAATATTCAATTGTTCTTGAGATCTAAGCTTGATAACCATTTATTCTTGATTCCTGAGCTTAATATTCATTTGTTATTAATTTCAAACCTTGCTTATTTATTTTTTCTTGATTTCAAGACTTGACATTCAATTGCTCTTGATTTCAATACTTGATTTCTCTTTGTTCTTGAGTTCAAAACTTGATACTCTTTAACCCCTGATTACAAAGCTTAATTATTCATTTGTCATTGATTTCAAACCTTGATAGTCGTTTGTTATGGATTCCAATACTCGATTGTTACCTTGTTCTTGATTCCCAAGCTTGATTATTTATTTGTTCCTTAATTCAAAATTCTAAAGATTGGTATTGACCAATAAAATGGTATTTTCGATGATATTATGTTAATTTTTCTTAAATTATTTCGTTGGAAAAATGTATATGGATTTGGAAGCTAAGATGGGAGGACAAGTCTGGTTAGATTTCAACTGTAACCTTTGGTGGATTGTAATTTATATCAGAGTGCACAGCGAACTAACGGAGTAAGGACTACAATGGGGAAACTACGGAGAAGATTCAACTCATCCGGGAGAGGCTACGCACGGCGCGAAGTAGACAGAAGAGCTACGCGGACCACAGACGAAGATCCTTGGAATTAAAAGTGGGAGATTATATGTTTTCCAAGGTGTCACACAAGAAGGGCGTGTTCGATTCGGCAAGAAGGAGAAGTTAGCGCCAAGATATACCGGACCGTTTGAAGTGATCAAAGCAGTAGGCAATGCGGCGTATCAACTTCGACTACTAGCCCAGATATCCAGAGTACATGGCGTGTTTCACGTGTCGATGTTGAGGACGTGTCACTCGGATGCAACTCCAGTCGTGAACTTGGAGGAGATGGAAATTTAAGACGGAGCAACCTACGAAGAACAACCGGTAGAAATTCTCGACGCAAAGGAAAAAGTACTTCGCAACAAAGTTATCAGATTGGTGAAGGTTTGGTGGCAACACCATGGAGTGGAGGAAGCTACATGGGAACCGGAGCAAGAAATGCGGGAGAAGTATCCATATTTGTTCGCTACTTGAGGTAAGTTTCGAGGACGAAACTTTCTTTAAGGGGGGTGGATTGTAACACCCCGCATTTTTATTTTATATATGTATATAGATATATAGTAAATAATGGTTGTAAAGATGTGGATAGGGGTATTGAAGTGTGTTTGAACTTTGTAAATTTGAAAAGTAAAGATTTAAAATGTGAATGAAAATCATAGTTGAAATTTAGTTTTAGTGAGTGAAAATATAAAATGTTAGGTCCTATAACTTGTATTAGATAGGTTTGGTGTATAAATATGTGTTGGAGAGGTTTGTGATGGATTTGGTTCGTTTTGGAATGGATTGGAAATGGAAAACAAAAGAAATAGGCAAAACTCGGTAATTGGTACCGGTACTGGGTACCGGTACTGAATGGTACCGGTACTGAGTACCGGTACCCCGATTCCAGAAGGTTTCTTGTACCGGTACTGGGTACCGGTACCATCCGTCTGACGCCCGCTAAACAGTTAAAAGTCGGGATTTTTGTGTTATAAAACCCATCCTACATCCCATTTGCCCCATTTCTTCATCTCCCTCTTACCCTAACCCTCCTAGAAACCCTTAGAGAGAAAGAGAGAGAGATAAAACTCAAGATAAAAAGGAAAAACAAAGGGTTCACAAGTGATTCAAGACTCAAACCCTAGGTTTCTTCAAGAGCATAAGGTAAGGGATTTCTTCTCTTTCCCTTACATTGATGTTAGGGTTAATAAATATGTATGTTTTGATTCTTAATGATATGTATTTGCTATGGCTCCATTGTTTCTTGGTTCTTCTTCAATTGTTAACATGTTTTACACCAATCCCTCTTTTGTTTGAAAAACCCTAGTTTTCAAGAGTGATGGGTTTTCCTCTTGAACTCTTCCTTTATTCTTGATTTCAAAATCATAGTGTTTGGTGTTGAGTAATAAAATGATATTGTTGTGATCTCTTGCATTTTTCTTGGTTGGTTATTGAAAATGTCAAATGCTCAATTTGGGGATTTTTAAGATATACTTGTAAATTGTGGAATTGGATTTGGTATTGTATCTCTTATGAGTGTGGGATGACCATGAGTGGCCTTTGACGAGATATCGTAGAGTGGGTAGACGTGTTGCTTGCTCCGTGTGGGTTGGCATTTCTCCTACCACTCGTAGTGGGGTTAGTGCTTTGGTAAGACTAAACCGCTATTGCTCACGGGTGCCGTGTAAGAGGGTTAGTATACTAATACCTGGGTTGGATACGTCACTGCCATTGGTGTGGCATACGCCCTTCCTAAAGGATGGATATCTTTAATAAGATTTGTGTGGGTTAGATATTACTCAATGTGTCGATTCATGGGGTTTGCCTTACATCATGTTTGAGATACATATACATATTGATGGATTGTTGTAATATTGTGGAAAATGGTTTCCTACAAGGACTTGTGGGAGTATGGGATTCCACAAGGTCTTGTGGGAAAATGGTTTATATTTTGGAAAAATGGATATGTATTGGATCTTGGTCTCTTTTACTGTTTATGGAAATTACTGTTGCTACTTAAACTTGAGATCCATTTTAAAATGTCCCTGTTTTACTTCAAAGATTATGTATGCTATTGGTAAAATGAGACCGGCCATTTTATATGTTTTTTTATAAACCTTGTTTGAGTTTGAGAAGATTGTGCTACAGAGCTTCGTGCTCATCCCCTACAATTAATATTTTTCAGATTTGGCTTTAGAGGAAGAGCTCGGTGTGAATGAGCCGGGCCTTGGGGAAGCTTCCTTGGAGGGGTACTTAGATCCCGAATGGGACAACTAGAGATATAGCTTCTTTTGTACTAGACTAGGTTATTCATTTTGAACATTGTAAAGTCTAGTTTTCTTTTGTAATTCCGCTGCGCTACATTATTGGATTTTTGAGATGTAAATGACATGGTTGGGCATATTCTTTTGGATAATGATGTAAATATTTTATGGATGATGAATGAAGTTTAATTTATTTATGGATGATATTTAGTGCTCTCATGATGTGAATGTTTTAGAATGTAATGCCGTCCAGGGTGGTATTTGGGGTGTTACAGATTTGGTATCAGAGCTTAGGCTTTAGGTCTTACATGGGAGCTGTAGGTTATGGATTACCACTAGAGATGTAGGTTTAGGGTGAAGGAAATTGTAAGTTAGATTTTGTATATGCCTTGTGCTTAAATCAAGACATCATACATATCACTTTAGTTTATATCTTACACATCAAGGAAACTAAATTGTGGATTGATGTGTAGGATGGACGGTGCACGGGGACGAGGACGTGGTCGTGGTCGTGGAGGCCAAGAAAATCCACCACCACCACCTCCCGATGCCATGCAAGGCATCTATCAATGCTTGAGGGAGCTCACCACTCTGGTACAACACCAGAATGGGAACAACCATAACGGTGGGGCTCATCCACTAGCCCAAGTACAGGGCAACGGAGAGGAGAATAGGAGAATGGTAGTTCTCCGAGAGTTTCTGAGGCAACACCCGCCTACTTTCCAAGGGAGCTCTAACCCCTTGGATGCGGATAAATGGATCCGCCGAGCGAAGAAGATATGTGATGGCATGGGGATAGCCGAGGATCTTCGGGTCGGCTTGGCGACTTATCTATTCGAGGGGGAGGCCGACCATTGGTGGGACTCAGTGAAAAGAATGAGGACCACGGATGCACTCACTTGGGAGGAATTTGACCAAATTTTCCAAGACAAGTACTTTCCGGAATCAGTAAGAGACAGAATGAAGGCCGATTTCCTTGCTCTCCGACAGGGCAGTAGGACGGTGATCGAGTACGAGAGGAGTTTCGATGAGCTATCCCGTTATGCTACAGAGTTTATATCTACTGAGGCCAGCAGGGCCAAGCGCTTTGAGCAGGGCTTGAGGCCTGCTATCCGGGAGAAGCTGGTGGCTCTCAAGATCCGGGAGTATGGGGACCTAGTTGACCGAGCTGCATTGGTGGAGAGAGATATAGAGGACAGCCAGCAGCGACAGAGCTTCGCGAGAGGAGGTCCGATCATGACGGACCCTAGCACCAGTGGAGTGCAGCGAGCAGCTCCATACCGAAGTCCAGACCAGGCAGGTGGACAGAGACTTCTGACAACTCGAGGAGATGAAGTGACTCAGACTAGAACAAGAACTGACCCGCGCCAATGCTTTGCATGCGGAGAGTATGGGCACTTCAAACATAGATGCCCCTCGTTTCCCCCAAGGACCAAACAAGCAACCGAGCAAGTACCAGCAAACAAGCCACCTCTACAAAGGCCAGCACAGCAGATACCTCAGATAGCTCGAGGAGCGGGAGGCGTACCAAAGAGAGTAGGCACGGATGCACGCCGATGCTTCGCCTGTGGAGGTGTTGGGCACTTCAAAGATAATTGTCCATTGCTTTCCACCAAGACCAACCAAGTAACTGGGCGAGTGAATGCAAACAGGCCACCGCTACGACAGCCACTACCACCACAGAGACCGTTACAAGCTCAAGCCCCCGGCGGCGCTAATCAAGGAAGGGTTTTTGCTTTGACTCAACAGGAGGAAGATGCCTCCAACGCCATTGTGGAAGGTATTGTTCTTCTCTACCATTCTTGGGCCCGAATTACATTGGATACCTATGCGACTCATTCTTTTATACGTACTGCGGACGTTGTAGAATTTGGATTGGGTTCCGAGGAGCTAGAACATGCTTTATATGTTGACTTGCCTACGGGAAAATAAGGGGATACCAGTAGGGTTTAGTTATATGTAATCTTTGATTCTAATTTATAACTAATTGCTAGGGAATCATCATGTGTTTCCATTCTAGATAATATTACCTTGTTCTAAAATATATTATGTTTGGGTGAACCCTAAATCTTTTCTTATGCCTTCACACCCTAGTTCACACGGGAGATGTGTTTTTCTCTTGATTTCTCATTTGTTCTTGATTCCAAACCTTAAATCTTACCTTGTTTTAACTATGTTATGCTTGGGTAACCACTAATTCTCGTTGTATGCCTTCGAAACCTTAATTTTCAAGGAAAAGTGGGTTTTCTCTTGATTCCTTCCTTGTTCTTGAAATCTAAACTTGATATTCATTTGTCATTGAATTCTAACCTTGATATTCAATTGTCCTTGAGATCAAAACTTGTTATTCATTGGTTATTGAATTCTAACCTTAATATTCAATTGTTCTTGAGATCTAAGCTTGATAACCATTTATTCTTGATTCCTGAGCTTAATATTCATTTGTTATTAATTTCAAACCTTGCTTATTTATTTTTTCTTGATTTCAAGACTTGACATTCAATTGCTCTTGATTTCAATACTTGATTTCTCTTTGTTCTTGAGTTCAAAACTTGATACTCTTTAACCCCTGATTACAAAGCTTAATTATTCATTTGTCATTGATTTCAAACCTTGATAGTCGTTTGTTATCGATTCCAATACTCGATTGTTACCTTGTTCTTGATTCCCAAGCTTGATTATTTATTTGTTCCTTAATTCAAAATTCTAAAGATTGGTATTGACCAATAAAATGGTATTTTCGATGATATTATGTTAATTTTTCTTAAATTATTTCGTTGGAAAAATGTATATGGATTTGGAAGCTAAGATGGGAGGACAAGTCTGGTTAGATTTCAACTGTAACCTTTGGTGGATTGTAATTTATATCAGAGTGCGCAGCGAACTAACGGAGTAAGGACTACAATGGGGAAACTACGGAGAAGATTCAACTCATCCGGGAGAGGCTACGCACGGCGCGAAGTAGACAGAAGAGCTACGCGGACCACAGACGAAGATCCTTGGAATTAAAAGTGGGAGATTATATGTTTTCCAAGGTGTCACACAAGAAGGGCGTGTTCGATTCGGCAAGAAGGAGAAGTTAGCGCCAAGATATACCGGACCGTTTGAAGTGATCAAAGCAGTAGGCAATGCGGCGTATCAACTTCGACTACTAGCCCAGATATCCAGAGTACATGGCGTGTTTCACGTGTCGATGTTGAGGACGTGTCACTCGGATGCAACTCCAGTCGTGAACTTGGAGGAGATGGAAATTTAAGACGGAGCAACCTACGAAGAACAACCGGTAGAAATTCTCGACGCAAAGGAAAAAGTACTTCGCAACAAAGTTATCAGATTGGTGAAGGTTTGGTGGCAACACCATGGAGTGGAGGAAGCTACATGGGAACCGGAGCAAGAAATGCGGGAGAAGTATCCATATTTGTTCGCTACTTGAGGTAAGTTTCGAGGACGAAACTTTCTTTAAGGGGGGTGGATTGTAACACCCCGCATTTTTATTTTATATATGTATATAGATATATAGTAAATAATGGTTGTAAAGATGTGGATAGGGGTATTGAAGTGTGTTTGAACTTTGTAAATTTGAAAAGTAAAGATTTAAAATGTGAATGAAAATCATAGTTGAAATTTAGTTTTAGTGAGTGAAAATATAAAATGTTAGGTCCTATAACTTGTATTAGATAGGTTTGGTGTATAAATATGTGTTGGAGAGGTTTGTGATGGATTTGGTTCGTTTTGGAATGGATTGGAAATGGAAAACAAAAGAAATAGGCAAAACTCGGTAATTGGTACCGGTACTGGGTACCGGTACTGAATGGTACCGGTACTGAGTACCGGTACCCCGATTCCAGAAGGTTTCTTGTACCGGTACTGGGTACCGGTACCATCCGTCTGACGCCCGCTAAACAGTTAAAAGTCGGGATTTTTGTGTTATAAAACCCATCCTACATCCCATTTGCCCCATTTCTTCATCTCCCTCTTACCCTAACCCTCCTAGAAACCCTTAGAGAGAAAGAGAGAGAGATAAAACTCAAGATAAAAAGGAAAAACAAAGGGTTCACAAGTGATTCAAGACTCAAACCCTAGGTTTCTTCAAGAGCATAAGGTAAGGGATTTCTTCTCTTTCCCTTACATTGATGTTAGGGTTAATAAATATGTATGTTTTGATTCTTAATGATATGTATTTGCTATGGCTCCATTGTTTCTTGGTTCTTCTTCAATTGTTAACATGTTTTACACCAATCCCTCTTTTGTTTGAAAAACCCTAGTTTTCAAGAGTGATGGGTTTTCCTCTTGAACTCTTCCTTTATTCTTGATTTCAAAATCATAGTGTTTGGTGTTGAGTAATAAAATGATATTGTTGTGATCTCTTGCATTTTTCTTGGTTGGTTATTGAAAATGTCAAATGCTCAATTTGGGGATTTTTAAGATATACTTGTAAATTGTGGAATTGGATTTGGTATTGTATCTCTTATGAGTGTGGGATGACCATGAGTGGCCTTTGACGAGATATCGTAGAGTGGGTAGACGTGTTGCTTGCTCCGTGTGGGTTGGCATTTCTCCTACCACTCGTAGTGGGGTTAGTGCTTTGGTAAGAATAAACCGCTATTGCTCACGGGTGCCGTGTAAGAGGGTTAGTATACTAATACCTGGGTTGGATACGTCACTGCCATTGGTGTGGCATACGCCCTTCCTAAAGGATAGATATCTTTAATAAGATTTGTGTGGGTTAGATATTACTCAATGTGTCGATTCATGGGGTTTGCCTTACATCATGTTTGAGATACATATACATATTGATGGATTGTTGTAATATTGTGGAAAATGGTTTCCTACAAGGACTTGTGGGAGTATGGGATTCCACAAGGTCTTGTGGGAAAATGGTTTATATTTTGGAAAAATGGATATGTATTGGATCTTGGTCTCTTTTACTGTTTATGGAAATTACTGTTGCTACTTAAACTTGAGATCCATTTTAAAATGTCCCTGTTTTACTTCAAAGATTATGTATGCTATTGGTAAAATGAGACCGGCCATTTTATATGTTTTTTTATAAACCTTGTTTGAGTTTGAGAAGATTGTGCTACAGAGCTTCGTGCTCATCCCCTACAATTAATATTTTTCAGATTTGGCTTTAGAGGAAGAGCTCGGTGTGAATGAGCCGGGCCTTGGGGAAGCTTCCTTGGAGGGGTACTTAGATCCCGAATGGGACAACTAGAGATATAGCTTCTTTTGTACTAGACTAGGTTATTCATTTTGAACATTGTAAAGTCTAGTTTTCTTTTGTAATTCCGCTGCGCTACATTATTGGATTTTTGAGATGTAAATGACATGGTTGGGCATATTCTTTTGGATAATGATGTAAATATTTTATGGATGATGAATGAAGTTTAATTTATTTATGGATGATATTTAGTGCTCTCATGATGTGAATGTTTTAGAATGTAATGCCGTCCAGGGTGGTATTTGGGGTGTTACAGATTTGGTATCAGAGCTTAGGCTTTAGGTCTTACATGGGAGCTGTAGGTTATGGATTACCACTAGAGATGTAGGTTTAGGGTGAAGGAAATTGTAAGTTAGATTTTGTATATGCCTTGTGCTTAAATCAAGACATCATACATATCACTTTAGTTTATATCTTACACATCAAGGAAACTAAATTGTGGATTGATGTCTAGGATGGACGGTGCACGGGGACGAGGACGTGGTCGTGGTCGTGGAGGCCAAGAAAATCCACCACCACCACCTCCCGATGCCATGCAAGGCATCTATCAATGCTTGAGGGAGCTCACCACTCTGGTACAACACCAGAATGGGAACAACCATAACGGTGGGGCTCATCCACTAGCCCAAGTACAGGGCAACGGAGAGGAGAATAGGAGAATGGTAGTTCTCCGAGAGTTTCTGAGGCAACACCCGCCTACTTTCCAAGGGAGCTCTAACCCCTTGGATGCGGATAAATGGATCCGCCGAGCGAAGAAGATATGTGATGGCATGGGGATAGCCGAGGATCTTCGGGTCGGCTTGGCGACTTATCTATTCGAGGGGGAGGCCGACCATTGGTGGGACTCAGTGAAAAGAATGAGGACCACGGATGCACTCACTTGGGAGGAATTTGACCAAATTTTCCAAGACAAGTACTTTCCGGAATCAGTAAGAGACAGAATGAAGGCCGATTTCCTTGCTCTCCGACAGGGCAGTAGGACGGTGATCGAGTACGAGAGGAGTTTCGATGAGCTATCCCGTTATGCTACAGAGTTTATATCTACTGAGGCCAGCAGGGCCAAGCGCTTTGAGCAGGGCTTGAGGCCTGCTATCCGGGAGAAGCTGGTGGCTCTCAAGATCCGGGAGTATGGGGACCTAGTTGACCGAGCTGCATTGGTGGAGAGAGATATAGAGGACAGCCAGCAGCGACAGAGCTTCGCGAGAGGAGGTCCGATCAGGACGGACCCTAGCACCAGTGGAGTGCAGCGAGCAGCACCATACCGAAGTCCAGACCAGGCAGGTGGACAGAGACTTCTGACAACTCGAGGAGATGAAGTGACTCAGACTAGAACAAGAACTGACCCGCGCCAATGCTTTGCATGCGGAGAGTATGGGCACTTCAAACATAGATGCCCCTCGTTTCCCCCAAGGACCAAACAAGCAACCGAGCAAGTACCAGCAAACAAGCCACCTCTACAAAGGCCAGCACAGCAGATACCTCAGATAGCTCGAGGAGCGGGAGGCGTACCAAAGAGAGTAGGCACGGATGCACGCCGATGCTTCGCCTGTGGAGGTGTTGGGCACTTCAAAGATAATTGTCCATTGCTTTCCACCAAGACCAACCAAGTAACTGGGCGAGTGAATGCAAACAGGCCACCGCTACGACAGCCACTACCACCACAGAGACCGTTACAAGCTCAAGCCCCCGGCGGCGCTAATCAAGGAAGGGTTTTTGCTTTGACTCAACAGGAGGAAGATGCCTCCAACGCCATTGTGGAAGGTATTGTTCTTCTCTACCATTCTTGGGCCCGAATTACATTGGATACCTATGCGACTCATTCTTTTATACGTACTGCGGACGTTGTAGAATTTGGATTGGGTTCCGAGGAGCTAGAACATGCTTTATATGTTGACTTGCCTACGGGAAAATAATTGGATACCAGTAGGGTTTAGTTATATGTAATCTTTGATTCTAATTTATAACTAATTGCTAGGGAATCATCATGTCTTTCCATTCTAGATAATATTACCTTGTTCTAAAATATATTATGTTTGGGTGAACCCTAAATCTTTTCTTATGCCTTCACACCCTAGTTCACACGGGAGATGTGTTTTTCTCTTGATTTCTCATTTGTTCTTGATTCCAAACCTTAAATCTTACCTTGTTTTAACTATGTTATGCTTGGGTAACCACTAATTCTCGTTGTATGCCTTCGAAACCTTAATTTTCAAGGAAAAGTGGGTTTTCTCTTGATTCCTTCCTTGTTCTTGAAATCTAAACTTGATATTCATTTGTCATTGAATTCTAACCTTGATATTCAATTGTCCTTGAGATCAAAACTTGTTATTCATTGGTTATTGAATTCTAACCTTAATATTCAATTGTTCTTGAGATCTAAGCTTGATAACCATTTATTCTTGATTCCTGAGCTTAATATTCATTTGTTATTAATTTCAAACCTTGCTTATTTATTTTTTCTTGATTTCAAGACTTGACATTCAATTGCTCTTGATTTCAATACTTGATTTCTCTTTGTTCTTGAGTTCAAAACTTGATACTCTTTAACCCCTGATTACAAAGCTTAATTATTCATTTGTCATTGATTTCAAACCTTGATAGTCGTTTGTTATCGATTCCAATACTCGATTGTTACCTTGTTCTTGATTCCCAAGCTTGATTATTTATTTGTTCCTTAATTCAAAATTCTAAAGATTGGTATTGACCAATAAAATGGTATTTTCGATGATATTATGTTAATTTTTCTTAAATTATTTCGTTGGAAAAATGTATATGGATTTGGAAGCTAAGATGGGAGGACAAGTCTGGTTAGATTTCAACTGTAACCTTTGGTGGATTGTAATTTATATCAGAGTGCGCAGCGAACTAACGGAGTAAGGACTACAATGGGGAAACTACGGAGAAGATTCAACTCATCCGGGAGAGGCTACGCACGGCGCGAAGTAGACAGAAGAGCTACGCGGACCACAGACGAAGATCCTTGGAATTAAAAGTGGGAGATTATATGTTTTCCAAGGTGTCACACAAGAAGGGCGTGTTCGATTCGGCAAGAAGGAGAAGTTAGCGCCAAGATATACCGGACCGTTTGAAGTGATCAAAGCAGTAGGCAATGCGGCGTATCAACTTCGACTACTAGCCCAGATATCCAGAGTACATGGCGTGTTTCACGTGTCGATGTTGAGGACGTGTCACTCGGATGCAACTCCAGTCGTGAACTTGGAGGAGATGGAAATTTAAGACGGAGCAACCTACGAAGAACAACCGGTAGAAATTCTCGACGCAAAGGAAAAAGTACTTCGCAACAAAGTTATCAGATTGGTGAAGGTTTGGTGGCAACATCATGGAGTGGAGGAAGCTACATGGGAACCGGAGCAAGAAATGCGGGAGAAGTATCCATATTTGTTCGCTACTTGAGGTAAGTTTCGAGGACGAAACTTTCTTTAAGGGGGGTGGATTGTAACACCCCGCATTTTTATTTTATATATGTATATAGATATATAGTAAATAATGGTTGTAAAGATGTGGATAGGGGTATTGAAGTGTGTTTGAACTTTGTAAATTTGAAAAGTAAAGATTTAAAATGTGAATGAAAATCATAGTTGAAATTTAGTTTTAGTGAGTGAAAATATAAAATGTTAGGTCCTATAACTTGTATTAGATAGGTTTGGTGTATAAATATGTGTTGGAGATGTTTGTGATGGATTTGGTTCGTTTTGGAATGGATTGGAAATGGAAAACAAAAGAAATAGGCAAAACTCGGTAATTGGTACCGGTACTGGGTACCGGTACTGAATGGTACCGGTACTGAGTACCGGTACCCCGATTCCAGAAGGTTTCTTGTACCGGTACTGGGTACCGGTACCATCCGTCTGACGCCCGCTAAACAGTTAAAAGTCGGGATTTTTGTGTTATAAAACCCATCCTACATCCCATTTGCCCCATTTCTTCATCTCCCTCTTACCCTAACCCTCCTAGAAACCCTTAGAGAGAAAGAGAGAGAGATAAAACTCAAGATAAAAAGGAAAAACAAAGGGTTCACAAGTGATTCAAGACTCAAACCCTAGATTTCTTCAAGAGCATAAAGTAAGGGATTTCTTCTCTTTCCCTTACATTGATGTTAGGGTTAATAAATATGTATGTTTTGATTCTTAATGATATGTATTTGCTATGGCTCCATTGTTTCTTGGTTCTTGTTCAATTGTTAACATGTTTTACACCAATCCCTCTTTTGTTTGAAAAACCCTAGTTTTCAAGAGTGATGGGTTTTCCTCTTGAACTCTTCCTTTATTCTTGATTTCAAAATCATAGTGTTTGGTGTTGAGTAATAAAATGATATTGTTGTGATCTCTTGCATTTTTCTTGGTTGGTTATTGAAAATGTCAAATGCTCAATTTGGGGATTTTTAAGATATACTTGTAAATTGTGGAATTGGATTTGGTATTGTATCTCTTATGAGTGTGGGATGACCATGGGTGGCCTTTGACGAGATATCGTAGAGTGGGTAGACGTGTTGCTTGCTCCGTGTGGGTTGGCATTTCTCCTACCACTCGTAGTGGGGTTAGTGCTTTGGTAAGACTAAACCGCTATTGCTCACGGGTGCCGTGTAAGAGGGTTAGTATACTAATACCTGGGTTGGATACGTCACTGCCATTGGTGTGGCATACGCCCTTCCTAAAGGATGGATATCTTTGATAAGATTTGTGTGGGTTAGATATTACTCAATGTGTCGATTCATGGGGTTTGCCTTACATCATGTTTGAGATACATATACATATTGATGGATTGTTGTAATATTGTGGAAAATGGTTTCCTACAAGGACTTGTGGGAGTATGGAATTCCACAAGGTCTTGTGGGAAAATGGTTTATATTTTGGAAAAATGGATATGTATTGGATCTTGGTCTCTTTTACTGTTTATGGAAATTACTGTTGCTACTTAAACTTGAGATCCATTTTAAAATGTCCCTGTTTTACTTCAAAGATTATGTATGCTATTTGTAAAATGAGACCGGCCATTTTATATGTTTTTTTCTAAACCTTGTTTGAGTTTGAGAAGATTGTGCTACAGAGCTTCGTGCTCATCCCCTACAATTAATATTTTTCAGATTTGGCTTTAGAGGAAGAGCTCGGTGTGAATGAGCTGGGCCTTGGGGAAGCTTCCTTGGAGGGGTACTTAGATCCCGAATGGGACAACTAGAGATATAGCTTCTTTTGTACTAGACTAGGTTATTCATTTTGAACATTGTAAAGTCTAGTTTTCTTTTGTAATTCCGCTGCGCTACATTATTGGATTTTTGAGATGTAAATGACATGGTTGGGCATATTCTTTTGGATAATGATGTAAATATTTTATGGATGATGAATGAAGTTTAATTTATTTATGGATGATATTTAGTGCTCTCATGATGTGAATGTTTTAGAATGTAATGCCGTCCAGGGTGGTATTTGGGGTGTTACAGATTTGGTATCAGAGCTTAGGCTTTAGGTCTTACATGGGAGCTGTAGGTTATGGATTACCACTAGAGATGTAGGTTTAGGGTGAAGGAAATTGTAAGTTAGATTTTGTATATGCCTTGTGCTTAAATCAAGACATCATACATATCACTTTAGTTTATATCTTACACATCAAGGAAACTAAATTGTGGATTGATGTGTAGGATGGACGGTGCACGGGGACGAGGACGTGGTCGTGGTCGTGGAGGCCAAGAAAATCCACCACCACCACCTCCCGATGCCATGCAAGGCATCTATCAATGCTTGAGGGAGCTCACCACTCTGGTACAACACCAGAATGGGAACAACCATAACGGTGGGGCTCATCCACTAGCCCAAGTACAGGGCAACCGAGAGGAGAATAGGAGAATGGTAGTTCTCCGAGAGTTTCTGAGGCAACACCCGCCTACTTTCCAAGGGAGCTCTAACCCCTTGGATGCGGATAAATGGATCCGCCGAGCGAAGAAGATATGTGATGGCATGGGGATAGCCGAGGATCTTCGGGTCGGCTTGGCGACTTATCTATTCGAGGGGGAGGCCGACCATTGGTGGGACTCAGTGAAAAGAATGAGGACCACGGATGCACTCACTTGGGAGGAATTTGACCAAATTTTCCAAGACAAGTACTTTCCGGAATCAGTAAGAGACAGAATGAAGGCCGATTTCCTTGCTCTCCGACAGGGCAGTAGGACGGTGATCGAGTACGAGAGGAGTTTCGATGAGCTATCCCGTTATGCTACAGAGTTTATATCTACTGAGGCCAGCAGGGCCAAGCGCTTTGAGCAGGGCTTGAGGCCTGCTATCCGGGAGAAGCTGGTGGCTCTCAAGATCCGGGAGTATGGGGACCTAGTTGACCGAGCTGCATTGGTGGAGAGAGATATAGAGGACAGCCAGCAGCGACAGAGCTTCGCGAGAGGAGGTCCGATCATGACGGACCCTAGCACCAGTGGAGTGCAGCGAGCAGCTCCATACCGAAGTCCAGACCAGGCAGGTGGACAGAGACTTCTGACAACTCGAGGAGATGAAGTGACTCAGACTAGAACAAGAACTGACCCGCGCCAATGCTTTGCATGCGGAGAGTATGGGCACTTCAAACATAGATGCCCCTCGTTTCCCCCAAGGACCAAACAAGCAACCGAGCAAGTACCAGCAAACAAGCCACCTCTACAAAGGCCAGCACAGCAGATACCTCAGATAGCTCGAGGAGCGGGAGGCGTACCAGAGAGAGTAGGCACGGATGCACGCCGATGCTTCGCCTGTGGAGGTGTTGGGCACTTCAAAGATAATTGTCCATTGCTTTCCACCAAGACCAACCAAGTAACTGGGCGAGTGAATGCAAACAGGCCACCGCTACGACAGCCACTACCACCACAGAGACCGTTACAAGCTCAAGCCCCCGGCGGCGCTAATCAAGGAAGGGTTTTTGCTTTGACTCAACAGGAGGAAGATGCCTCCAACGCCATTGTGGAAGGTATTGTTCTTCTCTACCATTCTTGGGCCCGAATTACATTGGATAACTATGCGACTCATTCTTTTATACGTACTGCGGACGTTGTAGAATTTGGATTGGGTTCCGAGGAGCTAGAACATGCTTTATATGTTGACTTGCCTACGGGAAAATAAGGGGATACCAGTAGGGTTTAGTTATATGTAATCTTTGATTCTAATTTATAACTAATTGCTAGGGAATCATCATGTCTTTCCATTCTAGATAATATTACCTTGTTCTAAAATATATTATGTTTGGGTGAACCCTAAATCTTTTCTTATGCCTTCACACCCTAGTTCACACGGGAGATGTGTTTTTCTCTTGATTTCTCATTTGTTCTTGATTCCAAACCTTAAATCTTACCTTGTTTTAACTATGTTATGCTTGGGTAACCACTAATTCTCGTTGTATGCCTTCGAAACCTTAATTTTCAAGGAAAAGTGGGTTTTCTCTTGATTCCTTCCTTGTTCTTGAAATCTAAACTTGATATTCATTTGTCATTGAATTCTAACCTTGATATTCAATTGTCCTTGAGATCAAAACTTGTTATTCATTGGTTATTGAATTCTAACCTTAATATTCAATTGTTCTTGAGATCTAAGCTTGATAACCATTTATTCTTGATTCCTGAGCTTAATATTCATTTGTTATTAATTTCAAACCTTGCTTATTTATTTTTTCTTGATTTCAAGACTTGACATTCAATTGCTCTTGATTTCAATACTTGATTTCTCTTTGTTCTTGAGTTCAAAACTTGATACTCTTTAACCCCTGATTACAAAGCTTAATTATTCATTTGTCATTGATTTCAAACCTTGATAGTCGTTTGTTATCGATTCCAATACTCGATTGTTACCTTGTTCTTGATTCCCAAGCTTGATTATTTATTTGTTCCTTAATTCAAAATTCTAAAGATTGGTATTGACCAATAAAATGGTATTTTCGATGATATTATGTTAATTTTTCTTAAATTATTTCGTTGGAAAAATGTATATGGATTTGGAAGCTAAGATGGGAGGACAAGTCTGGTTAGATTTCAACTGTAACCTTTGGTGGATTGTAATTTATATCAGAGTGCGCAGCGAACTAACGGAGTAAGGACTACAATGGGGAAACTACGGAGAAGATTCAACTCATCCGGGAGAGGCTACGCACGGCGCGAAGTAGACAGAAGAGCTACGCGGACCACAGACGAAGATCCTTGGAATTAAAAGTGGGAGATTATATGTTTTCCAAGGTGTCACACAAGAAGGGCGTGTTCGATTCGGCAAGAAGGAGAAGTTAGCGCCAAGATATACCGGACCGTTTGAAGTGATCAAAGCAGTAGGCAATGCGGCGTATCAACTTCGACTACTAGCCCAGATATCCAGAGTACATGGCGTGTTTCACGTGTCGATGTTGAGGACGTGTCACTCGGATGCAACTCCAGTCGTGAACTTGGAGGAGATGGAAATTTAAGACGGAGCAACCTACGAAGAACAACCGGTAGAAATTCTCGACGCAAAGGAAAAAGTACTTCGCAACAAAGTTATCAGATTGGTGAAGGTTTGGTGGCAACACCATGGAGTGGAGGAAGCTACATGGGAACCGGAGCAAGAAATGCGGGAGAAGTATCCATATTTGTTCGCTACTTGAGGTAAGTTTCGAGGACGAAACTTTCTTTAAGGGGGGTGGATTGTAACACCCCGCATTTTTATTTTATATATGTATATAGATATATAGTAAATAATGGTTGTAAAGATGTGGATAGGGGTATTGAAGTGTGTTTGAACTTTGTAAATTTGAAAAGTAAAGATTTAAAATGTGAATGAAAATCATAGTTGAAATTTAGTTTTAGTGAGTGAAAATATAAAATGTTAGGTCCTATAACTTGTATTAGATAGGTTTGGTGTATAAATATGTGTTGGAGAGGTTTGTGATGGATTTGGTTCGTTTTGGAATGGATTGGAAATGGAAAACAAAAGAAATAGGCAAAACTCGGTAATTGGTACCGGTACTGGGTACCGGTACTGAATGGTACCGGTACTGAGTACCGGTACCCCGATTCCAGAAGGTTTCTTGTACCGGTACTGGGTACCGGTACCATCCGTCTGACGCCCACTAAACAGTTAAAAGTCGGGATTTTTGTGTTATAAAACCCATCCTACATCCCATTTGCCCCATTTCTTCATCTCCCTCTTACCCTAACCCTCCTAGAAACCCTTAGAGAGAAAGAGAGAGAGATAAAACTCAAGATAAAAAGGAAAGACAAAGGGTTCACAAGTGATTCAAGACTCAAACCCTAGGTTTCTTCAAGAGCATAAGGTAGGGGATTTCTTCTCTTTCTCTTACATTGATGTTAGGGTTAATAAATATGTATGTTTTGATTCTTAATGATATGTACTTGCTATGGCTCCATTGTTTCTTGGTTCTTGTTCAATTGTTAACATGTTTTACACCAATCCCTCTTTTGTTTGAAAAACCCTAGTTTTCAAGAGTGATGGGTTTTCCTCTTGAAATCTTCCTTTATTCTTGATTTCAAAATCATAGTGTTTGGTGTTGAGTAATAAAATGATATTGTTGTGATCTCTTGCATTTTTCTTGGTTGGTTATTGAAAATGTCAAATGCTCAATTTGGGGATTTTTAAGATATACTTGTAAATTGTGGAATTGGATTTGGTATTGTATCTCTTATGAGTGTGGGATGACCATGGGTGGCCTTTGACGAGATATCGTAGAGTGGGTAGACGTGTTGCTTGCTCCGTGTGGGTTGGCATTTCTCCTACCACTCGTAGTGGGGTTAGTGCTTTGGTAAGACTAAACCGCTATTGCTCACGGGTGCCGTGTAAGAGGGTTAGTATACTAATACCTGGGTTGGATACGTCACTGCCATTGGTGTGGCATACGCCCTTCCTAAAGGATGGATATCTTTGATAAGATTTGTGTGGGTTAGATATTACTCAATGTGTCAATTCATGGGGTTTGCCTTACATCATGTTTGAGATACATATACATATTGATGGATTGTTGTAATATTGTGGAAAATGGTTTCCTACAAGGACTTGTGGGAGTATGGAATTCCACAAGGTCTTGTGGGAAAATGGTTTATATTTTGGAAAAATGGATATGTATTGGATCTTGGTCTCTTTTACTGTTTATGGAAATTACTGTTGCTACTTAAACTTGAGATCCATTTTAAAATGTCCCTGTTTTACTTCAAAGATTATGTATGCTATTTGTAAAATGAGACCGGCCATTTTATATGTTTTTTTATAAACCTTGTTTGAGTTTGAGAAGATTGTGCTACAGAGCTTCGTGCTCATCCCCTACAATTAATATTTTTCAGATTTGGCTTTAGAGGAAGAGCTCGGTGTGAATGAGCCGGGCCTTGGGGAAGCTTCCTTGGAGGGGTACTTAGATCCCGAATGGGACAACTAGAGATATAGCTTCTTTTGTACTAGACTAGGTTATTCATTTTGAACATTGTAAAGTCTAGTTTTCTTTTGTAATTCCGCTGCGCTACATTATTGGATTTTTGAGATGTAAATGACATGGTTGGGCATATTCTTTTGGATAATGATGTAAATATTTTATGGATGATGAATGAAGTTTAATTTATTTATGGATGATATTTAGTGCTCTCATGATGTGAATGTTTTAGAATGTAATGCCGTCCAGGGTGGTATTTGGGGTGTTACAGATTTGGTATCAGAGCTTAGGCTTTAGGTCTTACATGGGAGCTGTAGGTTATGGATTACCACTAGAGATGTAGGTTTAGGGTGAAGGAAATTGTAAGTTAGATTTTGTATATGCCTTGTGCTTAAATCAAGACATCATACATATCACTTTAGTTTATATCTTACACATCAAGGAAACTAAATTGTGGATTGATGTGTAGGATGGACGGTGCACGGGGACGAGGACGTGGTCGTGGTCGTGGAGGCCAAGAAAATCCACCACCACCACCTCCCGATGCCATGCAAGGCATCTATCAATGCTTGAGGGAGCTCACCACTCTGGTACAACACCAGAATGGGAACAACCATAACGGTGGGGCTCATCCACTAGCCCAAGTACAGGGCAACCGAGAGGAGAATAGGAGAATGGTAGTTCTCCGAGAGTTTCTGAGGTAACACCCGCCTACTTTCCAAGGGAGCTCTAACCCCTTGGATGCGGATAAATGGATCCGCCGAGCGAAGAAGATATGTGATGGCATGGGGATAGCCGAGGATCTTCGGGTCGGCTTGGCGACTTATCTATTCGAGGGGGAGGCCGACCATTGGTGGGACTCAGTGAAAAGAATGAGGACCACGGATGCACTCACTTGGGAGGAATTTGACCAAATTTTCCAAGACAAGTACTTTCCGGAATCAGTAAGAGACAGAATGAAGGCCGATTTCCTTGCTCTCCGACAGGGCAGTAGGACGGTGATCGAGTACGAGAGGAGTTTCGATGAGCTATCCCGTTATGCTACAGAGTTTATATCTACTGAGGCCAGCAGGGCCAAGCGCTTTGAGCAGGGCTTGAGGCCTGCTATCCGGGAGAAGCTGGTGGCTCTCAAGATCCGGGAGTATGGGGACCTAGTTGACCGAGCTGCATTGGTGGAGAGAGATATAGAGGACAGCCAGCAGCGACAGAGCTTCGCGAGAGGAGGTCCGATCATGACGGACCCTAGCACCAGTGGAGTGCAGCGAGCAGCTCCATACCGAAGTCCAGACCAGGCAGGTGGACAGAGACTTCTGACAACTCGAGGAGATGAAGTGACTCAGACTAGAACAAGAACTGACCCGCGCCAATGCTTTGCATGCGGAGAGTATGGGCACTTCAAACATAGATGCCCCTCGTTTCCCCCAAGGACCAAACAAGCAACCGAGCAAGTACCAGCAAACAAGCCACCTCTACAAAGGCCAGCACAGCAGATACCTCAGATAGCTCGAGGAGCGGGAGGCGTACCAGAGAGAGTAGGCACGGATGCACGCCGATGCTTCGCCTGTGGAGGTGTTGGGCACTTCAAAGATAATTGTCCATTGCTTTCCACCAAGACCAACCAAGTAACTGGGCGAGTGAATGCAAACAGGCCACCGCTACGACAGCCACTACCACCACAGAGACCGTTACAAGCTCAAGCCCCCGGCGGCGCTAATCAAGGAAGGGTTTTTGCTTTGACTCAACAGGAGGAAGATGCCTCCAACGCCATTGTGGAAGGTATTGTTCTTCTCTACCATTCTTGGGCCCGAATTACATTGGATACCTATGCGACTCATTCTTTTATACATACTGCGGACGTTGTAGAATTTGGATTGGGTTCCGAGGAGCTAGAACATGCTTTATATGTTGACTTGCCTACGGGAAAATAAGGGGATACCAGTAGGGTTTAGTTATATGTAATCTTTGATTCTAATTTATAACTAATTGCTAGGGAATCATCATGTCTTTCCATTCTAGATAATATTACCTTGTTCTAAAATATATTATGTTTGGGTGAACCCTAAATCTTTTCTTATGCCTTCACACCCTAGTTCACACGGGAGATGTGTTTTTCTCTTGATTTCTCATTTGTTCTTGATTCCAAACCTTAAATCTTACCTTGTTTTAACTATGTTATGCTTGGGTAACCACTAATTCTCGTTGTATGCCTTCGAAACCTTAATTTTCAAGGAAAAGTGGGTTTTCTCTTGATTCCTTCCTTGTTCTTGAAATCTAAACTTGATATTCATTTGTCATTGAATTCTAACCTTGATATTCAATTGTCCTTGAGATCAAAACTTGTTATTCATTGGTTATTGAATTCTAACCTTAATATTCAATTGTTCTTGAGATCTAAGCTTGATAACCATTTATTCTTGATTCCTGAGCTTAATATTCATTTGTTATTAATTTCAAACCTTGCTTATTTATTTTTTCTTGATTTCAAGACTTGACATTCAATTGCTCTTGATTTCAATACTTGATTTCTCTTTGTTCTTGAGTTCAAAACTTGATACTCTTTAACCCCTGATTACAAAGCTTAATTATTCATTTGTCATTGATTTCAAACCTTGATAGTCGTTTGTTATCGATTCCAATACTCGATTGTTACCTTGTTCTTGATTCCCAAGCTTGATTATTTATTTGTTCCTTAATTCAAAATTCTAAAGATTGGTATTGACCAATAAAATGGTATTTTCGATGATATTATGTTAATTTTTCTTAAATTATTTCGTTGGAAAAATGTATATGGATTTGGAAGCTAAGATGGGAGGACAAGTCTGGTTAGATTTCAACTGTAACCTTTGGTGGATTGTAATTTATATCAGAGTGCGCAGCGAACTAACGGAGTAAGGACTACAATGGGGAAACTACGGAGAAGATTCAACTCATCCGGGAGAGGCTACGCACGGCGCGAAGTAGACAGAAGAGCTACGCGGACCACAGACGAAGATCCTTGGAATTAAAAGTGGGAGATTATATGTTTTCCAAGGTGTCACACAAGAAGGGCGTGTTCGATTCGGCAAGAAGGAGAAGTTAGCGCCAAGATATACCGGACCGTTTGAAGTGATCAAAGCAGTAGGCAATGCGGCGTATCAACTTCGACTACTAGCCCAGATATCCAGAGTACATGGCGTGTTTCACGTGTCGATGTTGAGGACGTGTCACTCGGATGCAACTCCAGTCGTGAACTTGGAGGAGATGGAAATTTAAGACGGAGCAACCTACGAAGAACAACCGGTAGAAATTCTCGACGCAAAGGAAAAAGTACTTCGCAACAAAGTTATCAGATTGGTGAAGGTTTGGTGGCAACACCATGGAGTGGAGGAAGCTACATGGGAACCGGAGCAAGAAATGCGGGAGAAGTATCCATATTTGTTCGCTACTTGAGGTAAGTTTCGAGGACGAAACTTTCTTTAAGGGGGGTGGATTGTAACACCCCGCATTTTTATTTTATATATGTATATAGATATATAGTAAATAATGGTTGTAAAGATGTGGATAGGGGTATTGAAGTGTGTTTGAACTTTGTAAATTTGAAAAGTAAAGATTTAAAATGTGAATGAAAATCATAGTTGAAATTTAGTTTTAGTGAGTGAAAATATAAAATGTTAGGTCCTATAACTTGTATTAGATAGGTTTGGTGTATAAATATGTGTTGGAGAGGTTTGTGATGGATTTGGTTCGTTTTGGAATGGATTGGAAATGGAAAACAAAAGAAATAAGCAAAACTCGGTAATTGGTACCGGTACTGGGTACCGGTACTGAATGGTACCGGTACTGAGTACCGGTACCCCGATTCCAGAAGGTTTCTTGTACCGGTACTGGGTACCGGTACCATCCGTCTGACGCCCGCTAAACAGTTAAAAGTCGGGATTTTTGTGTTATAAAACCCATCCTACATCCCATTTGCCCCATTTCTTCATCTCCCTCTTACCCTAACCCTCCTAGAAACCCTTAGAGAGAAAGAGAGAGAGATAAAACTCAAGATAAAAAGGAAAGACAAAGGGTTCACAAGTGATTCAAGACTCAAACCCTAGGTTTCTTCAAGAGCATAAGGTAGGGGATTTCTTCTCTTTCTCTTACATTGATGTTAGGGTTAATAAATATGTATGTTTTGATTCTTAATGATATGTATTTGCTATGGCTCCATTGTTTCTTGGTTCTTGTTCAATTGTTAACATGTTTTACACCAATCCCTCTTTTGTTTGAAAAACCCTAGTTTTCAAGAGTGATGGGTTTTCCTCTTGAAATCTTCCTTTATTCTTGATTTCAAAATCATAGTGTTTGGTGGTGAGTAATAAAATGATATTGTTGTGATCTCTTGCATTTTTCTTGGTTGGTTATTGAAAATGTCAAATGCTCAATTTGGGGATTTTTAAGATATACTTGTAAATTGTGGAATTGGATTTGGTATTGTATCTCTTATGAGTGTGGGATGACCATGGGTGGCCTTTGACGAGATATCGTAGAGTGGGTAGACGTGTTGCTTGCTCCGTGTGGGTTGGCATTTCTCCTACCACTCGTAGTGGGGTTAGTGCTTTGGTAAGACTAAACCGCTATTGCTCACGGGTGCCGTGTAAGAGGGTTAGTATACTAATACCTGGGTTGGATACGTCACTGCCATTGGTGTGGCATACGCCCTTCCTAAAGGATGGATATCTTTGATAAGATTTGTGTGGGTTAGATATTACTCAATGTGTCGATTCATGGGGTTTGCCTTACATCATGTTTGAGATACATATACATATTGATGGATTGTTGTAATATTGTGGAAAATGGTTTCCTACAAGGACTTGTGGGAGTATGGGATTCCACAAGGTCTTGTGGGAAAATGGTTTATATTTTGGAAAAATGGATATGTATTGGATCTTGGTCTCTTTTACTGTTTATGGAAATTACTGTTGCTACTTAAACTTGAGATCCATTTTAAAATGTCTCTGTTTTACTTCAAAGATTATGTATGCTATTTGTAAAATGAGACCGGCCATTTTGTATGTTTTTTTATAAACCTTGTTTGAGTTTGAGAAGATTGTGCTACAGAGCTTCGTGCTCATCCCCTACAATTAATATTTTTCAGATTTGGCTTTAGAGGAAGAGCTCGGTGTGAATGAGCCGGGCCTTGGGGAAGCTTCCTTGGAGGGGTACTTAGATCCCGAATGGGACAACTAGAGATATAGCTTCTTTTGTACTAGACTAGGTTATTCATTTTGAACATTGTAAAGTCTAGTTTTCTTTTGTAATTCCGCTGCGCTACATTATTGGATTTTTGAGATGTAAATGACATGGTTGGGCATATTCTTTTGGATAATGATGTAAATATTTTATGGATGATGAATGAAGTTTAATTTATTTATGGATGATATTTAGTGCTCTCATGATGTGAATGTTTTAGAATGTAATGCTGTCCAGGGTGGTATTTGGGGTGTTACAGATTTGGTATCAGAGCTTAGGCTTTAGGTCTTACATGGGAGCTGTAGGTTATGGATTACCACTAGAGATGTAGGTTTAGGGTGAAGGAAATTGTAAGTTAGATTTTGTATATGCCTTGTGCTTAAATCAAGACATCATACATATCACTTTAGTTTATATCTTACACATCAAGGAAACTAAATTGTGGATTGATGTGTAGGATGCACGGTGCACGGGGACGAGGACGTGGTCGTGGTCGTGGAGGCCAAGAAAATCCACCACCACCACCTCCCGATGCCATGCAAGGCATCTGTCAATGCTTGAGGGAGCTCACCACTCTGGTACAACACCAGAATGGGAACAACCATAACGGTGGGGCTCATCCACTAGCCCAAGTACAGGGCAACGGAGAGGAGAATAGGAGAATGGTAGTTCTCCGAGAGTTTCTGAGGCAACACCCGCCTACTTCCCAAGGGAGCTCTAACCCCTTGGATGCGGATAAATTGATCCGCCGAGCGAAGAAGATATGTGATGGCATGGGGATAGCTGAGGATCTTCGGGTCGGCTTGGCGACTTATCTATTCGAGGGGGAGGCCGACCATTGGTGGGACTCAGTGAAAAGAAGGAGGACCACGGATGCACTCACTTGGGAGGAATTTGACCAAATTTTCCAAGACAAGTACTTTCCGGAATCAGTAAGAGACAGAATGAAGGCCGATTTCCTTGCTCTCCGACAGGGCAGTAGGACGGTGATCGAGTACGAGAGGAGTTTCGATGAGCTATCCCATTATGCTACAGAGTTTATATCTACTGAGGCCAGCAGGGCCAAGCGCTTTGAGCAGGGCTTGAGGCCTGCTATCCGGGAGAAGCTGGTGGCTCTCAAGATCCGGGAGTATGGGGACCTAGTTGACCGAGCTGCATTGGTGGAGAGAGATATAGAGGACAGCCAGCAGCGACAGAGCTTCGCGAGAGGAGGTCCGATCAGGACGGACCCTAGCACCAGTGGAGTGCAGCGAGCAGCACCATACCGAAGTCCAGACCAGGCAGGTGGACAGAGACTTCTGACAACTCGAGGAGATGAAGTGACTCAGACTAGAACAAGAACTGACCCGCGCCAATGCTTTGCATGCGGAGAGTATGGGCACTTCAAACATAGATGCCCCTCGTTTCCCCCAAGGACCAAACAAGCAACCGAGCAAGTACCAGCAAACAAGCCACCTCTACAAAGGCCAGCACAGCAGATGCCTCAGATAGCTCGAGGAGCGGGAGGCGTACCAGAGAGAGTAGGCACGGATGCACGCCGATGCTTCGCCTGTGGAGGTGTTGGGCACTTCAAAGATAATTGTCCATTGCTTTCCACCAAGACCAACCAAGTAACTGGGCGAGTGAATGCAAACAGGCCACCGCTACGACAGCCACTACCACCACAGAGACCGTTACAAGCTCAAGCCCCCGGCGGCGCTAATCAAGGAAGGGTTTTTGCTTTGACTCAACAGGAGGAAGATGCCTCCAACGCCATTGTGGAAGGTATTGTTCTTCTCTACCATTCTTGGGCCCGAATTACATTGGATACCTATGCGACTCATTCTTTTATACGTACTGCGGACGTTGTAGAATTTGGATTGGGTTCCGAGGAGCTAGAACATGCTTTATATGTTGACTTGCCTAAGGGAAAATAAGGGGATACCAGTAGGGTTTAGTTATATGTAATCTTTGATTCTAATTTATAACTAATTGCTAGGGAATCATCATGTCTTTCCATTCTAGATAATATTACCTTGTTCTAAAATATATTATGTTTGGGTGAACCCTAAATCTTTTCTTATGCCTTCACACCCTAGTTCACACGGGAGATGTGTTTTTCTCTTGATTTCTCATTTGTTCTTGATTCCAAACCTTAAATCTTACCTTGTTTTAACTATGTTATGCTTGGGTAACCACTAATTCTCGTTGTATGCCTTCGAAACCTTAATTTTCAAGGAAAAGTGGGTTTTCTCTTGATTCCTTCCTTGTTCTTGAAATCTAAACTTGATATTCATTTGTCATTGAATTCTAACCTTGATATTCAATTGTCCTTGAGATCAAAACTTGTTATTCATTGGTTATTGAATTCTAACCTTAATATTCAATTGTTCTTGAGATCTAAGCTTGATAACCATTTATTCTTGATTCCTGAGCTTAATATTCATTTGTTATTAATTTCAAACCTTGCTTATTTATTTTTTCTTGATTTCAAGACTTGACATTCAATTGCTCTTGATTTCAATACTTGATTTCTCTTTGTTCTTGAGTTCAAAACTTGATACTCTTTAACCCCTGATTACAAAGCTTAATTATTCATTTGTCATTGATTTCAAACCTTGATAGTCGTTTGTTATCGATTCCAATACTCGATTGTTACCTTGTTCTTGATTCCCAAGCTTGATTATTTATTTGTTCCTTAATTCAAAATTCTAAAGATTGGTATTGACCAATAAAATGGTATTTTCGATGATATTATGTTAATTTTTCTTAAATTATTTCGTTGGAAAAATGTATATGGATTTGGAAGCTAAGATGGGAGGACAAGTCTGGTTAGATTTCAACTGTAACCTTTGGTGGATTGTAATTTATATCAGAGTGCGCAGCGAACTAACGGAGTAAGGACTACAATGGGGAAACTACGGAGAAGATTCAACTCATCCGGGAGAGGCTACGCACGGCGCGAAGTAGACAGAAGAGCTACGCGGACCACAGACGAAGATCCTTGGAATTAAAAGTGGGAGATTATATGTTTTCCAAGGTGTCACACAAGAAGGGCGTGTTCGATTCGGCAAGAAGGAGAAGTTAGTGCCAAGATATACCGGACCGTTTGAAGTGATCAAAGCAGTAGGCAATGCGGCGTATCAACTTCGACTACTAGCCCAGATATCCAGAGTACATGGCGTGTTTCACGTGTCGATGTTGAGGACGTGTCACTCGGATGCAACTCCAGTCGTGAACTTGGAGGAGATGGAAATTTAAGACGGAGCAACCTACGAAGAACAACCGGTAGAAATTCTCGACGCAAAGGAAAAAGTGCTTCGCAACAAAGTTATCAGATTGGTGAAGGTTTGGTGGCAACACCATGGAGTGGAGGAAGCTACATGGGAACCGGAGCAAGAAATGCGGGAGAAGTATCCATATTTGTTCGCTACTTGAGGTAAGTTTCGAGGACGAAACTTTCTTTAAGGGGGGTGGATTGTAACACCCCGCATTTTTATTTTATATATGTATATAGATATATAGTAAATAATGGTTGTAAAGATGTGGATAGAGGTATTGAAGTGTGTTTGAACTTTGTAAATTTGAAAAGTAAAGATTTAAAATGTGAATGAAAATCATAGTTGAAATTTAGTTTTAGTGAGTGAAAATATAAAATGTTAGGTCCTATAACTTGTATTAGATAGGTTTGGTGTATAAATATGTGTTGGAGAGGTTTGTGATGGATTTGGTTCGTTTTGGAATGGATTGGAAAAGGAAAACAAAAGAAATAGGCAAAACTCGGTAATTGGTACCGGTACTGGGTACCGGTACTGAATGGTACCGGTACTGAGTACCGGTACCCCGATTCCAGAAGGTTTCTTGTACCGGTACTGGGTACCGGTACCATCCGTCTGACGCCCGCTAAACAGTTAAAAGTCGGGATTTTTGTGTTATAAAACCCATCCTACATCCCATTTGCCCCATTTCTTCATCTCCCTCTTACCCTAACCCTCCTAGAAACCCTTAGAGAGAAAGAGAGAGAGATAAAACTCAAGATAAAAAGGAAAAACAAAGGGTTCACAAGTGATTCAAGACTCAAACCCTAGGTTTCTTCAAGAGCATAAGGTAAGGGATTTCTTCTCTTTCCCTTACATTGATGTTAGGGTTAATAAATATGTATGTTTTGATTCTTAATGATATGTATTTGCTATGGCTCCATTGTTTCTTGGTTCTTGTTCAATTGTTAACATGTTTTACACCAATCCCTCTTTTGTTTGAAAAACCCTAGTTTTCAAGAGTGATGGGTTTTCCTCTTGAACTCTTCCTTTATTCTTGATTTCAAAATCATAGTGTTTGGTGTTGAGTAATAAAATGATATTGTTGTGATCTCTTGCATTTTTCTTGGTTGGTTATTGAAAATGTCAAATGCTCAATTTCGGGATTTTTAAGATATACTTGTAAATTGTGGAATTGGATTTGGTATTGTATCTCTTATGAGTGTGGGATGACCATGGGTGGCCTTTGACGAGATATCGTAGAGTGGGTAGACGTGTTGCTTGCTCCGTGTGGGTTGGCATTTCTCCTACCACTCGTAGTGGGGTTAGTGCTTTGGTAAGACTAAACCGCTATTGCTCACGGGTGCCGTGTAGGAGGGTTAGTATACTAATACCTGGGTTGGATACGTCACTGCCATTGGTGTGGCATACGCCCTTCCTAAAGGATGGATATCTTTGATAAGATTTGTGTGGGTGTGTGTGGGTTAGATATTACTCAATGTGTCGATTCATGGGGTTTGCCTTACATCATGTTTGAGATACATATACATATTGATGGATTGTTGTAATATTGTGGAAAATGGTTTCCTACAAGGACTTGTGGGAGTATGGGATTCCACAAGGTCTTGTGGGAAAATGGTTTATATTTTGGAAAAATGGATATGTATTGGATCTTGGTCTCTTTTACTGTTTATGGAAATTACTGTTGCTACTTAAACTTGAGATCCATTTTAAAATGTCCATGTTTTACTTCAAAGATTATGTATGCTATTTGTAAAATGAGACCGGCCATTTTATATGTTTTTTTATAAACCTTGTTTGAGTTTGAGAAGATTGTGCTACAGAGCTTCGTGCTCATCCCCTACAATTAATATTTTTCAGATTTGGCTTTAGAGGAAGAGCTCGGTGTGAATGAGCCGGGCCTTGGGGAAGCTTCATTGGAGGGGTACTTAGATCCCGATTGGGACAACTAGAGATATAACTTCTTTTGTACTAGACTAGGTTATTCATTTTGAACATTGTAAAGTCTAGTTTTCTTTTGTAATTCCGCTGCGCTACATTATTGAATTTTTGAGATGTAAATGACATGGTTGGGCATATTCTTTTGGATAATGATGTAAATATTTTATGGATGATGAATGAAGTTTAATTTATTTATGGATGATATTTAGTGCTCTCATGATGTGAATGTTTTAGAATGTAATGCCGTCCAGGGTGGTATTTGGGGTGTTACAGATTTGGTATCAGAGCTTAGGCTTTAGGTCTTACATGGGAGCTGTAGGTTATGGATTACCACTAGAGATGTAGGTTTAGGGTGAAGGAAATTGTAAGTCAGATTTTGTATATGCCTTGTGCTTAAATCAAGACATCATACATATCACTTTAGTTTATATCTTACACATCAAGGAAACTAAATTGTGGATTGATGTGTAGGATGGACGGTACACGGGGACGAGGACGTGGTCGTGGTCGTGGAGGCCAAGAAAATCCACCACCACCACCTCCCGATGCCATGCAAGGCATCTATCAATGCTTGAGGGAGCTCACCACTCTGGTACAACACCAGAATGGGAACAACCATAACGGTGGGGCTCATCCACTAGCCCAAGTACAGGGCAACAGAGAGGAGAATAGGAGAATGGTAGTTCTCCGAGAGTTTCTGAGGCAACACCCGCCTACTTTCCAAGGGAGCTCTAACCCCTTGGATGCGGATAAATGGATCCACTGAGCGAAGAAGATATGTGATGGCATGGGGATAGCCGAGGATCTTCGGGTCGGCTTGGCGACTTATCTATTCGAGGGGGAGGCCGACCATTGGTGGGACTCAGTGAAAAGAATGAGGACCACGGATGCACTCACTTGGGAGGAATTTGACCAAATTTTCCATGACAAGTACTTTCCGGAATCAGTAAGAGACAGAATGAAGGCGGATTTCCTTGCTCTCCGACAGGGCAGTAGGACGGTGATCGAGTACGAGAGGAGTTTCGATGAGCTATCCCGTTATGCTACAGAGTTTATATCTACTGAGGCCAGCAGGGCCAAGCGCTTTGAGCCGGGCTTGGGGCCTGCTATCCGGGAGAAGCTGGTGGCTCTCAAGATCCGGGAGTATGGGGACCTAGTTGACCGAGTTGCATTGGTGGAGAGAGATATAGAGGACAGCCAGCAGCGACAGAGCTTCGCGAGAGGAGGTCCGATCAGGACGGACCCTAGCACCAGTGGAGTGCAGCGAGCAGCACCATACCGAAGTCCAGACCAGGCAGGTGGACAGAGACTTCTGACAACTCGAGGAGATGAAGTGACTCAGACTAGAACAAGAACTGACCCGCGCCAATGCTTTGCATGCGGAGAGTATGGGCACTTCAAACATAGATGCCCCTCGTTTCCCCCAAGGACCAAACAAGCAACCGAGCAAGTACCAGCAAACAAGCCACCTCTACAAAGGCCAGCACAGCAGATACCTCAGATAGCTCGAGGAGCGGGAGGCGTACCAGAGAGAGTAGGCACGGATGCACGCCGATGTTTCGCCTGTGGAGGTGTTGGGCACTTCAAAGATAATTGTCCATTGCTTTCCACCAAGACCAACCAAGTAACTGGGCGAGTGAATGCAAACAGGCCACCGCTACGACAGCCACTACCACCACAGAGACCGTTACAAGCTCAAGCCCCCGGCGGCGCTAATCAAGGAAGGGTTTTTGCTTTGACTCAACAGGAGGAAGATGCCTCCAACGCCATTGTGGAAGGTATTGTTCTTCTCTACCATTCTTGGGCCCGAATTACATTGGATACCTATGCGACTCATTCTTTTATACGTACTGCGGACGTTATAGAATTTGGATTGGGTTCCGAGGAGCTAGAACATGCTTTATATGTTGACTTGCCTACGGGAAAATAAGGGGATACCAGTAGGGTTTAGTTATATGTAATCTTTGATTCTAATTTATAACTAATTGCTAGGGAATCATCATGTCTTTCCATTCTAGATAATATTACCTTGTTCTAAAATATATTATGTTTGGGTGAACCCTAAATCTTTTCTTATGCCTTCACACCCTAATTCACACGGGAGATGTGTTTTTCTCTTGATTTCTCATTTGTTCTTGATTCCAAACCTTAAATCTTACCTTGTTTTAACTATGTTATGCTTGGGTAACCACTAATTCTCGTTGTATGCCTTCGAAACCTTAATTTTCAAGGAAAAGTGGGTTTTCTCTTGATTCCTTCCTTGTTCTTGAAATCTAAACTTGATATTCATTTGTCATTGAATTCTAACCTTGATATTCAATTGTCCTTGAGATCAAAACTTGTTATTCATTGGTTATTGAATTCTAACCTTAAGATTCAATTGTTCTTGAGATCTAAGCTTGATAACCATTTATTCTTGATTCCTGAGCTTAATATTCATTTGTTATTAATTTCAAACCTTGCTTATTTATTTATTCTTGATTTCAAGACTTGACATTCAATTGCTCTTGATTTCAATACTTGATTTCTCTTTGTTCTTGAGTTCAAAACTTGATACTCTTTAACCCCTGATTACAAAGCTTAATTATTCATTTGTCATTGATTTCAAACCTTGATAGTCGTTTGTTATCGATTCCAATACTCGATTGTTACCTTGTTCTTGATTCCCAAGCTTGATTATTTATTTGTTCCTTAATTCAAAATTCTAAAGATTGGTATTGACCAATAAAATGGTATTTTCGATGATATTATGTTAATTTTTCTTAAATTATTTCGTTGGAAAAATGTATATGGATTTGGAAGCGAAGATGGGAGGACAAGTCTGGTTAGATTTCAACTGTAACCTTTGGTGGATTGTAATTTATATCAGAGTGCGCAGCGAACTAACGGAGTAAGGACTACAATGGGGAAACTACGGAGAAGATTCAACTCATCCGGGAGAGGCTACGCACGGCGCGAAGTAGACAGAAGAGCTACGCGGACCACAGACGAAGATCCTTGGAATTAAAAGTGGGAGATTATATGTTTTCCAAGGTGTCACACAAGAAGGGCGTGTTCGATTCGGCAAGAAGGAGAAGTTAGCGCCAAGATATACCGGACCGTTTGAAGTGATCAAAGCAGTAGGCAATGCGGCGTATCAACTTCGACTACTAGCCCAGATATCCAGAGTACATGGCGTGTTTCACGTTTCGATGTTGAGGACGTGTCACTCGGATGTAACTCCAGTCGTGAACTTGGAGGAGATGGAAATTTAAGACGGAGCAACCTACGAAGAACAACCGGTAGAAATTCTCGACGCAAAGGAAAAAGTACTTCGCAACAAAGTTATCAGATTGGTGAAGGTTTGGTGGCAACACCATGGAGTGGAGGAAGCTACATGGGAACCGGAGCAAGAAATGCGGGAGAAGTATCCATATTTGTTCGCTACTTGAGGTAAGTTTCGAGGACGAAACTTTCTTTAAGGGGGGTGGATTGTAACACCCCGCATTTTTATTTTATATATGTATATAGATATATAGTAAATAATGGTTGTGAAGATGTGGATAGGGGTATTGAAGTGTGTTTGAACTTTGTAAATTTGAAAAGTAAAGATTTAAAATGTGAATGAAAATCATAGTTGAAATTTAGTTTTAGTGAGTGAAAATATAAAATGTTAGGTCCTATAACTTGTATTAGATAGGTTTGGTGTATAAATATGTGTTGGAGAGGTTTGTGATGGATTTGGTTCGTTTTGGAATGGATTGGAAATGGAAAACAAAAGAAATAGGCAAAACTCGGTAATTGGTACCGGTACTGGGTACCGGTACTGAATGGTACCGGTACTGAGTACCGGTACCCCGATTCCAGAAGGTTTCTTGTACCGGTACTAGGTACCGGTACCATCCGTCTGACGCCCGCTAAACAGTTAAAAGTCGGGATTTTTGTGTTATAAAACACATCCTACATCCCATTTGCCCCATTTCTTCATCTCCCTCTTACCCTAACCCTCCTAGAAACCCTTAGAGAGAAAGAGAGAGAGATAAAACTCAAGATAAAAAGGAAAGACAAAGGGTTCACAAGTGATTCAAGACTCAAACCCTAGGTTTCTTCAAGAGCATAAGGTAGGGGATTTCTTCTCTTTCTCTTACATTGATGTTAGGGTTAATAAATATGTATGTTTTGATTCTTAATGATATGTATTTGCTATGGCTCCATTGTTTCTTGGTTCTTGTTCAATTGTTAACATGTTTTACACCAATCCCTCTTTTGTTTGAAAAACCCTAGTTTTCAAGAGTGATGGGTTTTCCTCTTGAACTCTTCCTTTATTCTTGATTTCAAAATCATAGTGTTTGGTGTTGAGTAATAAAATGATATTGTTGTGATCTCTTGCATTTTTCTTGGTTGGTTATTGAAAATGTCAAATGCTCAATTTGGGGATTTTTAAGATATACTTGTAAATTGTGGAATTGGATTTGGTATTGTATCTCTTATGAGTGTGGGATGACCATGGGTGGCCTTTGACGAGATATCGTAGAGTGGGTAGACGTGTTGCTTGCTCCGTGTGGGTTGGCATTTCTCCTACCACTCGTAGTGGGGTTAGTGCTTTGGTAAGACTAAACCGCTATTGCTCACGGGTGCCGTGTAAGAGGGTTAGTATACTAATACCTGGGTTGGATACGTCACTGCCATTGGTGTGGCATACGCCCTTCCTAAAGGATGGATATCTTTGATAAGATTTGTGTGGGTGTGTGTGGGTTAGATATTACTCAATGTGTCGATTCATGGGGTTTGCCTTACATCATGTTTGAGATACATATACATATTGATGGATTGTTGTAATATTGTGGAAAATGGTTTCCTACAAGGACTTGTGGGAGTATGGGATTCCACAAGGTCTTGTGGGAAAATGGTTTATATTTTGGAAAAATGGATATGTATTGGATCTTGGTCTCTTTTACTGTTTATGGAAATTACTGTTGCTACTTAAACTTGAGATCCATTTTAAAATGTCCCTGTTTTACTTCAAAGATTATGTATGCTATTTGTAAAATGAGACCGGCCATTTTATATGTTTTTTTATAAACCTTGTTTGAGTTTGAGAAGATTGTGCTACAGAGCTTCGTGCTCATCCCCTACAATTAATATTTTTCAGATTTGGCTTTAGAGGAAGAGCTCGGTGTGAATGAGCCGGGCCTTGGGGAAGCTTCCTTGGAGGGGTACTTAGATCCCGAATGGGACAACTAGAGATATAGCTTCTTTTGTACTAGACTAGGTTATTCATTTTGAACATTGTAAAGTCTAGTTTTCTTTTGTAATTCCGATGCGCTACATTATTGGATTTTTGAGATGTAAATGACATGGTTGGGCATATTCTTTTGGATAATGATGTAAATATTTTATGGATGATGAATGAAGTTTAATTTATTTATGGATGATATTTAGTGCTCTCATGATGTGAATGTTTTAGAATGTAATGCCGTCCAGGGTGGTATTTGGGGTGTTACAGATTTGGTATCAGAGCTTAGGCTTTAGGTCTTACATGGGAGCTGTAGGTTATGGATTACCACTAGAGATGTAGGTTTAGGGTGAAGGAAATTGTAAGTTAGATTTTGTATATGCCTTGTGCTTAAATCAAGACATCATACATATCACTTTAGTTTATATCTTACACATCAAGGAAACTAAATTGTGGATTGATGTGTAGGATGGACGGTACACGGGGACGAGGACGTGGTCGTGGTCGTGGAGGCCAAGAAAATCCACCACCACCACCTCCCGATGCCATGCAAGGCATCTATCAATGCTTGAGGGAGCTCACCACTCTGGTACAACACCAGAATGGGAACAACCATAACGGTGGGGCTCATCCACTAGCCCAAGTACAGGGCAACCGAGAGGAGAATAGGAGAATGGTAGTTCTCCGAGAGTTTCTGAGGCAACACCCGCCTACTTTCCAAGGGAGCTCTAACCCCTTGGATGCGGATAAATGGATCCGCCGAGCGAAGAAGATATGTGATGGCATGGGGATAGCCGAGGATCTTCGGGTCGGCTTGGCGACTTATCTATTCGAGGGGGAGGCCGACCATTGGTGGGACTCAGTGAAAAGAATGAGGACCACGGATGCACTCACTTGGGAGGAATTTGACCAAATTTTCCAAGACAAGTACTTTCCGGAATCAGTAAGAGACAGAATGAAGGCCGATTTCCTTGCTCTCCGATAGGGCAGTAGGACGGTGATCGAGTACGAGAGGATTTTCGATGAGCTATCCTGTTATGCTACAGAGTTTATATCTACTGAGGCCAGCAGGGCCAAGCGCTTTGAGCAGGGCTTGAGGCCTGCTATCCGGGAGAAGCTGGTGGCTCTCAAGATCCGGGAGTATGGGGACCTAGTTGACCGAGCTGCATTGGTGGAGAGAGATATAGAGGACAGCCAGCAGCGACAGAGCTTCGCGAGAGGAGGTCCGATCAGGACGGACCCTAGCACCAGTGGAGTGCAGCGAGCAGCACCATACCGAAGTCCAGACCAGGCAGGTGGACAGAGACTTCTGACAACTCGAGGAGATGAAGTGACTCAGACTAGAACAAGAACTGACCCGCGCCAATGCTTTGCATGCGGAGAGTATGGGCACTTCAAACATAGATGCCCCTCGTTTCCCCCAAGGACCAAACAAGCAACCGAGCAAGTACCAGCAAACAAGCCACCTCTACAAAGGCCAGCACAGCAGATACCTCAGATAGCTCGAGGAGCGGGAGGCGTACCAGAGAGAGTAGGCACGGATGCACGCCGATGCTTCGCCTGTGGAGGTGTTGGGCACTTCAAAGATAATTGTCCATTGCTTTCCACCAAGACCAACCAAGTAACTGGGCGAGTGAATGCAAACAGGCCACCGCTACGATAGCCACTACCACCACAGAGACCGTTACAAGCTCAAGCCCCCGGCGGCGCTAATCAAGGAAGGGTTTTTGCTTTGACTCAACAGGAGGAAGATGCCTCCAACGCCATTGTGGAAGGTATTGTTCTTCTCTACCATTCTTGGGCCCGAATTACATTGGATACCTATGCGACTCATTCTTTTATACGTACTGCGGACGTTGTAGAATTTGGATTAGGTTCCGAGGAGCTAGAACATGCTTTATATGTTGACTTGCCTACGGGAAAATAAGGGGATACCAGTAGGGTTTAGTTATATGTAATCTTTGATTCTAATTTATAACTAATTGCTAGGGAATCATCATGTCTTTCCATTCTAGATAATATTACCTTGTTCTAAAATATATTATGTTTGGGTGAACCCTAAATCTTTTCTTATGCCTTCACACCCTAATTCACACGGGAGATGTGTTTTTCTCTTGATTTCTCATTTGTTCTTGATTCCAAACCTTAAATCTTACCTTGTTTTAACTATGTTATGCTTGGGTAACCACTAATTCTCGTTGTATGCCTTCGAAACCTTAATTTTCAAGGAAAAGTGGGTTTTCTCTTGATTCCTTCCTTGTTCTTGAAATCTAAACTTGATATTCATTTGTCATTGAATTCTAACCTTGATATTCAATTGTCCTTGAGATCAAAACTTGTTATTCATTGGTTATTGAATTCTAACCTTAATATTCAATTGTTCTTGAGATCTAAGCTTGATAACCATTTATTCTTGATTCCTGAGCTTAATATTCATTTGTTATTAATTTCAAACCTTGCTTATTTATTTATTCTTGATTTCAAGACTTGACATTCAATTGCTCTTGATTTCAATACTTGATTTCTCTTTGTTCTTGAGTTCAAAACTTGATACTCTTTAACCCCTGATTACAAAGCTTAATTATTCATTTGTCATTGATTTCAAACCTTGATAGTCGTTTGTTATCGATTCCAATACTCGATTGTTACCTTGTTCTTGATTCCCAAGCTTGATTATTTATTTGTTCCTTAATTCAAAATTCTAAAGATTGGTATTGACCAATAAAATGGTATTTTCGATGATATTATGTTAATTTTTCTTAAATTATTTCGTTGGAAAAATGTATATGGATTTGGAAGCGAAGATGAGAGGACAAGTCTGGTTAGATTTCAACTGTAACCTTTGGTGGATTGTAATTTATATCAGAGTGCGCAGCGAACTAACGGAGTAAGGACTACAATGGGGAAACTACGGAGAAGATTCAACTCATCCGGGAGAGGCTACGCACGGCGCGAAGTAGACAGAAGAGCTACGCGGACCACAGACGAAGATCCTTGGAATTAAAAGTGGGAGATTATATGTTTTCCAAGGTGTCACACAAGAAGGGCGTGTTCGATTCGGCAAGAAGGAGAAGTTAGCGCCAAGATATACCGGACCGTTTGAAGTGATCAAAGCAGTAGGCAATGCGGCATATCAACTTCGACTACTAGCCCAGATATCCAGAGTACATGGCGTGTTTCACGTGTCGATGTTGAGGACGTGTCACTCGGATGTAACTCCAGTCGTGAACTTGGAGGAGATGGAAATTTAAGACGGAGCAACCTACGAAGAACAACCGGTAGAAATTCTCGACGCAAAGGAAAAAGTACTTCGCAACAAAGTTATCAGATTGGTGAAGGTTTGGTGGCAACACCATGGAGTGGAGGAAGCTACATGGGAACCGGAGCAAGAAATGCGGGAGAAGTATCCATATTTGTTCGCTACTTGAGGTAAGTTTCGAGGACGAAACTTTCTTTAAGGGGGGTGGATTGTAACACCCCGCATTTTTATTTTATATATGTATATAGATATATAGTAAATAATGGTTGTGAAGATGTGGATAGGGGTATTGAAGTGTGTTTGAACTTTGTAAATTTGAAAAGTAAAGATTTAAAATGTGAATGAAAATCATAGTTGAAATTTAGTTTTAGTGAGTGAAAATATAAAATGTTAGGTCCTATAACTTGTATTAGATAGGTTTGGTGTATAAATATGTGTTGGAGAGGTTTGTGATGGATTTGGTTCGTTTTGGAATGGATTGGAAATGGAAAACAAAAGAAATAGGCAAAACTCGGTAATTGGTACCGGTACTGGGTACCGGTACTGAATGGTACCGGTACTGAGTACCGGTACCCCGATTCCAGAAGGTTTCTTGTACCGGTACTAGGTACCGGTACCATCCGTCTGACGCCCGCTAAACAGTTAAAAGTCGGGATTTTTGTGTTATAAAACACATCCTACATCCCATTTGCCCCATTTCTTCATCTCCCTCTTACCCTAACCCTCCTAGAAACCCTTAGAGAGAAAGAGAGAGAGATAAAACTCAAGATAAAAAGGAAAGACAAAGGGTTCACAAGTGATTCAAGACTCAAACCCTAGGTTTCTTCAAGAGCATAAGGTAGGGGATTTCTTCTCTTTCTCTTACATTGATGTTAGGGTTAATAAATATGTATGTTTTGATTCTTAATGATATGTATTTGCTATGGCTCCATTGTTTCTTGGTTCTTGTTCAATTGTTAACATGTTTTACACCAATCCCTCTTTTGTTTGAAAAACCCTAGTTTTCAAGAGTGATGGGTTTTCCTCTTGAAATCTTCCTTTATTCTTGATTTCAAAATCATAGTGTTTGGTGTTGAGTAATAAAATGATATTGTTGTGATCTCTTGCATTTTTCTTGGTTGGTTATTGAAAATGTCAAATGCTCAATTTGGGGATTTTTAAGATATACTTGTAAATTGTGGAATTGGATTTGGTATTGTATCTCTTATGAGTGTGGGATGACCATGGGTGGCCTTTGACGAGATATCGTAGAGTGGGTAGACGTGTTGCTTGCTCCGTGTGGGTTGGCATTTCTCCTACCACTCGTAGTGGGGTTAGTGCTTTGGTAAGACTAAACCGCTATTGCTCACGGGTGCCGTGTAAGAGGGTTAGTATACTAATACCTGGGTTGGATACGTCACTGCCATTGGTGTGGCATACGCCCTTCCTAAAGGATGGATATCTTTGATAAGATTTGTGTGGGTGTGTGTGGGTTAGATATTACTCAATGTGTCGATTCATGGGGTTTGCCTTACATCATGTTTGAGATACATATACATATTGATGGATTGTTGTAATATTGTGGAAAATGGTTTCCTACAAGGACTTGTGGGAGTATGGGATTCCACAAGGTCTTGTGGGAAAATGGTTTATATTTTGGAAAAATGGATATGTATTGGATCTTGGTCTCTTTTACTGTTTATGGAAATTACTGTTGCTACTTAAACTTGAGATCCATTTTAAAATGTCCCTGTTTTACTTCAAAGATTATGTATGCTATTTGTAAAATGAGACCGGCCATTTTATATGTTTTTTTATAAACCTTGTTTGAGTTTGAGAAGATTGTGCTACAGAGCTTCGTGCTCATCCCCTACAATTAATATTTTTCAGATTTGGCTTTAGAGGAAGAGCTCGGTGTGAATGAGCCGGGCCTTGGGGAAGCTTCCTTGGAGGGGTACTTAGATCCCGAATGGGACAACTAGAGATATAGCTTCTTTTGTACTAGACTAGGTTATTCATTTTGAACATTGTAAAGTCTAGTTTTCTTTTGTAATTCCGATGCGCTACATTATTGGATTTTTGAGATGTAAATGACATGGTTGGGCATATTCTTTTGGATAATGATGTAAATATTTTATGGATGATGAATGAAGTTTAATTTATTTATGGATGATATTTAGTGCTCTCATGATGTGAATGTTTTAGAATGTAATGCCGTCCAGGGTGGTATTTGGGGTGTTACAGATTTGGTATCAAAGCTTAGGCTTTAGGTCTTACATGGGAGCTGTAGGTTATGGATTACCACTAGAGATGTAGGTTTAGGGTGAAGGAAATTGTAAGTTAGATTTTGTATATGCCTTGTGCTTAAATCAAGACATCATACATATCACTTTAGTTTATATCTTACACATCAAGGAAACTAAATTGTGGATTGATGTGTAGGATGGACGGTACACGGGGACGAGGACGTGGTCGTGGTCGTGGAGGCCAAGAAAATCCACCACCACCACCTCCCGATGCCATGCAAGGCATCTATCAATGCTTGAGGGAGCTCACCACTCTGGTACAACACCAGAATGGGAACAACCATAACGGTGGGGCTCATCCACTAGCCCAAGTACAGGGCAACCGAGAGGAGAATAGGAGAATGGTAGTTCTCCGAGAGTTTCTGAGGCAACACCCGCCTACTTTCCAAGGGAGCTCTAACCCCTTGGATGCGGATAAATGGATCCGCCGAGCGAAGAAGATATGTGATGGCATGGGGATAGCCGAGGATCTTCGGGTCGGCTTGGCGACTTATCTATTCGAGGGGGAGGCCGACCATTGGTGGGACTCAGTGAAAAGAATGAGGACCACGGATGCACTCACTTGGGAGGAATTTGACCAAATTTTCCAAGACAAGTACTTTCCGGAATCAGTAAGAGACAAAATGAAGGCCGATTTCCTTGCTCTCCGATAGGGCAGTAGGACGGTGATCGAGTACGAGAGGATTTTCGATGAGCTATCCTGTTATGCTACAGAGTTTATATCTACTGAGGCCAGCAGGGCCAAGCGCTTTGAGCAGGGCTTGAGGCCTGCTATCCGGGAGAAGCTGGTGGCTCTCAAGATCCGGGAGTATGGGGACCTAGTTGACCGAGCTGCATTGGTGGAGAGAGATATAGAGGACAGCCAGCAGCGACAGAGCTTCGCGAGAGGAGGTCCGATCAGGACGGACCCTAGCACCAGTGGAGTGCAGCGAGCAGCACCATACCGAAGTCCAGACCAGGCAGGTGGACAGAGACTTCTGACAACTCGAGGAGATGAAGTGACTCAGACTAGAACAAGAACTGACCCGCGCCAATGCTTTGCATGCGGAGAGTATGGGCACTTCAAACATAGATGCCCCTCGTTTCCCCCAAGGACCAAACAAGCAACCGAGCAAGTACCAGCAAACAAGCCACCTCTACAAAGGCCAGCACAGCAAATACCTCAGATAGCTTGAGGAGCGGGAGGCGTACCAGAGAGAGTAGGCACGGATGCACGCCGATGCTTCGCCTGTGGAGGTGTTGGGCACTTCAAAGATAATTGTCCATTGCTTTCCACCAAGACCAACCAAGTAACTGGGCAAGTGAATGCAAACAGGCCACCGCTACGACAGCCACTACCACCACAGAGACCGTTACAAGCTCAAGTCCCCGGCGGCGCTAATCAAGGAAGGGTTTTTGCTTTGACTCAACAGGAAGAAAATGCCTCCAACGCCATTGTGGAAGGTATTGTTCTTCTCTACCATTCTTGGGCCCGAATTACATTGGATACCTATGCGACTCATTCTTTTATACGTACTGTGGACGTTGTAGAATTTGGATTGGGTTCCGAGGAGCTAGAACATGCTTTATATGTTGACTTGCCTACGGGAAAATAAGGGGATACCAGTAGGGTTTAGTTATATGTAATCTTTGATTCTAATTTATAACTAATTGCTAGGGAATCATCATGTCTTTCCATTCTAGATAATATTACCTTGTTCTAAAATATATTATGTTTGGGTGAACCCTAAATCTTTTCTTATGCCTTCACACCCTAATTCACACGGGAGATGTGTTTTTCTCTTGATTTCTCATTTGTTCTTGATTCCAAACCTTAAATCTTACCTTGTTTTAACTATGTTATGCTTGGGTAACCACTAATTCTCGTTGTATGCCTTCGAAACCTTAATTTTCAAGGAAAAGTGGGTTTTCTCTTGATTCCTTCCTTGTTCTTGAAATCTAAACTTGATATTCATTTGTCATTGAATTCTAACCTTGATATTCAATTGTCCTTGAGATCAAAACTTGTTATTCATTGGTTATTGAATTCTAACCTTAATATTCAATTGTTCTTGAGATCTAAGCTTGATAACCATTTATTCTTGATTCCTGAGCTTAATATTCATTTGTTATTAATTTCAAACCTTGCTTATTTATTTATTCTTGATTTCAAGACTTGACATTCAATTGCTCTTGATTTCAATACTTGATTTCTCTTTGTTCTTGAGTTCAAAACTTGATACTCTTTAACCCCTGATTACAAAGCTTAATTATTCATTTGTCATTGATTTCAAACCTTGATAGTCGTTTGTTATCGATTCCAATACTCGATTGTTACCTTGTTCTTGATTCCCAAGCTTGATTATTTATTTGTTCCTTAATTCAAAATTCTAAAGATTGGTATTGACCAATAAAATGGTATTTTCGATGATATTATGTTAATTTTTCTTAAATTATTTCGTTGGAAAAATGTATATGGATTTGGAAGCTAAGATGGGAGGACAAGTCTGGTTAGATTTCAACTGTAACCTTTGGTGGATTGTAATTTATATCAGAGTGCGCAGCGAACTAACGGAGTAAGGACTACAATGGGGAAACTACGGAGAAGATTCAACTCATCCGGGAGAGGCTACGCACGGCGCGAAGTAGACAGAAGAGCTACGCGGACCACAGACGAAGATCATTGGAATTAAAAGTGGGAGATTATATGTTTTCCAAGGTGTCACACAAGAAGGGCGTGTTCGATTCGGCAAGAAGGAGAAGTTAGCGCCAAGATATACCGGACCGTTTGAAGTGATCAAAGCAGTAGGCAATGCGGCATATCAACTTCGACTACTAGCCCAGATATCCAGAGTACATGGCGTGTTTCACGTGTCGATGTTGAGGACGTGTCACTCGGATGCAACTCCAGTCGTGAACTTGGAGGAGATGGAAATTTAAGACGGAGCAACCTACGAAGAACAACCGGTAGAAATTCTCGACGCAAAGGAAAAAGTACTTCGCAACAAAGTTATCAGATTGGTGAAGGTTTGGTGGCAACACCATGGAGTGGAGGAAGCTACATGGGAACCGGAGCAAGAAATGCGGGAGAAGTATCCATATTTGTTCGCTACTTGAGGTAAGTTTCGAGGACGAAACTTTCTTTAAGGGGGGTGGATTGTAACACCCCGCATTTTTATTTTATATATGTATATAGATATATAGTAAATAATGGTTGTAAAGATGTGGATAGGGGTATTGAAGTGTGTTTGAACTTTGTAAATTTGAAAAGTAAAGATTTAAAATGTGAATGAAAATCATAGTTGAAATTTAGTTTTAGTGAGTGAAAATATAAAATGTTAGGTCCTATAACTTGTATTAGATAGGTTTGGTGTATAAATATGTGTTGGAGAGGTTTGTGATGGATTTGGTTCGTTTTGGAATGGATTGGAAATGGAAAACAAAAGAAATAGGCAAAACTCGGTAATTGGTACCGGTACTGAGTACCGGTACCCCGATTCCAGAAGGTTTCTTGTACCGGTACTGGGTACCGGTACCATCCGTCTGACGCCCGCTAAACAGTTAAAAGTCGGGATTTTTGTGTTATAAAACCCATCCTACATCCCATTTGCCCCATTTCTTCATCTCCCTCTTACCCTAACCCTCCTAGAAACCCTTAGAGAGAAAGAGAGAGAGATAAAACTCAAGATAAAAAGGAAAGACAAAGGGTTCACAAGTGATTCAAGACTCAAACCCTAGGTTTCTTCAAGAGCATAAGGTAGGGGATTTCTTCTCTTTCTCTTACATTGATGTTAGGGTTAATAAATATGTATGTTTTGATTCTTAATGATATGAATTTGCTATGGCTCCATTGTTTCTTGGTTCTTGTTCAATTGTTAACATGTTTTACACCAATCCCTCTTTTGTTTGAAAAACCCTAGTTTTCAAGAGTGATGGGTTTTCCTCTTGAACTCTTCCTTTATTCTTGATTTCAAAATCATAGTGTTTGGTGTTGAGTAATAAAATGATATTGTTGTGATCTCTTGCATTTTTCTTGGTTGGTTATTGAAAATGTCAAATGCTCAATTTGGGGATTTTTAAGATATACTTGTAAATTGTGGAATTGGATTTGGTATTGTATCTCTTATGAGTGTGGGATGACCATGGGTGGCCTTTGACGAGATATCTTAGAGTGGGTAGACGTGTTGCTTGCTCCGTGTGGGTTGGCATTTCTCCTACCACTCGTAGTGGGGTTAGTGCTTTGGTAGGACTACACCGCTATTGCTCACGGGTGCCGTGTAAGAGGGTTAGTATACTAATACCTGGGTTGGATACGTCACTGCCATTGGTGTGGCATACGCCCTTCCTAAAGGATGGATATCTTTGATAAGATTTGTGTGGGTGTGTGTGGGTTAGATATTACTCAATGTGTCGATTCATGGGGTTTGCCTTACATCATGTTTGAGATACATATAAATATTGATGGATTGTTGTAATATTGTGGAAAATGGTTTCCTACAAGGACTTGTGGGAGTATGGGATTCCACAAGGTCTTGTGGGAAAATGGTTTATATTTTGGAAAAATGGATATGTATTGGATCTTGGTCTCTTTTACTGTTTATGGAAATTACTGTTGCTACTTAAACTTGAGATCCATTTTAAAATGTCCCTGTTTTACTTCAAAGATTATGTATGCTATTTGTAAAATGAGACCGGCCATTTTATATGTTTTTTTATAAACCTTGTTTGAGTTTGAGAAGATTGTGCTACAGAGCTTCGTGCTCATCCCCTACAATTAATATTTTTCAGATTTGGCTTTAGAGGAAGAGCTCGGTGTGAATGAGCCGGGCCTTGGGGAAGCTTCCTTGGAGGGGTACTTAGATCCCGAATGGGACAACTAGAGATATAGCTTCTTTTGTACTAGACTAGGTTATTCATTTTGAACATTGTAAAGTCTAGTTTTCTTTTGTAATTCCGCTGCGCTACATTATTGGATTTTTGAGATGTAAATGACATGGTTGGGCATATTTTTTTGGATAATGATGTAAATATTTTATGGATGATGAATGAAGTTTAATTTATTTATGGATGATATTTAGTGCTCTCATGATGTGAATGTTTTAGAATGTAATGCCGTCCAGGGTGGTATTTGGGGTGTTACAGATTTGGTATCAGAGCTTAGGCTTTAGGTCTTACATGGGAGCTGTAGGTTATGGATTACCACTAGAGATGTAGGTTTAGGGTGAAGGAAATTGTAAGTTAGATTTTGTATATGCCTTGTGCTTAAATCAAGACATCATACATATCACTTTAGTTTATATCTTACACATCAAGGAAACTAAATTGTGGATTGATGTGTAGGATGGACGGTACACGGGGACGAGGACGTGGTCGTGGTCGTGGAGGCCAAGAAAATCCACCACCACCACCTCCCGATGCCATGCAAGGCATCTATCAATGCTTGAGGGAGCTCACCACTCTGGTACAACACCAGAATGGGAACAACCATAACGGTGGGGCTCATCCACTAGCCCAAGTACAGGGCAACCGAGAGGAGAATAGGAGAATGGTAGTTCTCCGAGAGTTTCTGAGGCAACACCCGCCTACTTTCCAAGGGAGCTCTAACCCCTTGGATGCGGATAAATGGATCCGCCGAGCGAAGAAGATATGTGATGGCATGGGGATAGCCGAGGATCTTCGGGTCGGCTTGGCGACTTATCTATTCGAGGGGGAGGCCGACCATTGGTGGGACTCAGTGAAAAGAATGAGGACCACGGATGCACTCACTTGGGAGGAATTTGACCAAATTTTCCAAGACAAGTACTTTCCGGAATCAGTAAGAGACAGAATGAAGGCCGATTTCCTTGCTCTCCGACAGGGCAGTAGGACGGTGATCGAGTACGAGAGGAGTTTCGATGAGCTATCCCGTTATGCTACAGAGTTTATATCTACTGAGGCCAGCAGGGCCAAGCGCTTTGAGCAGGGCTTGAGGCCTGCTATCCGGGAGAAGCTGGTGGCTCTCAAGATCCGGGAGTATGGGGACCTAGTTGACCGAGCTGCATTGGTGGAGAGAGATATAGAGGACAGCCAGCAGCGACAGAGCTTCGCGAGAGGAGGTCCGATCAGGACGGACCCTAGCACCAGTGGAGTGCAGCGAGCAGCACCATACCGAAGTCCAGACCAGGCAGGTGGACAGAGACTTCTGACAACTCGAGGAGATGAAGTGACTCAGACTAGAACAAGAACTGACCCGCGCCAATGCTTTGCATGCGGAGAGTATGGGCACTTCAAACATAGATGCCCCTCGTTTCCCCCAAGGACCAAACAAGCAACCAAGCAAGTACCAGCAAACAAGCCACCTCTACAAAGGCCAGCACAGCAGATACCTCAGATAGCTCGAGGAGCGGGAGGCGTACCAGAGAGAGTAGGCACGGATGCACGCCGATGCTTCGCCTGTGGAGGTGTTGGGCACTTCAAAGATAATTGTCCATTGCTTTCCACCAAGACCAACCAAGTAACTGGGCGAGTGAATGCAAACAGGCCACCGCTACGACAGCCACTACCACCACAGAGACCGTTACAAGCTCAAGTCCCCGGCGGCGCTAATCAAGGAAGGGTTTTTGCTTTGACTCAACAGGAGGAAGATGCCTCCAACGCCATTGTGGAAGGTATTGTTCTTCTCTACCATTCTTGGGCCTGAATTACATTGGATACCTATGCGACTCATTCTTTTATACGTACTGTGGACGTTGTAGAATTTGGATTGGGTTCCGAGGAGCTAGAACATGCTTTATATGTTGACTTGCCTACGGGAAAATAAGGGGATACCAGTAGGGTTTAGTTATATGTAATCTTTGATTCTAATTTATAACTAATTGCTAGGGAATCATCATGTCTTTCCATTCTAGATAATATTACCTTGTTCTAAAATATATTATGTTTGGGTGAACCCTAAATCTTTTCTTATGCCTTCACACCCTAATTCACACGGGAGATGTGTTTTTCTCTTGATTTCTCATTTGTTCTTGATTCCAAACCTTAAATCTTACCTTGTTTTAACTATGTTATGCTTGGGTAACCACTAATTCTCGTTGTATGCCTTCGAAACCTTAATTTTCAAGGAAAAGTGGGTTTTCTCTTGATTCCTTCCTTGTTCTTGAAATCTAAACTTGATATTCATTTGTCATTGAATTCTAACCTTGATATTCAATTGTCCTTGAGATCAAAACTTGTTATTCATTGGTTATTGAATTCTAACCTTAATATTCAATTGTTCTTGAGATCTAAGCTTGATAACCATTTATTCTTGATTCCTGAGGTTAATATTCATTTGTTATTAATTTCAAACCTTGCTTATTTATTTATTCTTGATTTCAAGACTTGACATTCAATTGCTCTTGATTTCAATACTTGATTTCTCTTTGTTCTTGAGTTCAAAACTTGATACTCTTTAACCCCTGATTACAAAGCTTAATTATTCATTTGTCATTGATTTCAAACCTTGATAGTCGTTTGTTATCGATTCCAATACTCGATTGTTACCTTGTTCTTGATTCCCAAGCTTGATTATTTATTTGTTCCTTAATTCAAAATTCTAAAGATTGGTATTGACCAATAAAATGGTATTTTCGATGATATTATGTTAATTTTTCTTAAATTATTTCGTTGGAAAAATGTATATGGATTTGGAAGCTAAGATGGGAGGACAAGTCTGGTTAGATTTCAACTGTAACCTTTGGTGGATTGTAATTTATATCAGAGTGCGCAGCGAACTAACGGAGTAAGGACTACAATGGGGAAACTACGGAGAAGATTCAACTCATCCGGGAGAGGCTACGCACGGCGCGAAGTAGACAGAAGAGCTACGCGGACCACAGACGAAGATCCTTGGAATTAAAAGTGGGAGATTATATGTTTTCCAAGGTGTCAAACAAGAAGGGCGTGTTCGATTCGGCAAGAAGGAGAAGTTAGCGCCAAGATATACCGGACCGTTTGAAGTGATCAAAGCAGTAGGCAATGCGGCATATCAACTTCGACTACTAGCCCAGATATCCAGAGTACATGGCGTGTTTCACGTGTCGATGTTGAGGACGTGTCACTCGGATGCAACTCCAGTCGTGAACTTGGAGGAGATGGAAATTTAAGACGGAGCAACCTACGAAGAACAACCGGTAGAAATTCTCGACGCAAAGGAAAAAGTACTTCGCAACAAAGTTATCAGATTGGTGAAGGTTTGGTGGCAACACCATGGAGTGGAGGAAGCTACATGGGAACCGGAGCAAGAAATGCGGGAGAAGTATCCATATTTGTTCGCTACTTGAGGTAAGTTTCGAGGACGAAACTTTCTTTAAGGGGGGTGGATTGTAACACCCCGCATTTTTATTTTATATATGTATATAGATATATAGTAAATAATGGTTGTAAAGATGTGGATAGGGGTATTGAAGTGTGTTTGAACTTTGTAAATTTGAAAAGTAAAGATTTAAAATGTGAATGAAAATCATAGTTGAAATTTAGTTTTAGTGAGTGAAAATATAAAATGTTAGGTCCTATAACTTGTATTAGATAGGTTTGGTGTATAAATATGTGTTGGAGAGGTTTGTGATGGATTTGGTTCGTTTTGGAATGGATTGGAAATGGAAAACAAAAGAAATAGGCAAAACTCGGTAATTGGTACCGGTACTGGGTACCGGTACTGAATGGTACCGGTACTGAGTACCGGTACCCCGATTCCAGAAGGTTTCTTGTACCGGTACTGGGTACCGGTACCATCCGTCTGACGCCCGCTAAACAGTTAAAAGTCGGGATTTTTGTGTTATAAAACCCATCCTACATCCCATTTGCCCCATTTCTTCATCTCCCTCTTACCCTAACCCTCCTAGAAACCCTTAGAGAGAAAGAGAGAGAGATAAAACTCAAGATAAAAAGGAAAGACAAAGGGTTCACAAGTGATTCAAGACTCAAACCCTAGGTTTCTTCAAGAGCATAAGGTAGGGGATTTCTTCTCTTTCTCTTACATTGATGTTAGGGTTAATAAATATGTATGTTTTGATTCTTAATGATATGTATTTGCTATGGCTCCATTGTTTCTTGGTTCTTGTTCAATTGTTAACATGTTTTACACCAATCCCTCTTTTGTTTGAAAAACCCTAGTTTTCAAGAGTGATGGGTTTTCCTCTTGAACTCTTCCTTTATTCTTGATTTCAAAATCATAGTGTTTGGTGTTGAGTAATAAAATGATATTGTTGTGATCTCTTGCATTTTTCTTGGTTGGTTATTGAAAATGTCAAATGCTCAATTTGGGGATTTTTAAGATATACTTGTAAATTGTGGAATTGGATTTGGTATTGTATCTCTTATGAGTGTGGGATGACCATGGGTGGCCTTTGACGAGATATCGTAGAGTGGGTAGACGTGTTGCTTGCTCCGTGTGGGTTGGCATTTCTCCTACCACTCGTAGTGGGGTTAGTGCTTTGGTAAGACTAAACCGCTATTGCTCACGGGTGCCGTGTAAGAGGGTTAGTATACTAATACCTGGGTTGGATACGTCACTGCCATTGGTGTGGCATACGCCCTTCCTAAAGGATGGATATCTTTGATAAGATTTGTGTGGGTGTGTGTGGGTTAGATATTACTCAATGTGTCGATTCATGGGGTTTGCCTTACATCATGTTTGAGATACATATACATATTGATGGATTGTTGTAATATTGTGGAAAATGGTTTCCTACAAGGACTTGTGGGAGTATGGGATTCCACAAGGTCTTGTGGGAAAATGGTTTATATTTTGGAAAAATGGATATGTATTGGATCTTGGTCTCTTTTACTGTTTATGGAAATTACTGTTGCTACTTAAACTTGAGATCCATTTTAAAATGTCCCTGTTTTACTTCAAAGATTATGTATGCTATTTGTAAAATGAGACCGGCCATTTTATATGTTTTTTTATAAACCTTGTTTGAGTTTGAGAAGATTGTGCTACAGAGCTTCGTGCTCATCCCCTACAATTAATATTTTTCAGATTTGGCTTTAGAGGAAGAGCTCGGTGTGAATGAGCCGGGCCTTGGGGAAGCTTCCTTGGAGGGGTACTTAGATCCCGAATGGGACAACTAGAGATATAGCTTCTTTTGTACTAGACTAGGTTATTCATTTTGAACATTGTAAAGTCTAGTTTTCTTTTGTAATTCCGCTGCGCTACATTATTGGATTTTTGAGATGTAAATGACATGGTTGGGCATATTCTTTTGGATAATGATGTAAATATTTTATGGATGATGAATGAAGTTTAATTTATTTATGGATGATATTTAGTGCTCTCATGATGTGAATGTTTTAGAATGTAATGCCGTCCAGGGTGGTATTTGGGGTGTTACAGATTTGGTATCAGAGCTTAGGCTTTAGGTCTTACATGGGAGCTGTAGGTTATGGATTACCACTAGAGATGTAGGTTTAGGGTGAAGGAAATTGTAAGTTAGATTTTGTATATGCCTTGTGCTTAAATCAAGACATCATACATATCACTTTAGTTTATATCTTACACATCAAGGAAACTAAATTGTGGATTGATGTGTAGGATGGACGGTACACGGGGACGAGGACGTGGTCGTGGTCGTGGAGGCCAAGAAAATCCACCACCACCACCTCCCGATGCCATGCAAGGCATCTATCAATGCTTGAGGGAGCTCACCACTCTGGTACAACACCAGAATGGGAACAACCATAACGGTGGGGCTCATCCACTAGCCCAAGTACAGGGCAACCGAGAGGAGAATAGGAGAATGGTAGTTCTCCGAGAGTTTCTGAGGCAACACCCGCCTACTTTCCAAGGGAGTTCTAACCCCTTGGATGCGGATAAATGGATCCGCCGAGCGAAGAAGATATGTGATGGCATGGGGATAGCCGAGGATCTTCGGGTCGGCTTGGCGACTTATCTATTCGAGGGGGAGGCCGACCATTGGTGGGACTCAGTGAAAAGAATGAGGACCACGGATGCACTCACTTGGGAGGAATTTGACCAAATTTTCCAAGACAAGTACTTTCCGGAATCAGTAAGAGACAGAATGAAGGCCGATTTCCTTGCTCTCCGACAGGGCAGTAGGACGGTGATCGAGTACGAGAGGAGTTTCGATGAGCTATCCCGTTATGCTACAGAGTTTATATCTACTGAGGCCAGCAGGGCCAAGCGCTTTGAGCAGGGCTTGAGGCCTGCTATCCGGGAGAAGCTGGTGGCTCTCAAGATCCGGGAGTATGGGGACCTAGTTGACCGAGCTGCATTGGTGGAGAGAGATATAGAGGACAGCCAGCAGCGACAGAGCTTCGCGAGAGGAGGTCCGATCAGGACGGACCCTAGCACCAGTGGAGTGCAGCGAGCAGCACCATACCGAAGTCCAGACCAGGCAGGTGGACAGAGACTTCTGACAACTCGAGGTGATGAAGTGACTCAGACTAGAACAAGAACTGACCCGCGCCAATGCTTTGCATGCGGAGAGTATGGGCACTTCAAACATAGATGCCCCTCGTTTCCCCCAAGGACCAAACAAGCAACCGAGCAAGTACCAGCAAACAAGCCACCTCTACAAAGGCCAGCACAGCAGATACCTCAGATAGCTCGAGGAGCGGGAGGCGTACCAGAGAGAGTAGGCACGGATGCACGCCGATACTTCGCCTGTGGAGGTGTTGGGCACTTCAAAGATAATTGTCCATTGCTTTCCACCAAGACCAACCAAGTAACTGGGCGAGTGAATGCAAACAGGCCACCGCTACGACAGCCACTACCACCACAGAGACCGTTACAAGCTCAAGTCCCCGGCGGCGCTAATCAAGGAAGGGTTTTTGCTTTGACTCAACAGGAGGAAGATGCCTCCAACGCCATTGTGGAAGGTATTGTTCTTCTCTACCATTCTTGGGCCCGAATTACATTGGATACCTATGCGACTCATTCTTTTATACGTACTGTGGACGTTGTAGAATTTGGATTGGGTTCCGAGGAGCTAGAACATGCTTTATATGTTGACTTGCCTACGGGAAAATAAGGGGATACCAGTAGGGTTTAGTTATATGTAATCTTTGATTCTAATTTATAACTAATTGCTAGGGAATCATCATGTCTTTCCATTCTAGATAATATTACCTTGTTCTAAAATATATTATGTTTGGGTGAACCCTAAATCTTTTCTTATGCCTTCACACCCTAATTCACACGGGAGATGTGTTTTTCTCTTGATTTCTCATTTGTTCTTGATTCCAAACCTTAAATCTTACCTTGTTTTAACTATGTTATGCTTGGGTAACCACTAATTCTCGTTGTATGCCTTCGAAACCTTAATTTTCAAGGAAAAGTGGGTTTTCTCTTGATTCCTTCCTTGTTCTTGAAATCTAAACTTGATATTCATTTGTCATTGAATTCTAACCTTGATATTCAATTGTCCTTGAGATCAAAACTTGTTATTCATTGGTTATTGAATTCTAACCTTAATATTCAATTGTTCTTGAGATCTAAGCTTGATAACCATTTATTCTTGATTCCTGAGCTTAATATTCATTTGTTATTAATTTCAAACCTTGCTTATTTATTTATTCTTGATTTCAAGACTTGACATTCAATTGCTCTTGATTTCAATACTTGATTTCTCTTTGTTCTTGAGTTCAAAACTTGATACTCTTTAACCCCTGATTACAAAGCTTAATTATTCATTTGTCATTGATTTCAAACCTTGATAGTCGTTTGTTATCGATTCCAATACTCGATTGTTACCTTGTTCTTGATTCCCAAGCTTGATTATTTATTTGTTCCTTAATTCAAAATTCTAAAGATTGGTATTGACCAATAAAATGGTATTTTCGATGATATTATGTTAATTTTTCTTAAATTATTTCGTTGGAAAAATGTATATGGATTTGGAAGCTAAGATGGGAGGACAAGTCTGGTTAGATTTCAACTGTAACCTTTGGTGGATTGTAATTTATATCAGAGTGCGCAGCGAACTAACGGAGTAAGGACTACAATGGGGAAACTACGGAGAAGATTCAACTCATCCGGGAGAGGCTACGCACGGCGCGAAGTAGACAGAAGAGCTACGCGGACCACAGACGAAGATCCTTGGAATTAAAAGTGGGAGATTATATGTTTTCCAAGGTGTCAAACAAGAAGGGCGTGTTCGATTCGGCAAGAAGGAGAAGTTAGCGCCAAGATATACCGGACCGTTTGAAGTGATCAAAGCAGTAGGCAATGCGGCATATCAACTTCGACTACTAGCCCAGATATCCAGAGTACATGGCGTGTTTCACGTGTCGATGTTGAGGACGTGTCACTCGGATGCAACTCCAGTCGTGAACTTGGAGGAGATGGAAATTTAAGACGGAGCAACCTACGAAGAACAACCGGTAGAAATTCTCGACGCAAAGGAAAAAGTACTTCGCAACAAAGTTATCAGATTGGTGAAGGTTTGGTGGCAACACCATGGAGTGGAGGAAGCTACATGGGAACCGGAGCAAGAAATGCGGGAGAAGTATCCATATTTGTTCGCTACTTGAGGTAAGTTTCGAGGACGAAACTTTCTTTAAGGGGGGTGGATTGTAACACCCCGCATTTTTATTTTATATATGTATATAGATATATAGTAAATAATGGTTGTAAAGATGTGGATAGGGATATTGAAGTGTGTTTGAACTTTGTAAATTTGAAAAGTAAAGATTTAAAATGTGAATGAAAATCATAGTTGAAATTTAGTTTTAGTGAGTGAAAATATAAAATGTTAGGTCCTATAACTTGTATTAGATAGGTTTGGTGTATAAATATGTGTTGGAGAGGTTTGTGATGGATTTGGTTCGTTTTGGAATGGATTGGAAATGGAAAACAAAAGAAATAGGCAAAACTCGGTAATTGGTACCGGTACTGGGTACCGGTACTGAATGGTACCGGTACTGAGTACCGGTACCCCGATTCCAGAAGGTTTCTTGTACCGGTACTGGGTACCGGTACCATCCGTCTGACGCCCGCTAAACAGTTAAAAGTCAGGATTTTTGTGTTATAAAACCCATCCTACATCCCATTTGCCCCATTTCTTCATCTCCCTCTTACCCTAACCCTCCTAGAAACCCTTAGAGAGAAAGAGAGAGAGATAAAACTCAAGATAAAAATGAAAGACAAAGGGTTCACAAGTGATTCAAGACTCAAACCCTAGGTTTCTTCAAGAGCATAAGGTAGGAGATTTCTTCTCTTTCTCTTACATTGATGTTAGGGTTAATAAATATGTATGTTTTGATTCTTAATGATATGTATTTGCTATGGCTCCATTGTTTCTTGGTTCTTGTTCAATTGTTAACATGTTTTACACCAATCCCTCTTTTGTTTGAAAAACCCTAGTTTTCAAGAGTGATGGGTTTTCCTCTTGAACTCTTCCTTTATTCTTGATTTCAAAATCATAGTGTTTGGTGTTGAGTAATAAAATGATATTGTTGTGATCTCTTGCATTTTTCTTGGTTGGTTATTGAAAATGTCAAATGCTCAATTTGGGGATTTTTAAGATATACTTGTAAATTGTGGAATTGGATTTGGTATTGTATCTCTTATGAGTGTGGGATGACCATGGGTGGCCTTTGACGAGATATCGTAGAGTGGGTAGACGTGTTGCTTGCTCCGTGTGGGTTGGCATTTCTCCTACCACTCGTAGTGGGGTTAGTGCTTTGGTAAGACTAAACCGCTATTGCTCACGGGTGCCGTGTAAGAGGGTTAGTATACTAATACCTGGGTTGGATACGTCACTGCCATTGGTGTGGCATACGCCCTTCCTAAAGGATGGATATCTTTGATAAGATTTGTGTGGGTGTGTGTGGGTTAGATATTACTCAATGTGTCGATTCATGGGGTTTGCCTTACATCATGTTTGAGATACATATACATATTGATGGATTGTTGTAATATTGTGGAAAATGGTTTCCTACAAGGACTTGTGGGAGTATGGGATTCCACAAGGTCTTGTGGGAAAATGGTTTATATTTTGGAAAAATGGATATGTATTGGATCTTGGTCTCTTTTACTGTTTATGGAAATTACTGTTGCTACTTAAACTTGAGATCCATTTTAAAATGTCCCTGTTTTACTTCAAAGATTATGTATGCTATTTGTAAAATGAGACCGGCCATTTTATATGTTTTTTTATAAACCTTGTTTGAGTTTGAGAAGATTGTGCTACAGAGCTTCGTGCTCATCCCCTACAATTAATATTTTTCAGATTTGGCTTTAGAGGAAGAGCTCGGTGTGAATGAGTCGGGCCTTGGGGAAGCTTCCTTGGAGGGGTACTTAGATCCCGAATGGGACAACTAGAGATATAGCTTCTTTTGTACTAGACTAGGTTATTCATTTTGAACATTGTAAAGTCTAGTTTTCTTTTGTAATTCTGCTGCGCTACATGATTGGATTTTTGAGATGTAAATGACATGGTTGGGCATATTCTTTTGGATAATGATGTAAATATTTTATGGATGATGAATGAAGTTTAATTTATTTATGGATGATATTTAGTGCTCTCATGATGTGAATGTTTTAGAATGTAATGCCGTCCAGGGTGGTATTTGGGGTGTTACAGATTTGGTATCAGAGCTTAGGCTTTAGGTCTTACATGGGAGCTGTAGGTTATGGATTACCACTAGAGATGTAGGTTTAGGGTGAAGGAAATTGTAAGTTAGATTTTGTATATGCCTTGTGCTTAAATCAAGACATCATACATATCACTTTAGTTTATATCTTACACATCAAGGAAACTAAATTGTGGATTGATGTGTAGGATGGATGGTACACGGGGACGAGGACGTGGTCGTGGTCGTGGAGGCCAAGAAAATCCACCACCACCACCTCCCGATGCCATGCAAGGCATCTATCAATGCTTGAGGGAGCTCACCACTCTGGTACAACACCAGAATGGGAACAACCATAACGGTGGGGCTCATCCACTAGCCCAAGTACAGGGCAACCGAGAGGAGAATAGGAGAATGGTAGTTCTCCGAGAGTTTCTGAGGCAACACCCGCCTACTTTCCAAGGGAGCTCTAACCCCTTGGATGCGGATAAATGGATCCGCCGAGCGAAGAAGATATGTGATGGCATGGGGATAGCCGAGGATCTTCGGGTCGGCTTGGCGACTTATCTATTCGAGGGGGAGGCCGACCATTGGTGGGACTCAGTGAAAAGAATGAGGACCACGGATGCACTCACTTGGGAGGAATTTGACCAAATTTTCCAAGACAAGTACTTTCCGGAATCAGTAAGAGACAGAATGAAGGCCGATTTCCTTGCTCTCCGACAGGGCAGTAGGACGGTGATCGAGTACGAGAGGAGTTTCGATGAGCTATCCCGTTATGCTACAGAGTTTATATCTACTGAGGCCAGCAGGGCCAAGCGCTTTGAGCAGGGCTTGAGGCCTGCTATCCGGGAGAAGCTGGTGGCTCTCAAGATCCGGGAGTATGGGGACCTAGTTGACCGAGCTGCATTGGTGGAGAGAGATATAGAGGACAGCCAGCAGCGACAGAGCTTCGCGAGAGGAGGTCCGATCAGGACGGACCCTAGCACCAGTGGAGTGCAGCGAGCAGCACCATACCGAAGTCCAGACCAGGCAGGTGGACAGAGACTTCTGACAACTCGAGGAGATGAAGTGACTCAGACTAGAACAAGAACTGACCCGCGCCAATGCTTTGCATGCGGAGAGTATGGGCACTTCAAACATAGATGCCCCTCGTTTCCCCCAAGGACCAAACAAGCAACCGAGCAAGTACCAGCAAACAAGCCACCTCTACAAAGGCCAGCACAGCAGATACCTCAGATAGCTCGAGGAGCGGGAGGCGTACCAGAGAGAGTAGGCACGGATGCACGCCGATGCTTCGCCTGTGGAGGTGTTGGGCACTTCAAAGATAATTGTCCATTGCTTTCCACCAAGACCAACCAAGTAACTGGGCGAGTGAATGCAAACAGGCCACCGCTACGACAGCCACTACCACCACAGAGACCGTTACAAGCTCAAGTCCCCGGCGGCGCTAATCAAGGAAGGGTTTTTGCTTTGACTCAACAGGAGGAAGATGCCTCCAATGCCATTGTGGAAGGTATTGTTCTTCTCTACCATTCTTGGGCCCGAATTACATTGGATACCTATGCGACTCATTCTTTTATACGTACTGTGGACGTTGTAGAATTTGGATTGGGTTCCGAGGAGCTAGAACATGCTTTATATGTTGACTTGCCTACGGGAAAATAAGGGGATACCAGTAGGGTTTAGTTATATGTAATCTTTGATTCTAATTTATAACTAATTGCTAGGGAATCATCATGTCTTTCCATTCTAGATAATATTACCTTGTTCTAAAATATATTATGTTTGGGTGAACCCTAAATCTTTTCTTATGCCTTCACACCCTAATTCACACGGGAGATGTGTTTTTCTCTTGATTTCTCATTTGTTCTTGATTCCAAACCTTAAATCTTACCTTGTTTTAACTATGTTATGCTTGGGTAACCACTAATTCTCGTTGTATGCCTTCGAAACCTTAATTTTCAAGGAAAAGTGGGTTTTCTCTTGATTCCTTCCTTGTTCTTGAAATCTAAACTTGATATTCATTTGTCATTGAATTCTAACCTTGATATTCAATTGTCCTTGAGATCAAAACTTGTTATTCATTGGTTATTGAATTCTAACCTTAATATTCAATTGTTCTTGAGATCTAAGCTTGATAACCATTTATTCTTGATTCCTGAGCTTAATATTCATTTGTTATTAATTTCAAACCTTGCTTATTTATTTATTCTTGATTTCAAGACTTGACATTCAATTGCTCTTGATTTCAATACTTGATTTCTCTTTGTTCTTGAGTTCAAAACTTGATACTCTTTAACCCCTGATTACAAAGCTTAATTATTAATTTGTCATTGATTTCAAACCTTGATAGTCGTTTGTTATCGATTCCAATACTCGATTGTTACCTTGTTCTTGATTCCCAAGCTTGATTATTTATTTGTTCCTTAATTCAAAATTCTAAAGATTGGTATTGACCAATAAAATGGTATTTTCGATGATATTATGTTAATTTTTCTTAAATTATTTCGTTGGAAAAATGTATATGGATTTGGAAGCTAAGATGGGAGGACAAGTCTGGTTAGATTTCAACTGTAACATTTGGTGGATTGTAATTTATATCAGAGTGCGCAGCGAACTAACGGAGTAAGGACTACAATGGGGAAACTACGGAGAAGATTCAACTCATCCGGGAGAGGCTACGCACGGCGCGAAGTAGACAGAAGAGCTACGCGGACCACAGACGAAGATCCTTGGAATTAAAAGTGGGAGATTATATGTTTTCCAAGGTGTCACACAAGAAGGGCGTGTTCGATTCGGCAAGAAGGAGAAGTTAGCGCCAAGATATACCGGACCGTTTGAAGTGATCAAAGCAGTAGGCAATGCGGCATATCAACTTCGACTACTAGCCCAGATATCCAGAGTACATGGCGTGTTGCACGTGTCGATGTTGAGGACGTGTCACTCGGATGCAACTCCAGTCGTGAACTTGGAGGAGATGGAAATTTAAGACGGAGCAACCTACGAAGAACAACCGGTAGAAATTCTCGACGCAAAGGAAAAAGTACTTCGCAACAAAGTTATCAGATTGGTGAAGGTTTGGTGGCAACACCATGGAGTGGAGGAAGCTACATGGGAACCGGAGCAAGAAATGCGGGAGAAGTATCCATATTTGTTCGCTACTTGAGGTAAGTTTCGAGGACGAAACTTTCTTTAAGGGGGGTGGATTGTAACACCCCGCATTTTTATTTTATATATGTATATAGATATATAGTAAATAATGGTTGTAAAGATGTGGATAGGGGTATTGAAGTGTGTTTGAACTTTGTAAATTTGAAAAGTAAAGATTTAAAATGTGAATGAAAATCATAGTTGAAATTTAGTTTTAGTGAGTGAAAATATAAAATGTTAGGTCCTATAACTTGTATTAGATAGGTTTGGTGTATAAATATGTGTTGGAGAGGTTTGTGATGGATTTGGTTCGTTTTGGAATGGATTGGAAATGGAAAACAAAAGAAATAGGCAAAACTCGGTAATTGGTACCGGTACTGGGTACCGGTACTGAATGGTACCGGTACCCCGATTCCAGAAGGTTTCTTGTACCGGTACTGGGTACCGGTACCATCCGTCTGACGCCCGCTAAACAGTTAAAAGTCGGGATTTTTGTGTTATAAAACCCATCCTACATCCCATTTGCCCCATTTCTTCATCTCCCTCTTACCCTAACCCTCCTAGAAACCCTTAGAGAGAAAGAGAGAGAGATAAAACTCAAGATAAAAAGGAAAGACAAAGGGTTCACAAGTGATTCAAGACTCAAACCCTAGGTTTCTTCAAGAGCATAAGGTAGGGGATTTCTTCTCTTTCTCTTACATTGATGTTAGGGTTAATAAATATGTATGTTTTGATTCTTAATGATATGTATTTGCTATGGCTCCATTGTTTCTTGGTTCTTGTTCAATTGTTAACATGTTTTACACCAATCCCTCTTTTGTTTGAAAAACCCTAGTTTTCAAGAGTGATGGGTTTTCCTCTTGAACTCTTCCTTTATTCTTGATTTCAAAATCATAGTGTTTGGTGTTGAGTAATAAAATGATATTGTTGTGATCTCTTGCATTTTTCTTGGTTGGTTATTGAAAATGTCAAATGCTCAATTTGGGGATTTTTAAGATATACTTGTAAATTGTGGAATTGGATTTGGTATTGTATCTCTTATGAGTGTGGGATGACCATGGGTGGCCTTTGACGAGATATCGTAGAGTGGGTAGACGTGTTGCTTGCTCCGTGTGGGTTGGCATTTCTCCTACCACTCGTAGTGGGGTTAGTGCTTTGGTAAGACTAAACCGCTATTGCTCACGGGTGCCGTGTAAGAGGGTTAGTATACTAATACCTGGGTTGGATACGTCACTGCCATTGGTGTGGCATACGCCCTTCCTAAAGGATGGATATCTTTGATAAGATTTGTGTGGGTGTGTGTGGGTTAGATATTACTCAATGTGTCGATTCATGGGGTTTGCCTTACATCATGTTTGAGATACATATACATATTGATGGATTGTTGTAATATTGTGGAAAATGGTTTCCTACAAGGACTTGTGGGAGTATGGGATTCCACAAGGTCTTGTGGGAAAATGGTTTATATTTTGGAAAAATGGATATGTATTGGATCTTGGTCTCTTTTACTGTTTATGGAAATTACTGTTGCTACTTAAACTTGAGATCCATTTTAAAATGTCCCTGTTTTACTTCAAAGATTATGTATGCTATTTGTAAAATGAGACCGGCCATTTTATATGTTTTTTTATAAACCTTGTTTGAGTTTGAGAAGATTGTGCTACAGAGCTTCGTGCTCATCCCCTACAATTAATATTTTTCAGATTTGGCTTTAGAGGAAGAGCTCGGTGTGAATGAGCCGGGCCTTGGGGAAGCTTCCTTGGAGGGGTACTTAGATCCCGAATGGGACAACTAGAGATATAGCTTCTTTTGTACTAGACTAGGTTATTCATTTTGAACATTGTAAAGTCTAGTTTTCTTTTGTAATTCCGCTGCGCTACATGATTGGATTTTTGAGATGTAAATGACATGGTTGGGCATATTCTTTTGGATAATGATGTAAATATTTTATGGATGATGAATGAAGTTTAATTTATTTATGGATGATATTTAGTGCTCTCATGATGTGAATGTTTTAGAATGTAATGCCGTCCAGGGTGGTATTTGGGGTGTTACAGATTTGGTATCAGAGCTTAGGCTTTAGGTCTTACATGGGAGCTGTAGGTTATGGATTACCACTAGAGATGTAGGTTTAGGGTGAAGGAAATTGTAAGTTAGATTTTGTATATGCCTTGTGCTTAAATCAAGACATCATACATATCACTTTAGTTTATATCTTACACATCAAGGAAACTAAATTGTGGATTGATGTGTAGGATGGATGGTACACGGGGACGAGGACGTGGTCGTGGTCGTGGAGGCCAAGAAAATCCACCACCACCACCTCCCGATGCCATGCAAGGCATCTATCAATGCTTGAGGGAGCTCACCACTCTGGTACAACACCAGAATGGGAACAACCATAACGGTGGGGCTCATCCACTAGCCCAAGTACAGGGCAACCGAGAGGAGAATAGGAGAATGGTAGTTCTCCGAGAGTTTCTGAGGCAACACCCGCCTACTTTCCAAGGGAGCTCTAACCCCTTGGATGCGGATAAATGGATCCGCCGAGCGAAGAAGATATGTGATGGCATGGGGATAGCCGAGGATCTTCGGGTCGGCTTGGCGACTTATCTATTCGAGGGGGAGGCCGACCATTGGTGGGACTCAGTGAAAAGAATGAGGACCACGGATGCACTCACTTGGGAGGAATTTGACCAAATTTTCCAAGACAAGTACTTTCCGGAATCAGTAAGAGACAGAATGAAGGCCGATTTCCTTGCTCTCCGACAGGGCAGTAGGACGGTGATCGAGTACGAGAGGATTTTCGATGAGCTATCCCGTTATGCTACAGAGTTTATATCTACTGAGGCCAGCAGGGCCAAGCGCTTTGAGCAGGGCTTGAGGCCTGCTATCCGGGAGAAGCTGGTGGCTCTCAAGATCCGGGAGTATGGGGACCTAGTTGACCGAGCTGCATTGGTGGAGAGAGATATAGAGGACAGCCAGCAGCGACAGAGCTTCGCGAGAGGAGGTCCGATCAGGACGGACCCTAGCACCAGTGGAGTGCAGCGAGCAGCACCATACCGAAGTCCAGACCAGGCAGGTGGACAGAGACTTCTGACAACTCGAGGAGATGAAGTGACTCAGACTAGAACAAGAACTGACCCGCGCCAATGCTTTGCATGCGGAGAGTATGGGCACTTCAAACATAGATGCCCCTCGTTTCCCCCAAGGACCAAACAAGCAACCGAGCAAGTACCAGCAAACAAGCCACCTCTACAAAGGCCAGCACAGCAGATACCTCAGATAGCTCGAGGAGCGGGAGGCGTACTAGAGAGAGTAGGCACGGATGCACGCCGATGCTTCGCCTGTGGAGGTGTTGGGCACTTCAAAGATAATTGTCCATTGCTTTCCACCAAGACCAACCAAGTAACTGGGCGAGTGAATGCAAACAGGCCACCGCTACGACAGCCACTACCACCACAGAGACCGTTACAAGCTCAAGTCCCCGGCGGCGCTAATCAAGGAAGGGTTTTTGCTTTGACTCAACAGGAGGAAGATGCCTCCAACGCCATTGTGGAAGGTATTGTTCTTCTCTACCATTCTTGGGCCCGAATTACATTGGATACCTATGCGACTCATTCTTTTATACGTACTGTGGACGTTGTAGAATTTGGATTGGGTTCCGAGGAGCTAGAACATGCTTTATATGTTGACTTGCCTACGGGAAAATAAGGGGATACCAGTAGGGTTTAGTTATATGTAATCTTTGATTCTAATTTATAACTAATTGCTAGGGAATCATCATGTCTTTCCATTCTAGATAATATTACCTTGTTCTAAAATATATTATGTTTGGGTGAACCCTAAATCTTTTCTTATGCCTTCACACCCTAATTCACACGGGAGATGTGTTTTTCTCTTGATTTCTCATTTGTTCTTGATTCCAAACCTTAAATCTTACCTTGTTTTAACTATGTTATGCTTGGGTAACCACTAATTCTCGTTGTATGCCTTCGAAACCTTAATTTTCAAGGAAAAGTGGGTTTTCTCTTGATTCCTTCCTTGTTCTTGAAATCTAAACTTGATATTCATTTGTCATTGAATTCTAACCTTGATATTCAATTGTCCTTGAGATCAAAACTTGTTATTCATTGGTTATTGAATTCTAACCTTAATATTCAATTGTTCTTGAGATCTAAGCTTGATAACCATTTATTCTTGATTCCTGAGCTTAATATTCATTTGTTATTAATTTCAAACCTTGCTTATTTATTTATTCTTGATTTCAAGACTTGACATTCAATTGCTCTTGATTTCAATACTTGATTTCTCTTTGTTCTTGAGTTCAAAACTTGATACTCTTTAACCCCTGATTACAAAGCTTAATTATTCATTTGTCATTGATTTCAAACCTTGATAGTCGTTTGTTATCGATTCCAATACTCGATTGTTACCTTGTTCTTGATTCCCAAGCTTGATTATTTATTTGTTCCTTAATTCAAAATTCTAAAGATTGGTATTGACCAATAAAATGGTATTTTCGATGATATTATGTTAATTTTTCTTAAATTATTTCGTTGGAAAAATGTATATGGATTTGGAAGCTAAGATGGGAGGACAAGTCTGGTTAGATTTCAACTGTAACCTTTGGTGGATTGTAATTTATATCAGAGTGCGCAGCGAACTAACGGAGTAAGGACTACAATGGGGAAACTACGGAGAAGATTCAACTCATCCGGGAGAGGCTACGCACGGCGCGAAGTAGACAGAAGAGCTACGCGGACCACAGACGAAGATCCTTGGAATTAAAAGTGGGAGATTATATGTTTTCCAAGGTGTCACACAAGAAGGGCGTGTTCGATTCGGCAAGAAGGAGAAGTTAGCGCCAAGATATACCGGACCGTTTGAAGTGATCAAAGCAGTAGGCAATGCGGCATATCAACTTCGACTACTAGCCCAGATATCCAGAGTACATGGCGTGTTTCACGTGTCGATGTTGAGGACGTGTCACTCGGATGCAACTCCAGTCGTGAACTTGGAGGAGATGGAAATTTAAGACGGAGCAACCTACGAAGAACAACCGGTAGAAATTCTCGACGCAAAGGAAAAAGTACTTCGCAACAAAGTTATCAGATTGGTGAAGGTTTGGTGGCAACACCATGGAGTGGAGGAAGCTACATGGGAACCGGAGCAAGAAATGCGGGAGAAGTATCCATATTTGTTCGCTACTTGAGGTAAGTTTCGAGGACGAAACTTTCTTTAAGGGGGGTGGATTGTAACACCCCGCATTTTTATTTTATATATGTATATAGATATATAGTAAATAATGGTTGTAAAGATGTGGATAGGGGTATTGAAGTGTGTTTGAACTTTGTAAATTTGAAAAGTAAAGATTTAAAATGTGAATGAAAATCATAGTTGAAATTTAGTTTTAGTGAGTGAAAATATAAAATGTTAGGTCCTATAACTTGTATTAGATAGGTTTGGTGTATAAATATGTGTTGGAGAGGTTTGTGATGGATTTGGTTCGTTTTGGAATGGATTGGAAATGGAAAACAAAAGAAATAGGCAAAACTCGGTAATTGGTACCGGTACTGGGTACCGGTACTGAATGGTACCGGTACTGAGTACCGGTACCCCGATTCCAGAAGGTTTCTTGTACCGGTACTGGGTACCGGTACCATCCGTCTGACGCCCGCTAAACAGTTAAAAGTCGGGATTTTTGTGTTATAAAACCCATCCTACATCCCATTTGCCCCATTTCTTCATCTCCCTCTTACCCTAACCCTCCTAGAAACCCTTAGAGAGAAAGAGAGAGAGATAAAACTCAAGATAAAAAGGAAAGACAAAGGGTTCACAAGTGATTCAAGACTCAAACCCTAGGTTTCTTCAAGAGCATAAGGTAGGGGATTTCTTCTCTTTCTCTTACATTGATGTTAGGGTTAATAAATATGTATGTTTTGATTCTTAATGATATGTATTTGCTATGGCTCCATTGTTTCTTGGTTCTTGTTCAATTGTTAACATGTTTTACACCAATCCCTCTTTTGTTTGAAAAACCCTAGTTTTCAAGAGTGATGGGTTTTCCTCTTGAACTCTTCCTTTATTCTTGATTTCAAAATCATAGTGTTTGGTGTTGAGTAATAAAATGATATTGTTGTGATCTCTTGCATTTTTCTTGGTTGGTTATTGAAAATGTCAAATGCTCAATTTGGGGATTTTTAAGATATACTTGTAAATTGTGGAATTGGATTTGGTATTGTATCTCTTATGAGTGTGGGATGACCATGGGTGGCCTTTGACGAGATATCGTAGAGTGGGTAGACGTGTTGCTTGCTCCGTGTGGGTTGGCATTTCTCCTACCACTCGTAGTGGGGTTAGTGCTTTGGTAAGACTAAACCGCTATTGCTCACGGGTGCCGTGTAAGAGGGTTAGTATACTAATACCTGGGTTGGATACGTCACTGCCATTGGTGTGGCATACGCCCTTCCTAAAGGATGGATATCTTTGATAAGATTTGTGTGGGTGTGTGTGGGTTAGATATTACTCAATGTGTCGATTCATGGGGTTTGCCTTACATCATGTTTGAGATACATATACATATTGATGGATTGTTGTAATATTGTGGAAAATGGTTTCCTACAAGGACTTGTGGGAGTATGGGATTCCACAAGGTCTTGTGGGAAAATGGTTTATATTTTGGAAAAATGGATATGTATTGGATCTTGGTCTCTTTTACTGTTTATGGAAATTACTGTTGCTACTTAAACTTGAGATCCATTTTAAAATGTCCCTGTTTTACTTCAAAGATTATGTATGCTATTTGTAAAATGAGACCGGCCATTTTATATGTTTTTTTATAAACCTTGTTTGAGTTTGAGAAGATTGTGCTACAGAGCTTCGTGCTCATCCCCTACAATTAATATTTTTCAGATTTGGCTTTAGAGGAAGAGCTCGGTGTGAATGAGCCGGGCCTTGGGGAAGCTTCCTTGGAGGGGTACTTAGATCCCGAATGGGACAACTAGAGATATAGCTTCTTTTGTACTAGACTAGGTTATTCATTTTGAACATTGTAAAGTCTAGTTTTCTTTTGTAATTCCGCTGCGCTACATTATTGGATTTTTGAGATGTAAATGACATGGTTGGGCATATTCTTTTGGATAATGATGTAAATATTTTATGGATGATGAATGAAGTTTAATTTATTTATGGATGATATTTAGTGCTCTCATGATGTGAATGTTTTAGAATGTAATGCCGTCCAGGGTGGTATTTGGGGTGTTACAGATTTGGTATCAGAGCTTAGGCTTTAGGTCTTACATGGGAGCTGTAGGTTATGGATTACCACTAGAGATGTAGGTTTAGGGTGAAGGAAATTGTAAGTTAGATTTTGTATATGCCTTGTGCTTAAATCAAGACATCATACATATCACTTTAGTTTATATCTTACACATCAAGGAAACTAAATTGTGCATTGATGTGTAGGATGGACGGTACACGGGGACGAGGACGTGGTCGTGGTCGTGGAGGCCAAGAAAATCCACCACCACCACCTCCCGATGCCATGCAAGGCATCTATCAATGCTTGAGGGAGCTCACCACTCTGGTACAACACCAGAATGGGAACAACCATAACGGTGGGGCTCATCCACTAGCCCAAGTACAGGGCAACCGAGAGGAGAATAGGAGAATGGTAGTTCTCCGAGAGTTTCTGAGGCAACACCCGCCTACTTTCCAAGGGAGCTCTAACCCCTTGGATGCAGATAAATGGATCCGCCGAGCGAAGAAGATATGTGATGGCATGGGGATAGCCGAGGATCTTCGGGTCGGCTTGGCGACTTATCTATTCGAGGGGGAGGCCGACCATTGGTGGGACTCAGTGAAAAGAATGAGGACCACGGATGCACTCACTTGGGAGGAATTTGACCAAATTTTCCAAGACAAGTACTTTCCGGAATCAGTAAGAGACAGAATGAAGGCCGATTTCCTTGCTCTCCGACAGGGCAGTAGGACGGTGATCGAGTACGAGAGGATTTTCGATGAGCTATCCCGTTATGCTACAGAGTTTATATCTACTGAGGCCAGCAGGGCCAAGCGCTTTGAGCAGGGCTTGAGGCCTGCTATCCGGGAGAAGCTGGTGGCTCTCAAGATCCGGGAGTATGGGGACCTAGTTGACCGAGCTGCATTGGTGGAGAGAGATATAGAGGACAGCCAGCAGCGACAGAGCTTCGCGAGAGGAGGTCCGATCAGGACGGACCCTAGCACCAGTGGAGTGCAGCGAGCAGCACCATACCGAAGTCCAGACCAGGCAGGTGGACAGAGACTTCTGACAACTCGAGGAGATGAAGTGACTCAGACTAGAACAAGAACTGACCCGCGCCAATGCTTTGCATGCGGAGAGTATGGGCACTTCAAACATAGATGCCCCTCGTTTCCCCCAAGGACCAAACAAGCAACCGAGCAAGTACCAGCAAACAAGCCACCTCTACAAAGGCCAGCACAGCAGATACCTCAGATAGCTCGAGGAGCGGGAGGCGTACCAGAGAGAGTAGGCACGGATGCACGCCGATGCTTCGCCTGTGGAGGTGTTGGGCACTTCAAAGATAATTGTCCATTGCTTTCCACCAAGACCAACCAAGTAACTGGGCGAGTGAATGCAAACAGGCCACCGCTACGACAGCCACTACCACCACAGAGACCGTTACAAGCTCAAGTCCCCGGCGGCGCTAATCAAGGAAGGGTTTTTGCTTTGACTCAACAGGAGGAAGATGCCTCCAACGCCATTGTGGAAGGTATTGTTCTTCTCTACCATTCTTGGGCCCGAATTACATTGGATACCTATGCGACTCATTCTTTTATACGTACTGTGGACGTTGTAGAATTTGGATTGGGTTCCGAGGAGCTAGAACATGCTTTATATGTTGACTTGCCTACGGGAAAATAAGGGGATACCAGTAGGGTTTAGTTATATGTAATCTTTGATTCTAATTTATAACTAATTGCTAGGGAATCATCATGTCTTTCCATTCTAGATAATATTACCTTGTTCTAAAATATATTATGTTTGGGTGAACCCTAAATCTTTTCTTATGCCTTCACACCCTAATTCACACGGGAGATGTGTTTTTCTCTTGATTTCTCATTTGTTCTTGATTCCAAACCTTAAATCTTACCTTGTTTTAACTATGTTATGCTTGGGTAACCACTAATTCTCGTTGTATGCCTTCGAAACCTTAATTTTCAAGGAAAAGTGGGTTTTCTCTTGATTCCTTCCTTGTTCTTGAAATCTAAACTTGATATTCATTTGTCATTGAATTCTAACCTTGATATTCAATTGTCCTTGAGATCAAAACTTGTTATTCATTGGTTATTGAATTCTAACCTTAATATTCAATTGTTCTTGAGATCTAAGCTTGATAACCATTTATTCTTGATTCCTGAGCTTAATATTCATTTGTTATTAATTTCAAACCTTGCTTATTTATTTATTCTTGATTTCAAGACTTGACATTCAATTGCTCTTGATTTCAATACTTGATTTCTCTTTGTTCTTGAGTTCAAAACTTGATACTCTTTAACCCCTGATTACAAAGCTTAATTATTCATTTGTCATTGATTTCAAACCTTGATAGTCGTTTGTTATCGATTCCAATACTCGATTGTTACCTTGTTCTTGATTCCCAAGCTTGATTATTTATTTGTTCCTTAATTCAAAATTCTAAAGATTGGTATTGACCAATAAAATGGTATTTTCGATGATATTATGTTAATTTTTCTTAAATTATTTCGTTGGAAAAATGTATATGGATTTGGAAGCTAAGATGGGAGGACAAGTCTGGTTAGATTTCAACTGTAACCTTTGGTGGATTGTAATTTATATCAGAGTGCGCAGCGAACTAACGGAGTAAGGACTACAATGGGGAAACTACGGAGAAGATTCAACTCATCCGGGAGAGGCTACGCACGGCGCGAAGTAGACAGAAGAGCTACGCGGACCACAGACGAAGATCCTTGGAATTAAAAGTGGGAGATTATATGTTTTCCAAGGTGTCACACAAGAAGGGCGTGTTCGATTCGGCAAGAAGGAGAAGTTAGCGCCAAGATATACCGGACCGTTTGAAGTGATCAAAGCAGTAGGCAATGCGGCGTATCAACTTCGACTACTAGCCCAGATATCCAGAGTACATGGCGTGTTTCACGTGTCAATGTTGAGGACGTGTCACTCGGATGCAACTCCAGTCGTGAACTTGGAGGAGATGGAAATTTAAGACGGAGCAACCTACGAAGAACAACCGGTAGAAATTCAAGACGCAAAGGAAAAAGTACTTCACAACAAAGTTATCAGATTGGTGAAGGTTTGGTGGCAACACCATGGAGTGGAGGAAGCTACATGGGAACCGGAGCAAGAAATGCGGGAGAAGTATCCATATTTGTTCGCTACTTGAGGTAAGTTTCGAGGACGAAACTTTCTTTAAGGGGGGTGGATTGTAACACCCCGCATTTTTATTTTATATATGTATATATATATATAGTAAATAATGGTTGTAAAGATGTGGATAGGGGTATTGAAGTGTGTTTGAACTTTGTAAATTTGAAAAGTAAAGATTTAAAATGTGAATGAAAATCATAGTTGAAATTTAGTTTTAGTGAGTGAAAATATAAAATGTTAGGTCCTATAACTTGTATTAGATAGGTTTGGTGTATAAATATGTGTTGGAGAGGTTTGTGATAGATTTGGTTCGTTTTGGAATGGATTGGAAATAGAAAACAAAAGAAATAGGCAAAACTCGGTAATTGGTACCGGTACTGGGTACCGGTACTGAATGGTACCGGTACTGAGTACCGGTACCCCGATTCCAGAAGGTTTCTTGTACCGGTACTGGGTACCGGTACCATCCGTCTGACGCCCGCTAAACAGTTAAAAGTCGGGATTTTTGTGTTATAAAACCCATCCTACATCCCATTTGCCCCATTTCTTCATCTCCCTCTTACCCTAACCCTCCTAGAAACCCTTAGAGAGAAAGAGAGAGAGATAAAACTCAAGATAAAAAGGAAAGACAAAGGGTTCACAAGTGATTCAAGACTCAAACCCTAGGTTTCTTCAAGAGCATAAGGTAGGGGATTTCTTCTCTTTCTCTTACATTGATGTTAGGGTTAATAAATATGTATGTTTTGATTCTTAATGATATGTATTTGCTATGGCTCCATTGTTTCTTGGTTCTTGTTCAATTGTTAACATGTTTTACACCAATCCCTCTTTTGTTTGAAAAACCCTAGTTTTCAAGAGTGATGGGTTTTCCTCTTGAACTCTTCCTTTATTCTTGATTTCAAAATCATAGTGTTTGGTGTTGAGTAATAAAATGATATTGTTGTGATCTCTTGCATTTTTCTTGGTTGGTTATTGAAAATGTCAAATGCTCAATTTGGGGATTTTTAAGATATACTTGTAAATTGTGGAATTAGATTTGGTATTGTATCTCTTATGAGTGTGGGATGACCATGGGTGGCCTTTAACGAGATATCGTAGAGTGGGTAGACGTGTTGCTTGCTCCGTGTGGGTTGGCATTTCTCCTACCACTCGTAGTGGGGTTAGTGCTTTGGTAAGACTAAACCGCTATTGCTCACGGGTGCCGTGTAAGAGGGTTAGTATACTAATACCTGGGTTGGATACGTCACTGCCATTGGTGTGGCATACGCCCTTCCTAAAGGATGGATATCTTTGATAAGATTTGTGTGGGTGTGTGTGGGTTAGATATTACTCAATGTGTCGATTCATGGGGTTTGCCTTACATCATGTTTGAGATACATATACATATTGATGGATTGTTGTAATATTGTGGAAAATGGTTTCCTACAAGGACTTGTGGGAGTATGGGATTCCACAAGGTCTTGTGGGAAAATGGTTTATATTTTGGAAAAATGGATATGTATTGGATCTTGGTCTCTTTTACTGTTTATGGAAATTACTGTTGCTACTTAAACTTGAGATCCATTTTAAAATGTCCCTGTTTTACTTCAAAGATTATGTATGCTATTTGTAAAATGAGACCGGCCATTTTATATGTTTTTTTATAAACCTTGTTTGAGTTTGAGAAGATTGTGCTACAGAGCTTCGTGCTCATCCCCTACAATTAATATTTTTCAGATTTGGCTTTAGAGGAAGAGCTCGGTGTGAATGAGCCGGGCCTTGGGGAAGCTTCCTTGGAGGGGTACTTAGATCCCGAATGGGACAACTAGAGATATAGCTTCTTTTGTACTAGACTATGTTATTCATTTTGAACATTGTAAAGTCTAGTTTTCTTTTGTAATTCCGCTGCGCTACATTATTGGATTTTTGAGATGTAAATGACATGGTTGGGCATATTCTTTTGGATAATGATGTAAATATTTTATGGATGATGAATGAAGTTTAATTTATTTATGGATGATATTTAGTGCTCTCATGATGTGAATGTTTTAGAATGTAATGCCGTCCAGGGTGGTATTTGGGGTGTTACAGATTTGGTATCAGAGCTTAGGCTTTAGGTCTTACATGGGAGCTGTAGGTTATGGATTACCACTAGAGATGTAGGTTTAGGGTGAAGGAAATTGTAAGTTAGATTTTGTATATGCCTTGTGCTTAAATCAAGACATCATACATATCACTTTAGTTTATATCTTACACATCAAGGAAACTAAATTGTGGATTGATGTGTAGGATGGACGGTACACGGGGACGAGGACGTGGTCGTGGTCGTGGAGGCCAAGAAAATCCACCACCACCACCTCCCGATGCCATGCAAGGCATCTATCAATGCTTGAGGGAGCTCACCACTCTGGTACAACACCAGAATGGGAACAACCATAACGGTGGGGCTCATCCACTAGCCCAAGTACAGGGCAACGGAGAGGAGAATAGGAGAATGGTAGTTCTCCGAGAGTTTCTGAGGCAACACCCGCCTACTTTCCAAGGGAGCTCTAACCCCTTGGATGCGGATAAATGGATCCGCCGAGCGAAGAAGATATGTGATGGCATGGGGATAGCCGAGGATCTTCGGGTCGGCTTGGCGACTTATCTATTCGAGGGGGAGGCCGACCATTGGTGGGACTCAGTGAAAAGAATGAGGACCACGGATGCACTCACTTGGGAGGAATTTGACCAAATTTTCCAAGACAAGTACTTTCCGGAATCAGTAAGAGACAGAATGAAGGCCGATTTCCTTGCTCTCCGACAGGGCAGTAGGACGGTGATCGAGTACGAGAGGATTTTCGATGAGCTATCCCGTTATGCTACAGAGTTTATATCTACTGAGGCCAGCAGGGCCAAGCGCTTTGAGCAGGGCTTGAGGCCTGCTATCTGGGAGAAGCTGGTGGCTCTCAAGATCCGGGAGTATGGGGACCTAGTTGACCGAGCTGCATTGGTGGAGAGAGATATAGAGGACAGCCAGCAGCGACAGAGCTTCGCGAGAGGAGGTCCGATCAGGACGGACCCTAGCACTAGTGGAGTGCAGCGAGCAGCACCATACCGAAGTCCAGACCAGGCAGGTGGACAGAGACTTCTGACAACTCGAGGAGATGAAGTGACTCAGACTAGAACAAGAACTGACCCGCGCCAATGCTTTGCATGCGGAGAGTATGGGCACTTCAAACATAGATGCCCCTCGTTTCCCCCAAGGACCAAACAAGCAACCGAGCAAGTACCAGCAAACAAGCCACCTCTACAAAGGCCAGCACAGCAGATACCTCAGATAGCTCGAGGAGCGGGAGGCGTACCAGAGAGAGTAGGCACGGATGCACGCCGATGCTTCGCCTGTGGAGGTGTTGGGCACTTCAAAGATAATTGTCCATTGCTTTCCACCAAGACCAACCAAGTAACTGGGCGAGTGAATGCAAACAGGCCACCGCTACGACAGCCACTACCACCACAGAGACCGTTACAAGCTCAAGCCCCCGGCGGCGCTAATCAAGGAAGGGTTTTTGCTTTGACTCAACAGGAGGAAGATGCCTCCAACGCCATTGTGGAAGGTATTGTTCTTCTCTACCATTCTTGGGCCCGAATTACATTGGATACCTATGCGACTCATTCTTTTATACGTACTGCGGACGTTGTAGAATTTGGATTGGGTTCCGAGGAGCTAGAACATGCTTTATATGTTGACTTGCCTACGGGAAAATAAGGGGATACCAGTAGGGTTTAGTTATATGTAATCTTTGATTCTAATTTATAACTAATTGCTAGGGAATCATCATGTCTTTCCATTCTAGATAATATTACCTTGTTCTAAAATATATTATGTTTGGGTGAACCCTAAATCTTTTCTTATGCCTTCACACCCTAATTCACACGGGAGATGTGTTTTTCTCTTGATTTCTCATTTGTTCTTGATTCCAAACCTTAAATCTTACCTTGTTTTAACTATGTTATGCTTGGGTAACCACTAATTCTCGTTGTATGCCTTCGAAACCTTAATTTTCAAGGAAAAGTGGGTTTTCTCTTGATTCCTTCCTTGTTCTTGAAATTTAAACTTGATATTCATTTGTCATTGAATTCTAACCTTGATATTCAATTGTCCTTGAGATCAAAACTTGTTATTCATTGGTTATTGAATTCTAACCTTAATATTCAATTGTTCTTGAGATCTAAGCTTGATAACCATTTATTCTTGATTCCTGAGCTTAATATTCATTTGTTATTAATTTCAAACCTTGCTTATTTATTTATTCTTGATTTCAAGACTTGACATTCAATTGCTCTTGATTTCAATACTTGATTTCTCTTTGTTCTTGAGTTCAAAACTTGATACTCTTTAACCCCTGATTACAAAGCTTAATTATTCATTTGTCATTGATTTCAAACCTTGATAGTCGTTTGTTATCGATTCCAATACTCGATTGTTACCTTGTTCTTGATTCCCAAGCTTGATTATTTATTTGTTCCTTAATTCAAAATTCTAAAGATTGGTATTGACCAATAAAATGGTATTTTCGATGATATTATGTTAATTTTTCTTAAATTATTTCGTTGGAAAAATGTATATGGATTTGGAAGCTAAGATGGGAGGACAAGTCTGGTTAGATTTCAACTGTAACCTTTGGTGGATTGTAATTTATATCAGAGTGCGCAGCGAACTAACGGAGTAAGGACTACAATGGGAAAACTACGGAGAAGATTCAACTCATCCGGGAGAGGCTACGCACGGCGCGAAGTAGACAGAAGAGCTACGCGGACCACAGACGAAGATCCTTGGAATTAAAACTGGGAGATTATATGTTTTCCAAGGTGTCACACAAGAAGGGCGTGTTCGATTCGGCAAGAAGGAGAAGTTAGCGCCAAGATATACCGGACCGTTTGAAGTGATCAAAGCAGTAAGCAATGCGGCGTATCAACTTCGACTACTAGCCCAGATATCCAGAGTACATGGCGTGTTTCACGTGTCGATGTTGAGGACGTGTCACTCGGATGCAACTCCAGTCGTGAACTTGGAGGAGATGGAAATTTAAGACGGAGCAACCTACGAAGAACAACCGGTAGAAATTCTCGACGCAAAGGAAAAAGTACTTCGCAACAAAGTTATCAGATTGGTGAAGGTTTGGTGGCAACACCATGGAGTGGAGGAAGCTACATGGGAACCGGAGCAAGAAATGCGGGAGAAGTATCCATATTTGTTCGCTACTTGAGGTAAGTTTCGAGGACGAAACTTTCTTTAAGGAGGGTGGATTGTAACACCCCGCATTTTTATTTTATATATGTATATAGATATATAGTAAATAATGGTTGTAAAGATGTGGATAGGGGTATTGAAGTGTGTTTGAACTTTGTAAATTTGAAAAGTAAAGATTTAAAATTTGAATGAAAATCATAGTTGAAATTTAGTTTTAGTGAGTGAAAATATAAAATGTTAGGTCCTATAACTTGTATTAGATAGGTTTGGTGTATAAATATGTGTTGGAGAGGTTTGTGATGGATTTGGTTCGTTTTGGAATGGATTGGAAATGGAAAACAAAAGAAATAGGCAAAACTCGGTAATTGGTACCGGTACTGGGTACCGGTACTGAATGGTACCGGTACTGAGTACCGGTACCCCCGATTCCAGAAGGTTTCTTGTACCGGTACTGGGTACCGGTACCATCCGTCTGACGCCCGCTAAACAGTTAAAAGTCGGGATTTTTGTGTTATAAAACCCATCCTACATCCCATTTGCCCCATTTCTTCATCTCCCTCTTACCCTAACCCTCCTAGAAACCCTTAGAGAGAAAGAGAGAGAGATAAAACTCAAGATAAAAAGGAAAGACAAAGGGTTCACAAGTGATTCAAGACTCAAACCCTAGGTTTCTTCAAGAGCATAAGGTAGGGGATTTCTTCTCTTTCTCTTACATTGATGTTAGGGTTAATAAATATGTATGTTTTGATTCTTAATGATATGTATTTGCTATGGCTCCATTGTTTCTTGGTTCTTGTTCAATTGTTAACATGTTTGACACCAATCCCTCTTTTGTTTGAAAAACCCTAGTTTTCAAGAGTGATGGGTTTTCCTCTTGAACTCTTCCTTTATTCTTGATTTCAAAATCATAGTGTTTGGTGTTGAGTAATAAAATGATATTGTTGTGATCTCTTGCATTTTTCTTGGTTGGTTATTGAAAATGTCAAATGCTCAATTTGGGGATTTTTAAGATATACTTGTAAATTGTGGAATTGGATTTGGTATTGTATCTCTTATGAGTGTGGGATGACCATGGGTGGCCTTTGACGAGATATCGTAGAGTGGGTAGACGTGTTGCTTGCTCCGTGTGGGTTGGCATTTCTCCTACCACTCGTAGTGGGGTTAGTGCTTTGGTAAGACTAAACCGCTATTGCTCACGGGTGCCGTGTAAAAGGGTTAGTATACTAATACCTGGGTTGGATACGTCACTGCCATTGGTGTGGCATACGCCCTTCCTAAAGGATGGATATCTTTGATAAGATTTGTGTGGGTGTGTGTGGGTTAGATATTACTCAATGTGTCGATTCATGGGGTTTGCCTTACATCATGTTTGAGATACATATACATATTGATGGATTGTTGTAATATTGTGGAAAATGGTTTCCTACAAGGACTTGTGGGAGTATGGGATTCCACAAGGTCTTGTGGGAAAATGGTTTATATTTTGGAAAAATGGATATGTATTGGATCTTGGTCTCTTTTACTGTTTATGGAAATTACTGTTGCTACTTAAACTTGAGATCCATTTTAAAATGTCCCTGTTTTACTTCAAAGATTATGTATGCTATTTGTAAAATGAGACCGGCCATTTTATATGTTTTTTTATAAACCTTGTTTGAGTTTGAGAAGATTGTGCTACAGAGCTTCGTGCTCATCCCCTACAATTAATATTTTTCAGATTTGGCTTTAGAGGAAGAGCTCGGTGTGAATGAGCCGGGCCTTGGGGAAGCTTCCTTGGAGGGGTACTTAGATCCCGAATGGGACAACTAGAGATATAGCTTCTTTTGTACTAGACTAGGTTATTCTTTTTGAACATTGTAAAGTCTAGTTTTCTTTTGTAATTCCGCTGCGCTACATTATTGGATTTTTGAGATGTAAATGACATGGTTGGGCATATTCTTTTGGATAACGATGTAAATATTTTATGGATGATGAATGAAGTTTAATTTATTTATGGATGATATTTAGTGCTCTCATGATGTGAATGTTTTAGAATGTAATGCCGTCCAGGGTGGTATTTGGGGTGTTACAGATTTGGTATCAGAGCTTAGGCTTTAGGTCTTACATGGGAGCTGTAGGTTATGGATTACCACTAGAGATGTAGGTTTAGGGTGAAGGAAATTGTAAGTTAGATTTTGTATATGCCTTGTGCTTAAATCAAGACATCATACATATCACTTTAGTTTATATCTTACACATCAAGGAAACTAAATTGTGGATTGATGTGTAGGATGGACGGTACACGGGGACTAGGACGTGGTCGTGGTCGTGGAGGCCAAGAAAATCCACCACCACCACCTCCCGATGCCATGCAAGGCATCTATCAATGCTTGAGGGAGCTCACCACTCTGGTACAACACCAGAATGGGAACAACCATAACGGTGGGGCTCATCCACTAGCCCAAGTACAAGGCAACCGAGAGGAGAATAGGAGAATGGTAGTTCTCCGAGAATTTCTGAGGCAACACCCGCCTACTTTCCAAGGGAGCTCTAACCCCTTGGATGCGGATAAATGGATCCGCCGAGCGAAGAAGATATGTGATGGCATGGGGATAGCCGAGGATCTTCGGGTCGGCTTGGCGACTTATCTATTCGAGGGGGAGGCCGACCATTGGTGGGACTCAATGAAAAGAATGAGGACCACGGATGCACTCACTTGGGAGGAATTTGACCAAATTTTCCAAGACAAGTACTTTCCGGAATCAGTAAGAGACAGAATGAAGGCCGATTTCCTTGCTCTCCGACAGGGCAGTAGGACGGTGATCGAGTACGAGAGGATTTTCGATGAGCTATCCCGTTATGCTACAGAGTTTATATCTACTGAGGCCAGCAGGGCCAAGCGCTTTGAGCAGGGCTTGAGGCCTGCTATCCGGGAGAAGCTGGTGGCTCTCAAGATCTGGGAGTATGGGGACCTAGTTGACCGAGCTGCATTGGTGGAGAGAGATATAGAGGACAGCCAGCAGCGACAGAGCTTCGCGAGAGGAGGTCCGATCAGGACGGACCCTAGCACCAGTGGAGTGCAGCGAGCAGCACCATACCGAAGTCCAGACCAGGCAGGTGGACAGAGACTTCTGACAACTCGAGGAGATGAAGTGACTCAGACTAGAACAAGAACTGACCCGCGCCAATGCTTTGCATGCGGAGAGTATGGGCACTTCAAACATAGATGCCCCTCGTTTCCCCCAAGGACCAAACAAGCAACCGAGCAAGTACCAGCAAACAAGCCACCTCTACAAAGGCCAGCACAGCAGATACCTCAGATAGCTCGAGGAGCGGGAGGCGTACCAGAGAGAGTAGGCACGGATGCACGCCGATGCTTCGCCTGTGGAGGTGTTGGGCACTTCAAAGATAATTGTCCATTGCTTTCCACCAAGACCAACCAAGTAACTGGGCGAGTGAATGCAAATAGGCCACCGCTACGACAGCCACTACCACCACAGAGACCGTTACAAGCTCAAGTCCCCGGCGGCGCTAATCAAGGAAGGGTTTTTGCTTTGACTCAACAGGAGGAAGATGCCTCCAACGCCATTGTGGAAGGTATTGTTCTTCTCTACCATTCTTGGGCCCGAATTACATTGGATACCTATGCGACTCATTCTTTTATACGTACTGTGGACGTTGTAGAATTTGGATTGGGTTCCGAGGAGCTAGAACATGCTTTATATGTTGACTTGCCTACGGGAAAATAAGGGGATACCAGTAGGGTTTAGTTATATGTAATCTTTGATTCTAATTTATAACTAATTGCTAGGGAATCATCATGTCTTTCCATTCTAGATAATATTACCTTGTTCTAAAATATATTATGTTTGGGTGAACCCTAAATCTTTTCTTATGCCTTCACACCCTAATTCACACGGGAGATGTGTTTTTCTCTTGATTTCTCATTTGTTCTTGATTCCAAACCTTAAATCTTACCTTGTTTTAACTATGTTATGCTTGGGTAACCACTAATTCTCGTTGTATGCCTTCGAAACCTTAATTTTCAAGGAAAAGTGGGTTTTCTCTTGATTCCTTCCTTGTTCTTGAAATCTAAACTTGATATTCATTTGTCATTGAATTCTAACCTTGATATTCAATTGTCCTTGAGATCAAAACTTGTTGTTCATTGGTTATTGAATTCTAACCTTAATATTCAATTGTTCTTGAGATCTAAGCTTGATAACCATTTATTCTTGATTCCTGAGCTTAATATTCATTTGTTATTAATTAAAAACCTTGCTTATTTATTTATTCTTGATTTCAAGACTTGACATTCAATTGCTCTTGATTTCAATACTTGATTTCTCTTTGTTCTTGAGTTCAAAACTTGATACTCTTTAACCCCTGATTACAAAGCTTAATTATTCATTTGTCATTGATTTCAAACCTTGATAGTCGTTTGTTATCGATTCCAATACTCGATTGTTACCTTGTTCTTGATTCCCAAGCTTGATTATTTATTTGTTCCTTAATTCAAAATTCTAAAGATTGGTATTGACCAATAAAATGGTATTTTCGATGATATTATGTTAATTTTTCTTAAATTATTTCGTTGGAAAAATGTATATGGATTTGGAAGCTAAGATGGGAGGACAAGTCTGGTTAGATTTCAACTGTAACCTTTGGTGGATTGTAATTTATATCAGAGTGCGCAGCGAACTAACGGAGTAAGGACTACAATGGGGAAACTACGGAGAAGATTCAACTCATCCGGGAGAGGCTACGCACGGCGCGAAGTAGACAGAAGAGCTACGCGGACCACAGACGAAGATCCTTGGAATTAAAAGTGGGAGATTATATGTTTTCCAAGGTGTCACACAAGAAGGGCGTGTTCGATTCGGCAAGAAGGAGAAGTTAGCGCCAAGATATACCGGACCGTTTGAAGTGATCAAAGCAGTAGGCAATGCGGCGTATCAACTTCGACTACTAGCCCAGATATCCAGAGTACATGGCGTGTTTCACGTGTCGATGTTGAGGACGTGTCACTCTGATGCAACTCCAGTCGTGAACTTGGAGGAGATGGAAATTTAAGACGGAGCAACCTACGAAGAACAACCGGTAGAAATTCTCGACGCAAAGGAAAAAGTACTTCGCAACAAAGTTATCAGATTGGTGAAGGTTTGGTGGCAACACCATGGAGTGGAGGAAGCTACATGGGAACCGGAGCAAGAAATACGGGAGAAGTATCCATATTTGTTCGCTACTTGAGGTAAGTTTCGAGGACGAAACTTTCTTTAAGGGGGGTGGATTGTAACACCCCGCATTTTTATTTTATATATGTATATATATATATAGTAAATAATGGTTGTAAAGATGTGGATAGGGGTATTGAAGTGTGTTTGAACTTTGTAAATTTGAAAAGTAAAGATTTAAAATTTGAATGAAAATCATAGTTGAAATTTAGTTTTAGTGAGTGAAAATATAAAATGTTAGGTCCTATAACTTGTATTAGATAGGTTTGGTGTATAAATATGTGTTGGAGAGGTTTGTGATGGATTTGGTTCGTTTTGGAATGGATTGGAAATGGAAAACAAAAGAAATAGGCAAAACTCGGTAATTGGTACCGGTACTGGGTACCGGTACTGAATGGTACCGGTACTGAGTACCGGTACCCCGATTCCAGAAGGTTTCTTGTACCGGTACTGGGTACCGGTACCATCCGTCTGACGCCCGCTAAACAGTTAAAAGTCGGGATTTTTGTGTTATAAAACACATCCTACATCCCATTTGCCCCATTTCTTCATCTCCCTCTTACCCTAACCCTCCTAGAAACCCTTAGAGAGAAAGAGAGAGAGATAAAACTCAAGATAAAAAGGAAAGACAAAGGGTTCACAAGTGATTCAAGACTCAAACCCTAGGTTTCTTCAAGAGCATAAGGTAGGGGATTTCTTCTCTTTCTCTTACATTGATGTTAGGGTTAATAAATATGTATGTTTTGATTCTTAATGATATGTATTTGCTATGGCTCCATTGTTTCTTGGTTCTTGTTCAATTGTTAACATGTTTTACACCAATCCCTCTTTTGTTTGAAAAACCCTAGTTTTCAAGAGTGATGGGTTTTCCTCTTGAACTCTTCCTTTATTCTTGATTTCAAAATCATAGTGTTTGGTGTTGAGTAATAAAATGATATTGTTGTGATCTCTTGCATTTTTCTTGGTTGGTTATTGAAAATGTCAAATGCTCAATTTGGGGATTTTTAAGATATACTTGTAAATTATGGAATTGGATTTGGTATTGTATCTCTTATGAGTGTGGGATGACCATGGGTGGCCTTTGACGAGATATCGTAGAGTGGGTAGACGTGTTGCTTGCTCCGTGTGGGTTGGCATTTCTCCTACCACTCGTAGTGGGGTTAGTGCTTTGGTAAGACTAAACCGCTATTGCTCACGGGTGCCGTGTAAGAGGGTTAGTATACTAATACCTGGGTTGGATACGTCACTGCCATTGGTGTGGCATACGCCCTTCCTAAAGGATGGATATCTTTGATAAGATTTGTGTGGGTGTGTGTGGGTTAGATATTACTCAATGTGTCGATTCATGGGGTTTGCCTTACATCATGTTTGAGATACATATACATATTGATGGATTGTTGTAATATTGTGGAAAATGGTTTCCTACAAGGACTTGTGGGAGTATGGGATTCCACAAGGTCTTGTGGGAAAATGGTTTATATTTTGGAAAAATGGATATGTATTGGATCTTGGTCTCTTTTACTGTTTATGGAAATTACTGTTGCTACTTAAACTTGAGATCCATTTTAAAATGTCCCTGTTTTACTTCAAAGATTATGTATGCTATTTGTAAAATGAGACCGGCCATTTTATATGTTTTTTTATAAACCTTGTTTGAGTTTGAGAAGATTGTGCTACAGAGCTTCGTGCTCATCCCCTACAATTAATATTTTTCAGATTTGGCTTTAGAGGAAGAGCTCGGTGTGAATGAGCCGGGCCTTGGGGAAGCTTCCTTGGAGGGGTACTTAGATCCCGAATGGGACAACTAGAGATATAGCTTCTTTTGTACTAGACTAGGTTATTCATTTTGAACATTGTAAAGTCTAGTTTTCTTTTGTAATTCCGCTGCGCTACATTATTGGATTTTTGAGATGTAAATGACATGGTTGGGCATATTCTTTTGGATAATGATGTAAATATTTTATGGATGATGAATGAAGTTTAATTTATTTATGGATGATATTTAGTGCTCTCATGATGTGAATGTTTTAGAATGTAATGCCGTCCAGGGTGGTATTTGGGGTGTTACAGATTTGGTATCAGAGCTTAGGCTTTAGGTCTTACATGGGAGCTGTAGGTTATGGATTACCACTAGAGATGTAGGTTTAGGGTGAAGGAAATTGTAAGTTAGATTTTGTATATGCCTTGTGCTTAAATCAAGACATCATACATATCACTTTAGTTTATATCTTACACATCAAGGAAACTAAATTGTGGATTGATGTGTAGGATGGACGGTACACGGGGACGAGGACGTGGTCGTGGTCGTGGAGGCCAAGAAAATCCACCACCACCACCTCCCGATGCTATGCAAGGCATCTATCAATGCTTGAGGGAGCTCACCACTCTGGTACAACACCAGAATGGGAACAACCATAACGGTGGGGCTCATCCACTAGCCCAAGTACAGGGCAACCGAGAGGAGAATAGGAGAATGGTAGTTCTCCGAGAGTTTCTGAGGCAACACCCGCCTACTTTCCAAGGGAGCTCTAACCCCTTGGATGCGGATAAATGGATCCGCCGAGCGAAGAAGATATGTGATGGCATGGGGATAGCCGAGGATCTTCGGGTCGGCTTGGCGACTTATCTATTCGAGGGGGAGGCCGACCATTGGTGGGACTCAGTGAAAAGAATGAGGACCACGGATGCACTCACTTGGGAGGAATTTGACCAAATTTTCCAAGACAAGTACTTTCCGGAATCAGTAAGAGACAGAATGAAGGCCGATTTCCTTGCTCTCCGACAGGGCAGTAGGACGGTGATCGAGTACGAGAGGAGTTTCGATGAGCTATCCCGTTATGCTACAGAGTTTATATCTACTGAGGCCAGCAGGGCCAAGCGCTTTGAGCAGGGCTTGAGGCCTGCTATCCGGGAGAAGCTGGTGGCTCTCAAGATCAGGGAGTATGGGGACCTAGTTGACCGAGCTGCATTGGTGGAGAGAGATATAGAGGACAGCCAGCAGCGACAGAGCTTCGCGAGAGGAGGTCCGATCAGGACGGACCCTAGCACCAGTGGAGTGCAACGAGCAGCTCCATACCGAAGTCCAGACCAGGCAGGTGGACAGAGACTTCTGACAACTCGAGGAGATGAAGTGACTCAGACTAGAACAAGAACTGACCCGCGCCAATGCTTTGCATGCGGAGAGTATGGGCACTTCAAACATAGATGCCCCTCGTTTCCCCCAAGGACCAAACAAGCAACCGAGCAAGTACCAGCAAACAAGCCACCTCTACAAAGGCCAGCACAGCAGATACCTCAGATAGCTCGAGGAGCGGGAGGCGTACCAGAGAGAGTAGGCACGGATGCACGCCGATGCTTCGCCTGTGGAGGTGTTGGGCACTTCAAAGATAATTGTCCATTGCTTTCCACCAAGACCAACCAAGTAACTGGGCCAGTGAATGCAAACAGGCCACCGGTACGACAGCCACTACCACCACAGAGACCGTTACAAGCTCAAGCCCCCGGCGGCGCTTATCAAGGAAGGGTTTTTGCTTTGACTCAACAGGAGGAAGATGCCTCCAACGCCATTGTGGAAGGTATTGTTCTTCTCTACCATTCTTGGGCCCGAATTACATTGGATACCTATGCGACTCATTCTTTTGTACGTACTGCGGACGTTGTAGAATTTGGATTGGGTTCCGAGGAGCTAGAACATGCTTTATATGTTGACTTGCCTACAGGAAAATAAGGGGATACCAGTAGGGTTTAGTTATATGTAATCTTTGATTCTAATTTATAACTAATTGCTAGGGAATCATCATGTCTTTCCATTCTAGATAATATTACCTTGTTCTAAAATATATTATGTTTGGGTGAACCCTAAATCTTTTCTTATGCCTTCACACCCTAGTTCACACGGGAGATGTGTTTTTCTCTTGATTTCTCATTTGTTCTTGATTCCAAACCTTAAATCTTACCTTGTTTTAACTATGTTATGCTTGGGTAACCACTAATTCTCGTTGTATGCCTTCGAAACCTTAATTTTCAAGGAAAAGTGGGTTTTCTCTTGATTCCTTCCTTGTTCTTGAAATCTAAACTTGATATTCATTTGTCATTGAATTCTAACCTTGATATTCAATTGTCCTTGAGATCAAAACTTGTTATTCATTGGTTATTGAATTCTAACCTTAATATTCAATTGTTCTTGAGATCTAAGCTTGATAACCATTTATTCTTGATTCCTGAGCTTAATATTCATTTGTTATTAATTTCAAACCTTGCTTATTTATTTATTCTTGATTTCAAGACTTGACATTCAATTGCTCTTGATTTCAATACTTGATTTCTCTTTGTTCTTGAGTTCAAAACTTGATACTCTTTAACCCCTTATTACAAAGCTTAATTATTCATTTGTCATTGATTTCAAACCTTGATAGTCGTTTGTTATCGATTCCAATACTCGATTGTTACCTTGTTCTTGATTCCCAAGCTTGATTATTTATTTGTTCCTTAATTCAAAATTCTAAAGATTGGTATTGACCAATAAAATGGTATTTTCGATGATATTATGTTAATTTTTCTTAAATTATTTCGTTGGAAAAATGTATATGGATTTGGAAGCTAAGATGGGAGGACAAGTCTGGTTAGATTTCAACTGTAACCTTTGGTGGATTGTAATTTATATCAGAGTGCGCAGCGAACTAACGGAGTAAGGACTACAATGGGGAAACTACGGAGAAGATTCAACTCATCCGGGAGAGGCTACGCACGGCGCGAAGTAGACAGAAGAGCTACGCGGACCACAGACGAAGATCCTTGGAATTAAAAGTGGGAGATTATATGTTTTCCAAGGTGTCACACAAGAAGGGCGTGTTCGATTCGGCAAGAAGGAGAAGTTAGCGCCAAGATATACCGGACCGTTTGAAGTGATCAAAGCAGTAGGCAATTCGGCATATCAACTTCGACTACTAGCCCAGATATCCAGAGTACATGGCGTGTTTCACGTGTCGATGTTGAGGACGTGTCACTCGGATGCAACTCCAGTCGTGAACTTGGAGGAGATGGAAATTTAAGACGGAGCAACCTACGAAGAACAACCGGTAGAAATTCTCGACGCAAAGGAAAAAGTACTTCGCAACAAAGTTATCAGATTGGTGAAGGTTTGGTGGCAACACAATGGAGTGGAGGAAGCTACATGGGAACCGAAGCAAGAAATGCGGGAGAAGTATCCATATTTGTTCGCTACTTGAGGTAAGTTTCGAGGACGAAACTTTCTTTAAGGGGGGTGGATTGTAACACCCCGCATTTTTATTTTATATATGTATATATATATATAGTAAATAATGGTTGTAAAGATGTGGATAGGGGTATTGAAGTGTGTTTGAACTTTGTAAATTTGAAAAGTAAAGATTTAAAATGTGAATGAAAATCATAGTTGAAATTTAGTTTTAGTGAGTGAAAATATAAAATGTTAGGTCCTATAACTTGTATTAGATAGGTTTGGTGTATAAATATGTGTTGGAGAGGTTTGTGATGGATTTGGTTCGTTTTGGAATGGATTGGAAATGGAAAACAAAAGAAATAGGCAAAACTCGGTAATTGGTACCGGTACTGGGTACCGGTACTGAATGGTACCGGTACTGAGTACCGGTACCCCGATTCCAGAAGGTTTCTTGTACCGGTACTGGGTACCGGTACCATCCGTCTGACGCCCGCTAAACAGTTAAAAGTCGGGATTTTTGTGTTATAAAACACATCCTACATCCCATTTGCCCCATTTCTTCATCTCCCTCTTACCCTAACCCTCCTAGAAACCCTTAGAGAGAAAGAGAGAGAGATAAAACTCAAGATAAAAAGGAAAGACAAAGGGTTCACAAGTGATTCAAGACTCAAACCCTAGGTTTCTTCAAGAGCATAAGGTAGGGGATTTCTTCTCTTTCTCTTACATTGATGTTAGGGTTAATAAATATGTATGTTTTGATTCTTAATGATATGTATTTGCTATGGCTCCATTTTTTCTTGGTTCTTGTTCAATTGTTAACATGTTTTACACCAATCCCTCTTTTGTTTGAAAAACCCTAGTTTTCAAGAGTGATGGGTTTTCCTCTTGAACTCTTCCTTTATTCTTGATTTCAAAATCATAGTGTTTGGTGTTGAGTAATAAAATGATATTGTTGTGATCTCTTGCATTTTTCTTGGTTGGTTATTGAAAATGTCAAATGCTCAATTTGGGGATTTTTAAGATATACTTGTAAATTGTGGAATTGGATTTGGTATTGTATCTCTTATGAGTGTGGGATGACCATGGGTGGCCTTTGACGAGATATCGTAGAGTGGGTAGACGTGTTGCTTGCTCCGTGTGGGTTGGCATTTCTCCTACCACTCGTAGTGGGGTTAGTGCTTTGGTAAGACTAAACCGCTATTGCTCACGGGTGCCGTGTAAGAGGGTTAGTATACTAATACCTGGGTTGGATACGTCACTGCCATTGGTGTGGCATACGCCCTTCCTAAAGGATGGATATCTTTGATAAGATTTGTGTGGGTGTGTGTGGGTTAGATATTACTCAATGTGTCGATTCATGGGGTTTGCCTTACATCATGTTTGAGATACATATACATATTGATGGATTGTTGTAATATTGTGGAAAATGGTTTCCTACAAGGACTTGTGGGAGTATGGGATTCCACAAGGTCTTGTGGGAAAATGGTTTATATTTTGGAAAAATGGATATGTATTGGATCTTGGTCTCTTTTACTGTTTATGGAAATTACTGTTGCTACTTAAACTTGAGATCCATTTTAAAATGTCCCTGTTTTACTTCAAAGATTATGTATGCTATTTGTAAAATGAGACCGGCCATTTTATATGTTTTTTTATAAACCTTGTTTGAGTTTGAGAAGATTGTGCTACAGAGCTTCGTGCTCATCCCCTACAATTAATATTTTTCAGATTTGGCTTTAGAGGAAGAGCTCGGTGTGAATGAGCCGGGCCTTGGGGAAGCTTCCTTGGAGGGGTACTTAGATCCCGAATGGGACAACTAGAGATATAGCTTCTTTTGTACTAGACTAGGTTATTCTTTTTGAACATTGTAAAGTCTAGTTTTCTTTTGTAATTCCGCTGCGCTACATTATTGGATTTTTGAGATGTAAATGCCATGGTTGGGCATATTCTTTTGGATAATGATGTAAATATTTTATGGATGATGAATGAAGTTTAATTTATTTATGGATGATATTTAGTGCTCTCATGATGTGAATGTTTTAGAATGTAATGCCGTCCAGGGTGGTATTTGGGGTGTTACAGATTTGGTATCAGAGCTTAGGCTTTAGGTCTTACATGGGAGCTGTAGGTTATGGATTACCACTAGAGATGTAGGTTTAGGGTGAAGGAAATTGTAAGTTAGATTTTGTATATGCCTTGTGCTTAAATCAAGACATCATACATATCACTTTAGTTTATATCTTACACATCAAGGAAACTAAATTGTGGATTGATGTGTAGGATGGACGGTACACGGGGACGAGGACGTGGTCGTGGTCGTGGAGGCCAAGAAAATCCACCACCACCACCTCCCGATGCCATGCAAGGCATCTATCAATGCTTGAGGGAGCTCACCACTCTGGTACAACACCAGAATGGGAACAACCATAACGGTGGGGCTCATCCACTAGCCCAAGTACAGGGCAACGGAGAGGAGAATAGGAGAATGGTAGTTCTCCGAGAGTTTCTGAGGCAACACCCGCCTACTTTCCAAGGGAGCTCTAACCCCTTGGATGCGGATAAATGGATCCGCCGAGCGAAGAAGATATGTGATGGCATGGGGATAGCCGAGGATCTTCGGGTCGGCTTGGCGACTTATCTATTCGAGGGGGAGGCCGACCATTGGTGGGACTCAGTGAAAAGAATGAGGACCACGGATGCACTCACTTGGGAGGAATTTGACCAAATTTTCCAAGACAAGTACTTTCCGGAATCAGTAAGAGACAGAATGAAGGCCGATTTCCTTGCTCTCCGACAGGGCAGTAGGACGGTGATCGAGTACGAGAGGATTTTCGATGAGCTATCCCGTTATGCTACAGAGTTTATATCTACTGAGGCCAGCAGGGCCAAGCGCTTTGAGCAGGGCTTGAGGCCTGCTATCCGGGAGAAGCTGGTGGCTCTCAAGATCCGGGAGTATGGGGACCTAGTTGACCGAGCTGCATTGGTGGAGAGAGATATAGAGGACAGCCAGCAGCGACAGAGCTTCGCGAGAGGAGGTCCGATCAGGACGGACCCTAGCACCAGTGGAGTGCAGCGAGCAGCACCATACCGAAGTCCAGACCAGGCAGGTGATCAGAGACTTCTGACAACTCGAGGAGATGAAGTGACTCAGACTAGAACAAGAACTGACCCGCGCCAATGCTTTGCATGCGGAGAGTATGGGCACTTCAAACATAGATGCCCCTCGTTTCCCCCAAGGACCAAACAAGCAACCGAGCAAGTACCAGCAAACAAGCCACCTCTACAAAGGCCAGCACAGCAGATACCTCAGATAGCTCGAGGAGCGGGAGGCGTACCAGAGAGAGTAGGCACGCCGATGCTTCGCCTGTGGAGGTGTTGGGCACTTCAAAGATAATTGTCCATTGCTTTCCACCAAGACCAACCAAGTAACTGGGCGAGTGAATGCAAACAGGCCACCTCTACGACAGCCACTACCACCACAGAGACCGTTACAAGCTCAAGTCCCCGGCGGCGCTAATCAAGGAAGGGTTTTTGCTTTGACTCAACAGGAGGAAGATGCCTCCAACGCCATTGTGGAAGGTATTGTTCTTCTCTACCATTCTTGGGCCCGAATTACATTGGATACCTATGCGACTCATTCTTTTATACGTACTGTGGACGTTGTAGAATTTGGATTGGGTTCCGAGGAGCTAGAACATGCTTTATATGTTGACTTGCCTACGGGAAAATAAGGGGATACCAGTAGGGTTTAGTTATATGTAATCTTTGATTCTAATTTATAACTAATTGCTAGGGAATCATCATGTCTTTCCATTCTAGATAATATTACCTTGTTCTAAAATATATTATGTTTGGGTGAACCCTAAATCTTTTCTTATGCCTTCACACCCTAATTCACACGGCAGATGTGTTTTTCTCTTGATTTCTCATTTGTTCTTGATTCCAAACCTTAAATCTTACCTTGTTTTAACTATGTTATGCTTGGGTAACCACTAATTCTCGTTGTATGCCTTCGAAACCTTAATTTTCAAGGAAAAGTGGGTTTTCTCTTGATTCCTTCCTTGTTCTTGAAATCTAAACTTGATATTCATTTGTCATTGAATTCTAACCTTGATATTCAATTTTCCTTGAGATCAAAACTTGTTATTCATTGGTTATTGAATTCTAACCTTAATATTCAATTGTTCTTGAGATCTAAGCTTGATAACCATTTATTCTTGATTCCTGAGCTTAATATTCATTTGTTATTAATTTCAAACCTTGCTTATTTATTTATTCTTGATTTCAAGACTTGACATTCAATTGCTCTTGATTTCAATACTTGATTTCTCTTTGTTCTTGAGTTCAAAACTTGATACTCTTTAACCCCTGATTACAAAGCTTAATTATTCATTTTTCATTGATTTCAAACCTTGATAGTCGTTTGTTATCGATTCCAATACTCGATTGTTACCTTGTTCTTGATTCCCAAGCTTGATTATTTATTTGTTCCTTAATTCAAAATTCTAAAGATTGGTATTGACCAATAAAATGGTATTTTCGATGATATTATGTTAATTTTTCTTAAATTATTTCGTTGAAAAAATGTATATGGATTTGGAAGCTAAGATGGGAGGACAAGTCTGGTTAGATTTCAACTGTAACCTTTGGTGGATTGTAATTTATATCAGAGTGCGAAGCGAACTAACGGAGTAAGGACTACAATGGGGAAACTACGGAGAAGATTCAACTCATCCGGGAGAGGCTACGCACGGCGCGAAGTAGACAGAAGAGCTACGCGGACCACATACGAAGATCCTTGGAATTAAAAGTGGGAGATTATATGTTTTCCAAGGTGTCACACAAGAAGGGCGTGTTCGATTCGGCAAGAAGGAGAAGTTAGCGCCAAGATATACCGGACCGTTTGAAGTGATCAAAGCAGTAGGCAATGCGGTGTATCAACTTCGACTACTAGCCCAGATATCCAGAGTACATGGCGTGTTTCACGTGTCAATGTTGAGGACGTGTCACTCGGATGCAACTCCAGTCGTGAACTTGGAGGAGATGGAAATTTAAGACGGAGCAACCTACGAAGAACAACCGGTAGAAATTCTCGACGCAAAGGAAAAAGTACTTCGCAACAAAGTTATCAGATTGGTGAAGGTTTGGTGGCAACACCATGGAGTGGAGGAAGCTACATGGGAACCGGAGCAAGAAATGCGGGAGAAGTATCCATATTTGTTCGCTACTTGAGGTAAGTTTCGAGGACGAAACTTTCTTTAAGGGGGGTGGATTGTAACACCCCGCATTTTTATTTTATATATGTATATAGATATATAGTAAATAATGGTTGTAAAGATGTGGATAGGGGTATTGAAGTGTGTTTGAACTTTGTAAATTTGAAAAGTAAAGATTTAAAATGTGAATGAAAATCATAGTTGAAATTTAGTTTTAGAGAGTGAAAATATAAAATGTTAGGTCCTATAACTTGTATTAGATAGGTTTGGTGTATAAATATGTGTTGGAGAGGTTTGTGATGGATTTGGTTCGTTTTGGAATGGATTGGAAATGGAAAACAAAAGAAATAGGCAAAACTCGGTAATTGGTACCGTTACTGAATGGTACCGGTACTGAGTACCGGTACCCCGATTCCAGAAGGTTTCTTGTACCGGTACTAGGTACCGGTACCATCCGTCTGACGCCCGCTAAACAGTTAAAAGTCGGGATTTTTGTGTTATAAAACCCATCCTACATCCCATTTGCCCCATTTCTTCATCTCCCTCTTACCCTAACCCTCCTAGAAACCCTTAGAGAGAAAGAGAGAGAGATAAAACTCAAGATAAAAAGGAAAGACAAAGGGTTCACAAGTGATTCAAGACTCAAACCCTAGGTTTCTTCAAGAGCATAAGGTAGGGGATTTCTTCTCTTTCTCTTACATTGATGTTAGGGTTAATAAATATGTATGTTTTGATTCTTAATGATATGTATTTGCTATGGCTCCATTGTTTCTTTGTTCTTGTTCAATTGTTAACATGTTTTACACCAATCCCTCTTTTGTTTGAAAAACCCTAGTTTTCAAGAGTGATGGGTTTTCCTCTTGAACTCTTCCTTTATTCTTGATTTCAAAATCATAGTGTTTGATGTTAAGTAATAAAATGATATTGTTGTGATCTCTTGCATTTTTCTTGGTTGGTTATTGAAAATGTCAAATGCTCAATTTGGGAATTTTTAAGATATACTTGTAAATTGTGGAATTGGATTTGGTATTGTATCTCTTATGAGTGTGGGATGACCATGGGTGGCCTTTGACGAGATATCGTAGAGTGGGTAGACGTGTTGCTTGCTCCGTGTGGGTTGGCATTTCTCCTACCACTCGTAGTGGGGTTAGTGCTTTGGTAAGACTAAACCGCTATTGCTCACGGGTGCCGTGTAAGAGGGTTAGTATACTAATACCTGGGTTGGATACGTCACTGCCATTGGTGTGGCATACGCCCTTCCTAAAGGATGGATATCTTTGATAAGATTTGTGTGGGTGTGTGTGGGTTAGATATTACTCAATGTGTCGATTCATGGGGTTTGCCTTACATCATGTTTGAGATACATATACATATTGATGGATTGTTGTAATATTGTGGAAAATGGTTTCCTACAAGGACTTGTGGGAGTATGGGATTCCACAAGGTCTTGTGGGAAAATGGTTTATATTTTGGAAAAATGGATATGTATTGGATCTTGGTCTCTTTTACTGTTTATGGAAATTACTGTTGCTACTTAAACTTGAGATCCATTTTAAAATGTCCCTGTTTTACTTCAAAGATTATGTATGCTATTTGTAAAATGAGACCGGCCATTTTATATGTTTTTTTATAAACCTTGTTTGAGTTTGAGAAGATTGTGCTACAGAGCTTCGTGCTCATCCCCTACAATTAATATTTTTCAGATTTGGCTTTAGAGGAAGAGCTCGGTGTGAATGAGCCGGGCCTTGGGGAAGCTTCCTTGGAGGGGTACTTAGATCCCGAATGGGACAACTGGAGATATAACTTCTTTTGTACTAGACTAGGTTATTCATTTTGAACATTGTAAAGTCTAGTTTTCTTTTGTAATTCCGCTGCGCTACATTATTGGATTTTTGAGATGTAAATGCCATGGTTGGGCATATTCTTTTGGATAATGATGTAAATATTTTATGGATGATGAATGAAGTTTAATTTATTTATGGATGATATTTAGTGCTCTCATGATGTGAATGTTTTAGAATGTAATGCCGTCCAGAGTGGTATTTGGGGTGTTACAGATTTGGTATCAGAGCTTAGGCTTTAGGTCTTACATGGGAGCTGTAGGTTATGGATTACCACTAGAGATGTAGGTTTAGGGTGAAGGAAATTGTAAGTTAGATTTTGTATATGCCTTGTGCTTAAATCAAGACATCATACATATCACTTTAGTTTATATCTTACACATCAAGGAAACTAAATTGTGGATTGATGTGTAGGATGGACGGTACACGGGGACGAGGACGTGGTCGTGGTCGTGGAGGCCAAGAAAATCCACCACCACCACCTCCCGATGCCATGCAAGGCATCTATCAATGCTTGAGGGAGCTCACCACTCTGGTACAACACCAGAATGGGAACAACCATAACAGTGGGGCTCATCCACTACCCCAAGTACAGGGCAACCGAGAGGAGAATAGGAGAATGGTAGTTCTCCGAGAGTTTCTGAGGCAACACCCGCCTACTTTCCAAGGGAGCTCTAACCCCTTGGATGCGGATAAATGGATCCGCCGAGCGAAGAAGATATGTGATGGCATGGGGATAGCCGAGGATCTTCGGGTCGGCTTGGCGACTTATCTATTCGAGGGGGAGGCCGACCATTGGTGGGACTCAGTGAAAAGAAGGAGGACCACGGATGCACTGACTTGGGAGGAATTTGACCAAATTTTCCAAGACAAGTACTTTCCGGAATCAGTAAGAGACAGAATGAAGGCCGATTTCCTTGGTCTCCGACAGGGCAGTAGGACGGTGATCGAGTACGAGAGGAGTTTCGATGAGCTATCCCGTTATGCTACAGAGTTTATATCTACTGAGGCCAGCAGGGCCAAGCGCTTTGAAGCCCTGCTATCCGGGAGAAGCTGGTGGCTCTCAAGATCCGGGAGTATGGGGACCTAGTTGACCGAGCTGCATTGGTGGAGAGAGATATAGAGGACAGCCAGCAGCGACAGAGCTTCGCGAGAGGAGGTCCGATCAGGACGGACCCTAGCACCAGTGGAGTGCAGCGAGCAGCACCATACCGAAGTCCAGACCAGGCAGGTGGACAGAGACTTCTGACAACTCGAGGAGATGAAGTGACTCAGACTAGAACAAGAACTGACACGCGCCAATGCTTTGCATGCGGAGAGTATGGGCACTTCAAATATAGATGCCCCTCGTTTCCCCCAAGGACCAAACAAGCAACTGAGCAAGTACCAGCAAACAAGCCACCTCTACAAAGGCCAGCACAGCAAATACCTCAGATAGCTCGAGGAGCGGGAGGCGTACCAGAGAGAGTAGGCACGGATGCACGCCGACGCTTCGCCTGTGGAGGTGTTGGGCACTTCAAAGATAATTGTCCATTGCTTTCCACCAAGACCAACCAAGTAACTGGGCGAGTGAATGCAAACAGGCCACCGCTACGACAGCCACTACCACCACAGAGACCGTTACAAGCTCAAGCCCCCGGCGGCGCTAATCAAGGAAGGGTTTTTGCTTTGACTCAACAGGAGGAAGATGCCTCCAACGCCATTGTGGAAGGTATTGTTCTTCTCTACCATTCTTGGGCCCGAATTACATTGGATACCTATGCGACTCATTCTTTTATACGTACTGCGGACGTTGTAGAATTTGGATTGGGTTCCGAGGAGCTAGAACATGCTTTATATGTTGACTTGCCTACGGGAAAATAAGGGGATACCAGTAGGGTTTAGTTATATGTAATATTTGATTCTAATTTATAACTAATTGCTAGGGAATCATCAAGTCTTTCCATTCTAGATAATATTACCTTGTTCTAAAATATATTATGTTTGGGTGAACCCTAAATCTTTTCTTATGCCTTCACACCCTAGTTCACACGGGAGATGTGTTTTTCTCTTGATTTCTCATTTGTTCTTGATTCCAAACCTTAAATCTTACCTTGTTTTAACTATGTTATGCTTGGGTAACCACTAATTCTCGTTGTATGCCTTCGAAACCTTAATTTTCAAGGAAAAGTGGGTTTTCTCTTGATTCCTTCCTTGTTCTTGAAATCTAAACTTGATATTCATTTGTCATTGAATTCTAACCTTGATATTCAATTGTCCTTGAGATCAAAACTTGTTATTCATTGGTTATTGAATTCTAACCTTAATATTCAATTGTTCTTGAGATCTAAGCTTGATAACCATTTATTCTTGATTCCTGAGCTTAATATTCATTTGTTATTAATTTCAAACCTTGCTTATTTATTTATTCTTGATTTCAAGACTTGACATTCAATTGCTCTTGATTTCAATACTTGATTTCTCTTTGTTCTTGAGTTCAAAACTTGATACTCTTTAACCCCTTATTACAAAGCTTAATTATTCATTTGTCATTGATTTCAAACCTTGATAGTCGTTTGTTATCGATTCCAATACTCGATTGTTACCTTGTTCTTGATTCCCAAGCTTGATTATTTATTTGTTCCTTAATTCAAAATTCTAAAGATTGGTATTGACCAATAAAATGGTATTTTCGATGATATTATGTTAATTTTTCTTAAATTATTTCGTTGGAAAAATGTATATGGATTTGGAAGCTAAGACGGGAGGACAAGTCTGGTTAGATTTCAACTGTAACCTTTGGTGGATTGTAATTTATATCAGAGTGCGCAGCGAACTAACGGAGTAAGGACTACAATGGGGAAACTACGGAGAAGATTCAACTCATCCGGGAGAGGCTACGCACGGCGCGAAGTAGACAGAAGAGCTACGCGGACCACAGACGAAGATCCTTGGAATTAAAAGTGGGAGATTATATGTTTTCCAAGGTGTCACACAAGAAGGGCGTGTTCGATTCGGCAAGAAGGAGAAGTTAGCGCCAAGATATACCGGACCGTTTGAAGTGATCAAAGCAGTAGGCAATGCGGCGTATCAACTTCGACTACTAGCCCAGATATCCAGAGTACATGGCGTGTTTCACGTGTCAATGTTGAGGACGTGTCACTCGGATGCAACTCCAGTCGTGAACTTGGAGGAGATGGAAATTTAAGACGGAGCAACCTACGAAGAACAACCGGTAGAAATTCTCGACGCAAAGGAAAAAGTACTTCGCAACAAAGTTATCAGATTGGTGAAGGTTTGGTGGCAACACCATGGAGTGGAGGAAGCTACATGGGAACCGGAGCAAGAAATGCGGGAGAAGTATCCATATTTGTTCGCTACTTGAGGTAAGTTTCGAGGACGAAACTTTCTTTAAGGGGGGTGGATTGTAACACCCCACATTTTTATTTTATATATGTATATAGATATATAGTAAATAATGGTTATAAAGATGTGGATAGGGGTATTGAAGTGTGTTTGAACTTTGTAAATTTGAAAAGTAAAGATTTAAAATGTGAATGAAAATCATAGTTGAAATTTAGTTTTAGTGAGTGAAAATATAAAATGTTAGGTCCTATAACTTGTATTAGATAGGTTTGGTGTATAAATATGTGTTGGAGAGGTTTGTGATGGATTTGGTTCGTTTTGGAATGGATTGGAAATGGAAAACAAAAGAAATAGGCAAAACTCGGTAATTGGTACCGGTACTGAATGGTACCGGTACTGAGTACCGGTACCCCGATTCCAGAAGGTTTCTTGTACCGGTACTAGGTACCGGTACCATCCGTCTGACGCCCGCTAAACAGTTAAAAGTCGGGATTTTTGTGTTATAAAACCCATCCTACATCCCATTTGCCCCATTTCTTCATCTCCCTCTTACCCTAACCCTCCTAGAAACCCTTAGAGAGAAAGAGAGAGAGATAAAACTCAAGATAAAAAGGAAAGACAAAGGGTTCACAAGTGATTCAAGACTCAAACCCTAGGTTTCTTCAAGAGCATAAGGTAGGGGATTTCTTCTCTTTCTCTTACATTGATGTTAGGGTTAATAAATATGTATGTTTTGATTCTTAATGATATGTATTTGCTATGGCTCCATTGTTTCTTGGTTCTTGTTCAATTGTTAACATGTTTTACACCAATCCCTCTTTTGTTTGAAAAACCCTAGTTTTCAAGAGTGATGGGTTTTCCTCTTGAACTCTTCCTTTATTCTTGATTTCAAAATCATAGTGTTTGGTGTTGAGTAATAAAATGATATTGTTGTGATCTCTTGCATTTTTCTTGGTTGGTTATTGAAAATGTCAAATGCTCAATTTGGGGATTTTTAAGATATACTTGTAAATTGTGGAATTGGATTTGGTATTGTATCTCTTATGAGTGTGGGATGACCATGGGTGGCCTTTGACGAGATATCGTAGAGTGGGTAGACGTGTTGCTTGCTCCGTGTGGGTTGGCATTTCTCCTACCACTCGTAGTGGGGTTAGTGCTTTGGTAAGACTAAACCGCTATTGCTCACGGGTGCCGTGTAAGAGGGTTAGTATACTAATACCTGGGTTGGATACGTCACTGCCATTGGTGTGGCATACGCCCTTCCTAAAGGATGGATATCTTTGATAAGATTTGTGTGGGTGTGTGTGGGTTAGATATTACTCAATGTGTCGATTCATGGGGTTTGCCTTACATCATGTTTGAGATACATATACATATTGATGGATTGTTGTAATATTGTGGAAAATGGTTTCCTACAAGGAGTTGTGGGAGTATGGGATTCCACAAGGTCTTGTGGGAAAATGGTTTATATTTTGGAAAAATGGATATGTATTGGATCTTGGTCTCTTTTACTGTTTATGGAAATTATTGTTGCTACTTAAACTTGAGATCCATTTTAAAATGTCCCTGTTTTACTTCAAAGATTATGTATGCTATTTGTAAAATGAGACCGGCCATTTTATATGTTTTTTTATAAACCTTGTTTGAGTTTGAGAAGATTGTGCTACAGAGCTTCGTGCTCATCCCCTACAATTAATATTTTTCAGATTTGGCTTTAGAGGAAGAGCTCGGTGTGAATGAGCCGGGCCTTGGGGAAGCTTCCTTGGAGGGGTACTTAGATCCCGAATGGGACAACTGGAGATATAGCTTCTTTTGTACTAGACTAGGTTATTCATTTTGAACATTGTAAAGTCTAGTTTTCTTTTGTAATTCCGCTGCGCTACATTATTGGATTTTTGAGATGTAAATGCCATGGTTGGGCATATTCTTTTGGATAATGATGTAAATATTTTATGGATGATGAATGAAGTTTAATTTATTTATGGATGATATTTAGTGCTCTCATGATGTGAATGTTTTAGAATGTAATGCCGTCCAGGGTGGTATTTGGGGTGTTACAGATTTGGTATCAAAGCTTAGGCTTTAGGTCTTACATGGGAGCTGTAGGTTATGGATTACCACTAGAGATGTAGGTTTAGGGTGAAGGAAATTGTAAGTTAGATTTTGTATATGCCTTGTGCTTAAATCAAGACATCATACATATCACTTTAGTTTATATCTTACACATCAAGGAAACTAAATTGTGGATTGATGTGTAGGATGGACGGTACACGGGGACGAGTACGTGGTCGTGGTCGTGGAGGCCAAGAAAATCCACCACCACCACCTCTCGATGCCATGCAAGGCATCTATCAATGCTTGAGGGAGCTCACCACTCTGGTACAACACTAGAATGGGAACAACCATAACGGTGGGGCTCATCCACTAGCCCAAGTACAGGGCAACGGAGAGGAGAATAGGAGAATGGTAGTTCTCCGAGAGTTTCTGAGGCAACACCCGCCTACTTTCCAAGGGAGCTCTAACCCCTTGGATGCGGATAAATGGATCCGCCGAGCGAAGAAGATATGTGATGGCATGGGGATAGCCGAGGATCTTCGGGTCGGCTTGGCGACTTATCTATTCGAGGGGGAGGCCGACCATTGGTGGGACTCAGTGAAAAGAATGAGGACCACGGATGCACTGACTTGGGAGGAATTTGACCAAATTTTCCAAGACAAGTACTTTCCGGAATCAGTAAGAGACAGAATGAAGGCCGATTTCCTTGGTCTCCGACAGGGCAGTAGGACGGTGATCGAGTACGAGAGGAGTTTCGATGAGCTATCCCGTTATGCTACAGAGTTTATATCTACTGAGGCCAGCAGGGCCAAGCGCTTTGAAGCCCTGCTATCCGGGAGAAGCTGGTGGCTCTCAAGATCCGGGAGTATGGGGACCTAGTTGACCGAGCTGCATTGGTGGAGAGAGATATAGAGGACAGCCAGCAGCGACAGAGCTTCGCGAGAGGAGGTCCGATCAGGACGGACCCTAGCACCAGTGGAGTGCAGCGAGCAGCACCATACCGAAGTCCAGACCAGGCAGGTGGACAGAGACTTCTGACAACTCGAGGAGATGAAGTGACTCAGACTAGAACAAGAACTGACACGCGCCAATGCTTTGCATGCGGAGAGTATGGGCACTTCAAATATAGATGCCCCTCGTTTCCCCCAAGGACCAAACAAGCAACTGAGCAAGTACCAGCAAACAAGCCACCTCTACAAAGGCCAGCACAGCAAATACCTCAGATAGCTCGAGGAGCGGGAGGCGTACCAGAGAGAGTAGGCACGGATGCACGCCGACGCTTCGCCTGTGGAGGTGTTGGGCACTTCAAAGATAATTGTCCATTGCTTTCCACCAAGACCAACCAAGTAACTGGGCGAGTGAATGCAAACAGGCCACCGCTACGACAGCCACTACCACCACAGAGACCGTTACAAGCTCAAGCCCCCGGCGGCGCTAATCAAGGAAGGGTTTTTGCTTTGACTCAACAGGAGGAAGATGCCTCCAACGCCATTGTGGAAGGTATTGTTCTTCTCTACCATTCTTGGGCCCGAATTACATTGGATACCTATGCGACTCATTCTTTTATACGTACTGCGGACGTTGTAGAATTTGGATTGGGTTCCGAGGAGCTAGAACATGCTTTATATGTTGACTTGCCTACGGGAAAATAAGGGGATACCAGTAGGGTTTAGTTATATGTAATATTTGATTCTAATTTATAACTAATTGCTAGGGAATCATCAAGTCTTTCCATTCTAGATAATATTACCTTGTTCTAAAATATATTATGTTTGGGTGAACCCTAAATCTTTTCTTATGCCTTCACACCCTAGTTCACACGGGAGATGTGTTTTTCTCTTGATTTCTCATTTGTTCTTGATTCCAAACCTTAAATCTTACCTTGTTTTAACTATGTTATGCTTGGGTAACCACTAATTCTCGTTGTATGCCTTCGAAACCTTAATTTTCAAGGAAAAGTGGGTTTTCTCTTGATTCCTTCCTTGTTCTTGAAATCTAAACTTGATATTCATTTGTCATTGAATTCTAACCTTGATATTCAATTGTCCTTGAGATCAAAACTTGTTATTCATTGGTTATTGAATTCTAACCTTAATATTCAATTGTTCTTGAGATCTAAGCTTGATAACCATTTATTCTTGATTCCTGAGCTTAATATTCATTTGTTATTAATTTCAAACCTTGCTTATTTATTTATTCTTGATTTCAAGACTTGACATTCAATTGCTCTTGATTTCAATACTTGATTTCTCTTTGTTCTTGAGTTCAAAACTTGATACTCTTTAACCCCTTATTACAAAGCTTAATTATTCATTTGTCATTGATTTCAAACCTTGATAGTCGTTTGTTATCGATTCCAATACTCGATTGTTACCTTGTTCTTGATTCCCAAGCTTGATTATTTATTTGTTCCTTAATTCAAAATTCTAAAGATTGGTATTGACCAATAAAATGGTATTTTCGATGATATTATGTTAATTTTTCTTAAATTATTTCGTTGGAAAAATGTATATGGATTTGGAAGCTAAGACGGGAGGACAAGTCTGGTTAGATTTCAACTGTAACCTTTGGTGGATTGTAATTTATATCAGAGTGCGCAGCGAACTAACGGAGTAAGGACTACAATGGGGAAACTACGGAGAAGATTCAACTCATCCGGGAGAGGCTACGCACGGCGCGAAGTAGACAGAAGAGCTACGCGGACCACAGACGAAGATCCTTGGAATTAAAAGTGGGAGATTATATGTTTTCCAAGGTGTCACACAAGAAGGGCGTGTTCGATTCGGCAAGAAGGAGAAGTTAGCGCCAAGATATACCGGACCGTTTGAAGTGATCAAAGCAGTAGGCAATGCGGCGTATCAACTTCGACTACTAGCCCAGATATCCAGAGTACATGGCGTGTTTCACGTGTCAATGTTGAGGACGTGTCACTCGGATGCAACTCCAGTCGTGAACTTGGAGGAGATGGAAATTTAAGACGGAGCAACCTACGAAGAACAACCGGTAGAAATTCTCGACGCAAAGGAAAAAGTACTTCGCAACAAAGTTATCAGATTGGTGAAGGTTTGGTGGCAACACCATGGAGTGGAGGAAGCTACATGGGAACCGGAGCAAGAAATGCGGGAGAAGTATCCATATTTGTTCGCTACTTGAGGTAAGTTTCGAGGACGAAACTTTCTTTAAGGGGGGTGGATTGTAACACCCCACATTTTTATTTTATATATGTATATAGATATATAGTAAATAATGGTTATAAAGATGTGGATAGGGGTATTGAAGTGTGTTTGAACTTTGTAAATTTGAAAAGTAAAGATTTAAAATGTGAATGAAAATCATAGTTGAAATTTAGTTTTAGTGAGTGAAAATATAAAATGTTAGGTCCTATAACTTGTATTAGATAGGTTTGGTGTATAAATATGTGTTGGAGAGGTTTGTGATGGATTTGGTTCGTTTTGGAATGGATTGGAAATGGAAAACAAAAGAAATAGGCAAAACTCGGTAATTGGTACCGGTACTGAATGGTACCGGTACTGAGTACCGGTACCCCCGATTCCAGAAGGTTTCTTGTACCGGTACTAGGTACCGGTACCATCCGTCTGACGCCCGCTAAACAGTTAAAAGTCGGGATTTTTGTGTTATAAAACCCATCCTACATCCCATTTGCCCCATTTCTTCATCTCCCTCTTACCCTAACCCTCCTAGAAACCCTTAGAGAGAAAGAGAGAGAGATAAAACTCAAGATAAAAAGGAAAGACAAAGGGTTCACAAGTGATTCAAGACTCAAACCCTAGGTTTCTTCAAGAGCATAAGGTAGGGGATTTCTTCTCTTTCTCTTACATTGATGTTAGGGTTAATAAATATGTATGTTTTGATTCTTAATGATATGTATTTGCTATGGCTCCATTGTTTCTTGGTTCTTGTTCAATTGTTAACATGTTTTACACCAATCCCTCTTTTGTTTGAAAAACCCTAGTTTTCAAGAGTGATGGGTTTTCCTCTTGAACTCTTCCTTTATTCTTGATTTCAAAATCATAGTGTTTGGTGTTGAGTAATAAAATGATATTGTTGTGATCTCTTGCATTTTTCTTGGTTGGTTATTGAAAATGTCAAATGCTCAATTTGGGGATTTTTAAGATATACTTGTAAATTGTGGAATTGGATTTGGTATTGTATCTCTTATGAGTGTGGGATGACCATGGGTGGCCTTTGACGAGATATCGTAGAGTGGGTAGACGTGTTGCTTGCTCCGTGTGGGTTGGCATTTCTCCTACCACTCGTAGTGGGGTTAGTGCTTTGGTAAGACTAAACCGCTATTGCTCACGGGTGCCGTGTAAGAGGGTTAGTATACTAATACCTGGGTTGGATACGTCACTGCCATTGGTGTGGCATACGCCCTTCCTAAAGGATGGATATCTTTGATAAGATTTGTGTGGGTGTGTGTGGGTTAGATATTACTCAATGTGTCGATTCATGGGGTTTGCCTTACATCATGTTTGAGATACATATACATATTGATGGATTGTTGTAATATTGTGGAAAATGGTTTCCTACAAGGAGTTGTGGGAGTATGGGATTCCACAAGGTCTTGTGGGAAAATGGTTTATATTTTGGAAAAATGGATATGTATTGGATCTTGGTCTCTTTTACTGTTTATGGAAATTAGTGTTGCTACTTAAACTTGAGATCCATTTTAAAATGTCCCTGTTTTACTTCAAAGATTATGTATGCTATTTGTAAAATGAGACCGGCCATTTTATATGTTTTTTTATAAACCTTGTTTGAGTTTGAGAAGATTGTGCTACAGAGCTTCGTGCTCATCCCCTACAATTAATATTTTTCAGATTTGGCTTTAGAGGAAGAGCTCGGTGTGAATGAGCCGGGCCTTGGGGAAGCTTCCTTGGAGGGGTACTTAGATCCCGAATGGGACAACTGGAGATATAGCTTCTTTTGTACTAGACTAGGTTATTCATTTTGAACATTGTAAAGTCTAGTTTTCTTTTGTAATTCCGCTGCGCTACATTATTGGATTTTTGAGATGTAAATGCCATGGTTGGGCATATTCTTTTGGATAATGATGTAAATATTTTATGGATGATGAATGAAGTTTAATTTATTTATGGATGATATTTAGTGCTCTCATGATGTGAATGTTTTAGAATGTAATGCCGTCCAGGGTGGTATTTGGGGTGTTACAGATTTGGTATCAAAGCTTAGGCTTTAGGTCTTACATGGGAGCTGTAGGTTATGGATTACCACTAGAGATGTAGGTTTAGGGTGAAGGAAATTGTAAGTTAGATTTTGTATATGCCTTGTGCTTAAATCAAGACATCATACATATCACTTTAGTTTATATCTTACACATCAAGGAAACTAAATTGTGGATTGATGTGTAGGATGGACGGTACACGGGGACGAGTACGTGGTCGTGGTCGTGGAGGCCAAGAAAATCCACCACCACCACCTCTCGATGCCATGCAAGGCATCTATCAATGCTTGAGGGAGCTCACCACTCTGGTACAACACTAGAATGGGAACAACCATAACGGTGGGGCTCATCCACTAGCCCAAGTACAGGGCAACGGAGAGGAGAATAGGAGAATGGTAGTTCTCCGAGAGTTTCTGAGGCAACACCCGCCTACTTTCCAAGGGAGCTCTAACCCCTTGGATGCGGATAAATGGATCCGCCGAGCGAAGAAGATATGTGATGGCATGGGGATAGCCGAGGATCTTCGGGTCGGCTTGGCGACTTATCTATTCGAGGGGGAGGCCGACCATTGGTGGGACTCAGTGAAAAGAATGAGGACCACGGATGCACTCACTTGGGAGGAATTTGACCAAATTTTCCAAGACAAGTACTTTCCGGAATCAGTAAGAGACAGAATGAAGGTCGATTTCCTTGCTCTCCGACAGGGCAGTAGGACGGTGATCGAGTACGAGAGGAGTTTCGATGAGCTATCCCGTTATGCTACAGAGTTTATATCTACTGAGGCCAGCAGGGCCAAGCGCTTTGAGCAGGGCTTGAGCCCTGCTATCCGGGAGAAGCTGGTGGCTCTCAAGATCCGGGAGTATGGGGACCTAGTTGACCGAGCTGCATTGGTGGAGAGAGATATAGAGGACAGCCAGCAGCGACAGAGCTTCGCGAGAGGAGGTCCGATCAGGACGGACCCTAGCACCAGTGGAGTGCAGCGAGCAGCACCATACCGAAGTCTAGACCAGGCAGGTGGACAGAGACTTCTGACAACTCGAGGAGATGAAGTGACTCAGACTAGAACAAGAACTGACCCGCGCCAATGCTTTTGCATGCGGAGAGTATGGGCACTTCAAACATAGATGCCCCTCGTTTCCCCCAAGGACCAAACAAGCAACCGAGCAAGTACCAGCAAACAAGCCACCTCTACAAAGGCCAGCACAGCAGATACCTCAGATAGCTCGAGGAGCGGGAGGCGTGCCAGAGAGAGTAGGCACGGATGCACGCCGATGCTTCGCCTGTGGAGGTGTTGGGCACTTCAAAGATAATTGTCCATTGCTTTCCACCAAGACCAACCAAGTAACTGGGCGAGTGAATGCAAACAGGCCACCGCTACGACAGCCACTACCACCACAGAGACCGTTACAAGCTCAAGCCCCCGGCGGCGCTAATCAAGGATAGGTTTTTGCTTTGACTCAACAGGAGGAAGATGCCTCCAACGCCATTGTGGAAGGTATTGTTCTTCTCTACCATTCTTGGGCCCGAATTACATTGGATACCTATGCGACTCATTCTTTTATACGTACTGCGGACGTTGTAGAATTTGGATTGGGTTCCGAGGAGCTAGAACATGCTTTATATGTTGACTTGCCTACGGGAAAATAAGGGGATACCAGTAGGGTTTAGTTATATGTAATCTTTGATTCTAATTTATAACTAATTGCTAGGGAATCATCATGTCTTTCCATTCTAGATAATATTACCTTGTTCTAAAATATATTATGTTTGGGTGAACCCTAAATCTTTTCTTATGCCTTCACACCCTAGTTCACACGGGAGATGTGTTTTTCTCTTGATTTCTCATTTGTTCTTGATTCCAAACCTTAAATCTTACCTTGTTTTAACTATGTTATGCTTGGGTAACCACTAATTCTCGTTGTATGCCTTCGAAACCTTAATTTTCAAGGAAAAGTGGGTTTTCTCTTGATTCCTTCCTTGTTCTTGAAATCTAAATTTGATATTCATTTGTCATTGAATTCTAACCTTGATATTCAATTGTCCTTGAGATCAAAACTTGTTATTCATTGGTTATTGAATTCTAACCTTAATATTCAATTGTTCTTGAGATCTAAGCTTGATAACCATTTATTCTTGATTCCTGAGCTTAATATTCATTTGTTATTAATTTCAAACCTTGCTTATTTATTTATTCTTGATTTCAAGACTTGACATTCAATTGCTCTTGATTTCAATACTTGATTTCTCTTTGTTCTTGAGTTCAAAACTTGATACTCTTTAACCCCTGATTACAAAGCTTAATTATTCATTTGTCATTGATTTCAAACCTTGATAGTCGTTTGTTATCGATTCCAATACTCGATTGTTACCTTGTTCTTGATTCCCAAGCTTGATTATTTATTTGTTCCTTAATTCAAAATTCTAAAGATTGGTATTGACCAATAAAATGGTATTTTCGATGATATTATGTTAATTTTTCTTAAATTATTTCGTTGGAAAAATGTATATGGATTTGGAAGCTAAGATGGGAGGACAAGTCTGGTTAGATTTCAACTGTAACCTTTGGTGGATTGTAATTTATATCAGAGTGCGCAGCGAACTAACGGAGTAAGGACTACAATGGGGAAACTACGGAGAAGATTCAACTCATCCGGGAGAGGCTACGCACGGCGCGAAGTAGACAGAAGAGCTACGCGGACCACAGACGAAGATCCTTGGAATTAAAAGTGGGAGATTATATGTTTTCCAAGGTGTCACACAAGAAGGGCGTGTTCGATTCGGCAAGAAGGAGAAGTTAGCGCCAAGATATACCGGACCGTTTGAAGTGATCAAAGCAGTAGGCAATGCGGCGTATCAACTTCGACTACTAGCCCAGATATCCAGAGTACATGGCGTGTTTCACGTGTCGATGTTGAGGACGTGTCACTCGGATGCAACTCCAGTCGTGAACTTGGAGGAGATGGAAATTTAAGACGGAGCAACCTACGAAGAACAACCGGTAGAAATTCTCGACGCAAAGGAAAAAGTACTTCGCAACAAAGTTATCAGATTGGTGAAGGTTTGGTGGCAACACCATGGAGTGGAGGAAGCTACATGGGAACCGGAGCAAGAAATGCGGGAGAAGTATCCATATTTGTTCGCTACTTGAGGTAAGTTTCGAGGACGAAACTTTCTTTAAGGGGGGTGGATTGTAACACCCCGCATTTTTCTTTTATATATGTATATAGATATATAGTAAATAATGGTTGTAAAGATGTGGATAGGGGCATTGAAGTGTGTTTGAACTTTGTAAATTTGAAAAGTAAAGATTTAAAATGTGAATGAAAATCATAGTTGAAATTTAGTTTTAGTGAGTGAAAATATAAAATGTTAGGTCCTATAACTTGTATTAGATAGGTTTGGTGTATAAATATGTGTTGGAGAGGTTTGTGATGGATTTGGTTCGTTTTGGAATGGATTGGAAATGGAAAACAAAAGAAATAGGCAAAACTCGGTAATTGGTACCGGTACTGGGTACCGGTACTGAGTACCGGTACCCCGATTCCAGAAGGTTTCTTGTACAGGTACTAGGTACCGGTACCATCCGTCTGACGCCCGCTAAACAGTTAAAAGTCGGGATTTTTGTGTTATAAAACCCATCCTACATCCCATTTGCCCCATTTCTTCATCTCCCTCTTACCCTAACCCTCCTAGAAACCCTTAGAGAGAAAGAGAGAGAGATAAAACTCAAGATAAAAAGGAAAGACAAAGGGTTCACAAGTGATTCAAGACTCAAACCCTAGGTTTCTTCAAGAGCATAAGGTAGGGGATTTCTTCTCTTTCTCTTACATTGATGTTAGGGTTAATAAATATGTATGTTTTGATTCTTAATGATATGTATTTGCTATGGCTCCATTGTTTCTTGGTTCTTGTTCAATTGTTAACATGTTTTACACCAATCCCTCTTTTGTTTGAAAAACCCTAGTTTTCAAGAGTGATGGGTTTTCCTCTTGAACTCTTCCTTTATTCTTGATTTCAAAATCATAGTGTTTGGTGTTGAGTAATAAAATGATATTGTTGTGATCTCTTGCATTTTTCTTGGTTGGTTATTGAAAATGTCAAATGCTCAATTTGGGGATTTTTAAGATATACTTGTAAATTGTGGAATTGGATTTGGTATTGTATCTCTTATGAGTGTGGGATGACCATGGGTGGCCTTTGACGAGATATCGTAGAGTGGGTAGACGTGTTGCTTGCTCCGTGTGGGTTGGCATTTCTCCTACCACTCGTAGTGGGGTTAGTGCTTTGGTAAGACTAAACCGCTATTGCTCACGGGTGCCGTGTAAGAGGGTTAGTATACTAATACCTGGGTTGGATACGTCACTGCCATTGGTGTGGCATACGCCCTTCCTAAAGGATGGATATCTTTGATAAGATTTGTGTGGGTGTGTGTGGGTTAGATATTACTCAATGTGTCGATTCATGGGGTTTGCCTTACATCATGTTTGAGATACATATACATATTGATGGATTGTTGTAATATTGTGGAAAATGGTTTCCTACAAGGAGTTGTGGGAGTATGGGATTCCACAAGGTCTTGTGGGAAAATGGTTTATATTTTGGAAAAATGGATATGTATTGGATCTTGGTCTCTTTTACTGTTTATGGAAATTACTGTTGCTACTTAAACTTGAGATCCATTTTAAAATGTCCCTGTTTTACTTCAAAGATTATGTATGCTATTTGTAAAATGAGACCGGCCATTTTATATGTTTTTTTATAAACCTTGTTTGAGTTTGAGAAGATTGTGCTACAGAGCTTCGTGCTCATCCCCTACAATTAATATTTTTCAGATTTGGCTTTAGAGGAAGAGCTCGGTGTGAATGAGCCGGGCCTTGGGGAAGCTTCCTTAGAGGGGTACTTAGATCCCGAATGGGACAACTGGAGATATAGCTTCTTTTGTACTAGACTAGGTTATTCATTTTGAACATTGTAAAGTCTAGTTTTCTTTTGTAATTCCGCTGCGCTACATTATTGGATTTTTGAGATGTAAATGCCATGGTTGGGCATATTCTTTTGGATAATGATGTAAATATTTTATGGATGATGAATGAAGTTTAATTTATTTATGGATGATATTTAGTGCTCTCATGATGTGAATGTTTTATAATGTAATGCCGTCCAGGGTGGTATTTGGGGTGTTACAGATTTGGTATCAAAGCTTAGGCTTTAGGTCTTAGATGGGAGCTGTAGGTTATGGATTACCACTAGAGATGTAGGTTTAGGGTGAAGGAAATTGTAAGTTAGATTTTGTATATGCCTTGTGCTTAAATCAAGACATCATACATATCACTTTAGTTTATATCTTACACATCAAGGAAACTAAATTGTGGATTGATGTGTAGGATGGACGGTACACGGGGACGAGGACGTGGTCGTGGTCGTGGAGGCCAAGAAAATCCACCACCACCACCTCCCGATGCCATGCAAGGCATCTATCAATGCTTGAGGGAGCTCACCACTCTGGTACAACACCAGAATGGGAACAACCATAACGGTGGGGCTCATCCACTAGCCCAAGTACAGGACAACGGAGAGGAGAATAGGAGAATGGTAGTTCTCCGAGAGTTTCTGAGGCAACACCCGCCTACTTTCCAAGGGAGCTCTAACCCCTTGGATGCGGATAAATGGATCCGCCGAGCGAAGAAGATATGTGATGGCATGGGGATAGCCGAGGATCTTCGGGTCGGCTTGGCGACTTATCTATTCGAGGGGGAGGCCGACCATTGGTGGGACTCAGTGAAAAGAATGAGGACCACGGATGCACTCACTTGGGAGGAATTTGACCAAATTTTCCAAGACAAGTACTTTCCGGAATCAGTAAGAGACAGAATGAAGGCCGATTTCCTTGCTCTCCGACAGGGCAGTAGGACGGTGATCGAGTACGAGAGGAGTTTCGATGAGCTATCCCGTTATGCTACAGAGTTTATATCTACTGAGGCCAGCAGGGCCAAGCGCTTTGAGCAGGGCTTGAGCCCTGCTATCCGGGAGAAGCTGGTGGCTCTCAAGATCCGGGAGTATGGGGACCTAGTTGACCGAGCTGCATTGGTGGAGAGAGATATAGAGGACAGCCAGCAGCGACAGAGCTTCGCGAGAGGAGGTCCGATCAGGACGGACCCTAGCACCAGTGGAGTGCAGCGAGCAGCACCATACCGAAGTCTAGACCAGGCAGGTGGACAGAGACTTCTGACAACTCGAGGAGATGAAGTGACTCAGACTAGAACAAGAACTGACCCGCGCCAATGCTTTTGCATGCGGAGAGTATGGGCACTTCAAACATAGATGCCCCTCGTTTCCCCCAAGGACCAAACAAGCAACCGAGCAAGTACCAGCAAACAAGCCACCTCTACAAAGGCCAGCACAGCAGATACCTCAGATAGCTCGAGGAGCGGGAGGCGTGCCAGAGAGAGTAGGCACGGATGCACGCCGATGCTTCGCCTGTGGAGGTGTTGGGCACTTCAAAGATAATTGTCCATTGCTTTCCACCAAGACCAACCAAGTAACTGGGCGAGTGAATGCAAACAGGCCACCGCTACGACAGCCACTACCACCACAGAGACCGTTACAAGCTCAAGCCCCCGGCGGCGCTAATCAAGGAAAGGTTTTTGCTTTGACTCAACAGGAGGAAGATGCCTCCAACGCCATTGTGGAAGGTATTGTTCTTCTCTACCATTCTTGGGCCCGAATTACATTGGATACCTATGCGACTCATTCTTTTATACGTACTGCGGACGTTGTAGAATTTGGATTGGGTTCCGAGGAGCTAGAACATGCTTTATATGTTGACTTGCCTACGGGAAAATAAGGGGATACCAGTAGGGTTTAGTTATATGTAATCTTTGATTCTAATTTATAACTAATTGCTAGGGAATCATCATGTCTTTCCATTCTAGATAATATTACCTTGTTCTAAAATATATTATGTTTGGGTGAACCCTAAATCTTTTCTTATGCCTTCACACCCTAGTTCACACGGGAGATGTGTTTTTCTCTTGATTTCTCATTTGTTCTTGATTCCAAACCTTAAATCTTACCTTGTTTTAACTATGTTATGCTTGGGTAACCACTAATTCTCATTGTATGCCTTCGAAACCTTAATTTTCAAGGAAAAGTGGGTTTTCTCTTGATTCCTTCCTTGTTCTTGAAATCTAAACTTGATATTCATTTGTCATTGAATTCTAACCTTGATATTCAATTGTCCTTGAGATCAAAACTTGTTATTCATTGGTTATTGAATTCTAACCTTAATATTCAATTGTTCTTGAGATCTAAGCTTGATAACCATTTATTCTTGATTCCTGAGCTTAATATTCATTTGTTATTAATTTCAAACCTTGCTTATTTATTTATTCTTGATTTCAAGACTTGACATTCAATTGCTCTTGATTTCAATACTTGATTTCTCTTTGTTCTTGAGTTCAAAACTTGATACTCTTTAACCCCTGATTACAAAGCTTAATTATTCATTTGTCATTGATTTCAAACCTTGATAGTCGTTTGTTATCGATTTCAATACTCGATTGTTACCTTGTTCTTGATTCCCAAGCTTGATTATTTATTTGTTCCTTAATTCAAAATTCTAAAGATTGGTATTGACCAATAAAATGGTATTTTCGATGATATTATGTTAATTTTTCTTAAATTATTTCGTTGGAAAAATGTATATGGATTTGGAAGCTAAGATGGGAGGACAAGTCTGGTTAGATTTCAACTGTAACCTTTGGTGGATTGTAATTTATATCAGAGTGCGCAGCGAACTAACGGAGTAAGGACTACAATGGGGAAACTACGGAGAAGATTCAACTCATCCGGGAGAGGCTACGCACGGCGCGAAGTAGACAGAAGAGCTACGCGGACCACAGACGAAGATCCTTGGAATTAAAAGTGGGAGATTATATGTTTTCCAAGGTGTCACACAAGAAGGGCGTGTTCGATTCGGCAAGAAGGAGAAGTTAGCGCCAAGATATACCGGACCGTTTGAAGTGATCAAAGCAGTAGGCAATGCGGCGTATCAACTACGACTACTAGCCCAGATATCCAGAGTACATGGTGTGTTTCACGTGTCGATGTTGAGGACGTGTCACTCGGATGCAACTCCAGTCGTGAACTTGGAGGAGATGGAAATTTAAGACGGAGCAACCTACGAAGAACAACCGGTAGAAATTCTCGACGCAGAGGAAAAAGTACTTCGCAACAAAGTTATCAGATTGGTGAAGGTTTGGTGGCAACACCATGGAGTGGAGGAAGCTACATGGGAACCGGAGCAAGAAATGCGGGAGAAGTATCCATATTTGTTCGCTACTTGAGGTAAGTTTCGAGGACGAAACTTTCTTTAAGGGGGGTGGATTGTAACACCCCGCATTTTTCTTTTATATATGTATATAGATATATAGTAAATAATGGTTGTAAAGATGTGGATAGGGGCATTGAAGTGTGTTTGAACTTTGTAAATTTGAAAAGTAAAGATTTAAAATGTGAATGAAAATCATAGTTGAAATTTAGTTTTAGTGAGTGAAGATATAAAATGTTAAGTCCTATAACTTGTATTAGATAGGTTTGGTGTATAAATATGTGTTGGAGAGGTTTGTGATGGATTTGGTTCGTTTTGGAATGGATTGGAAATGGAAAACAAAAGAAATAGGCAAAACTCGGTAATTGGTACCGGTACTGGGTACCGGTACTGAGTATCGGTACCCCGATTCCAGAAGGTTTCTTGTACCGGTACTAGGTACCGGTACCATCCGTCTGACGCCCGCTAAACAGTTAAAAGTCGGGATTTTTGTGTTATAAAACCCATCCTACATCCCATTTGCCCCATTTCTTCATCTCCCTCTTACCCTAACCCTCCTAGAAACCCTTAGAGAGAAAGAGAGAGAGATAAAACTCAAGATAAAAAGGAAAGACAAAGGGTTCACAAGTGATTCAAGACTCAAACCCTAGGTTTCTTCAAGAGCATAACGTAGGGGATTTCTTCTCTTTCTCTTACATTGATGTTAGGGTTAATAAATATGTATGTTTTGATTCTTAATGATATGTATTTGCTATGGCTCCATTGTTTCTTGGTTCTTGTTCAATTGTTAACATGTTTTACACCAATCCCTCTTTTGTTTGAAAAACCCTAGTTTTCAAGAGTGATGGGTTTTCCTCTTGAACTCTTCCTTTATTCTTGATTTCAAAATCATAGTGTTTGGTGTTGAGTAATAAAATGATATTGTTGTGATCTCTTGCATTTTTCTTGGTTGGTTATTGAAAATGTCAAATGCTCAATTTGGGGATTTTTAAGATATACTTGTAAATTGTGGAATTGGATTTGGTATTGTATCTCTTATGAGTGTGGGATGACCATGGGTGGCCTTTGACGAGATATCGTAGAGTGGGTAGACGTGTTGCTTGCTCCGTGTGGGTTGGCATTTCTCCTACCACTCGTAGTGGGGTTAGTGCTTTGGTAAGACTAAACCGCTATTGCTCACGGGTGCCGTGTAAGAGGGTTAGTATACTAATACCTGGGTTGGATACGTCACTGCCATTGGTGTGGCATACGCCCTTCCTAAAGGATGGATATCTTTGATAAGATTTGTGTGGGTGTGTGTGGGTTAGATATTACTCAATGTGTCGATTCATGGGGTTTGCCTTACATCATGTTTGAGATACATATACATATTGATGGATTGTTGTAATATTGTGGAAAATGGTTTCCTACAAGGACTTGTGGGAGTATGGGATTCTACAAGGTCTTGTGGGAAAATGGTTTATATTTTGGAAAAATGGATATGTATTGGATCTTGGTCTCTTTTACTGTTTATGGAAATTACTGTTGCTACTTAAACTTGAGATCCATTTTAAAATGTCCCTGTTTTACTTCAAAGATTATGTATGCTATTTGTAAAATGAGACCGGCCATTTTATATGTTTTTTTATAAACCTTGTTTGAATTTGAGAAGATTGTGCTACAGAGCTTCGTGCTCATCCCCTACAGTTAATATTTTTCAGATTTGGCTTTAGAGGAAGAGCTCGGTGTGAATGAGCCGGGCCTTGGGGAAGCTTCCTTGGAGGGGTACTTAGATCCCGAATGGGACAACTAGAGATATAGCTTCTTTTGTACTAGACTAGGTTATTCATTTTGAACATTGTAAAGTCTAGTTTTCTTTTGTAATTCCGCTGCGCTACATTATTGGATTTTTGAGATGTAAATGCCATGGTTGGGCATATTCTTTTGGATAATGATGTAAATATTTTATGGATGATGAATGAAGTTTAATTTATTTATGGATGATATTTAGTGCTCTCATGATGTGAATGTTTTAGAATGTAATGCCGTCCAGGGTGGTATTTGGGGTGTTACAGATTTGGTATCAGAGCTTAGGCTTTAGGTCTTACATGGGAGCTGTAGGTTATGGATTACCACTAGAGATGTAGGTTTAGGGTGAAGGAAATTGTAAGTTAGATTTTGTATATGCCTTGTGCTTAAATCAAGACATCATACATATCACTTTAGTTTATATCTTACACATGAAGGAAACTAAATTGTGGATTGATGTGTAGGATCGACGGTACACGGGGACGAGGACGTGGTCGTGGTCGTGGAGGCCAAGAAAATTCACCACCACCACCTCCCGATGCCATGCAAGGCATCTATCAATGCTTGAGGGAGCTCACCACTCTGGTACAACACCAGAATGGGAACAACCATAACGGTGGGGCTCATCCACTAGCCCAAGTACAGGGCAACGGAGAGGAGAATAGGAGAATGGTAGTTCTCCGAGAGTTTCTGAGGCAACACCCGCCTACTTTCCAAGGGAGCTCTAACCCCTTGGATGCGGATAAATGGATCCGCCGAGCGAAGAAGATATGTGATGGCATGGGGATAGCCGAGGATCTTCGGGTCGGCTTGGCGACTTGTCTATTCGAGGGGGAGGCCGACCATTGGTGGGACTCAGTGAAAAGAATGAGGACCACGGATGCACTCACTTGGGAGGAATTTGACCAAATTTTCCAAGACAAGTACTTTTCGGAATCAGTAAGAGACAGAATGAAGGCCGATTTCCTTGCTCTCCGACAGGGCAGTAGGACGGTGATCGAGTACGAGAGGAGTTTCGATGAGCTATCCCGTTATGCTACAGAGTTTATATCTACTGAGGCCAGCAGGGCCAAGCGCTTTGAGCAGGGCTTGAGCCCTGCTATCCGGGAGAAGCTGGTGGCTCTCAAGATCCGGGAGTATGGGGACCTAGTTGACCGAGCTGCATTGGTGGAGAGAGATATAGAGGACAGCCAGCAGCGACAGAGCTTCGCGAGAGGAGGTCCGATCAGGACGGACCCTAGCACCAGTGGAGTGCAGCGAGCAGCACCATACCGAAGTCTAGACCAGGCAGGTGGACAGAGACTTCTGACAACTCGAGGAGATGAAGTGACTCAGACTAGAACAAGAACTGACCCGCGCCAATGCTTTGCATGCGGAGAGTATGGGCACTTCAAACATAGATGCCCCTCGTTTCCCCCAAGGACCAAACAAGCAACCGAGCAAGTACCAGCAAACAAGCCACCTCTACAAAGGCCAGCACAGCAGATACCTCAGATAGCTCGAGGAGCGGGAGGCGTACCAGAGAGAGTAGGCACGGATGCACGCCGATGCTTCGCCTGTGGAGGTGTTGGGCACTTCAAAGATAATTGTCCATTGCTTTCCACCAAGACCAACCAAGTAACTGGGTGAGTGAATGCAAACAGGCCACCGCTACGACAGCCACTACCACCACAGAGACAGTTACAAGGTCAAGCCCCCGGCGGCGCTAATCAAGGAAGGGTTTTTGCATTGACTCAACAGGAGGAAGATGCCTCCAACGCCATTGTGGAAGGTATTGTTCTTCTCTACCATTCTTGGGCCTGAATTACATTGGATACCTATGCGACTCATTCTTTTATACGTACTGCGGACGTTGTAGAATTTGGATTGGGTTCCGAGGAGCTAGAACATGCTTTATATGTTGACTTGCCTACGGGAAAATAAGGGGATACCAGTAGGGTTTAGTTATATGTAATCTTTGATTCTAATTTATAACTAATTGCTAGGGAATCATCATGTCTTTCCATTCTAGATAATATTACCTTGTTCTAAAATATATTATGTTTGGGTGAACCCTAAATCTTTTCTTATGCCTTCACACCCTAGTTCACACGGGAGATGTGTTTTTCCCTTGATTTCTCATTTGTTCTTGATTCCAAACCTTAAATCTTACCTTGTTTTAACTATGTTATGCTTGGGTAACCACTAATTCTCGTTGTATGCCTTCGAAACCTTAATTTTCAAGGAAAAGTGGGTTTTCTCTTGATTCCTTCCTTGTTCTTGAAATCTAAACTTGATATTCATTTGTCATTGAATTCTAACCTTGATATTCAATTGTCCTTGAGATCAAAACTTGTTATTCATTGGTTATTGAATTCTAACCTTAATATTCAATTGTTCTTGAGATCTAAGCTTGATAACCATTTATTCTTGATTCCTGAGCTTAATATTCATTTGTTATTAATTTCAAACCTTGCTTATTTATTTATTCTTGATTTCAAGACTTGACATTCAATTGCTCTTGATTTCAATACTTGATTTCTCTTTGTTCTTGAGTTCAAAACTTGATACTCTTTAACCCCTGATTACAAAGCTTAATTATTCATTTGTCATTGATTTCAAACCTTGATAGTCGTTTGTTATCGATTCCAATACTCGATTGTTACCTTGTTCTTGATTCCCAAGCTTGATTATTTATTTGTTCCTTAATTCAAAATTCTAAAGATTGGTATTGACCAATAAAATGGTATTTTCGATGATATTATGTTAATTTTTCTTAAATTATTTCGTTGGAAAAATGTATATGGATTTGGAAGCTAAGATGGGAGGACAAGTCTGGTTAGATTTCAACTGTAACCTTTGGTGGATTGTAATTTATATCAGAGTGCGCAGCGAACTAACGGAGTAAGGACTACAATGGGGAAACTACGGAGAAGATTCAACTCATCCGGGAGAGGCTACGCACGGCGCGAAGTAGACAGAAGAGCTACGCGGACCACAGACGAAGATCCTTGGAATTAAAAGTGGGAGATTATATGTTTTCCAAGGTGTCACACAAGAAGGGCGTGTTCGATTCGGCAAGAAGGAGAAGTTAGCGCCAAGATATACCGGACCGTTTGAAGTGATCAAAGCAGTAGGCAATGCGGCGTATCAACTTCGACTACAAGCCCAGATATCCAGAGTACATGGCGTGTTTCACGTGTCGATGTTGAGGACGTGTCACTCGGATGCAACTCCAGTCGTGAACTTGGAGGAGATGGAAATTTAAGACGGAGCAACCTACGAAGAACAACCGGTAGAAATTCTCGACGCAAAGGAAAAAGTACTTCGCAACAAAGTCATCAGATTGGTGAAGGTTTGGTGGCAACACCATGGAGTGGAGGAAGCTACATGGGAACCGGAGCAAGAAATGCGGGAGAAGTATCCATATTTGTTCGCTACTTGAGGTAAGTTTCGAGGACGAAACTTTCTTTAAGGGGGGTGGATTGTAACACCCCGCATTTTTATTTTATATATGTATATAGATATATAGTAAATAATGGTTGTAAAGATGTGGATAGGGGTATTGAAGTGTGTTTGAACTTTGTAAATTTGAAAAGTAAAGATTTAAAATGTGAATGAAAATCGTAGTTGAAATTTAGTTTTAGTGAGTGAAAATATAAAATGTTAGGTCCTATAACTTGTATTAGATAGGTTTGGTGTATAAATATGTGTTGGAGAGGTTTGTGATGGATTTGGTTCGTTTTGGAATGGATTGGAAATGGAAAACAAAAGAAATAGGCAAAACTCGGTAATTGGTACCGGTACTGGGTACCGGTACTGAATGGTACCGGTACTGAGTACCAGTACCCCGATTCCAGAAGGTTTCTTGTACCGGTACTAGGTACCGGTACCATCCGTCTGACGCCCGCTAAACAGTTAAAAGTCGGGATTTTTGTGTTATAAAACCCATCCTACATCCCATTTGCCCCATTTCTTCATCTCCCTCTTACCCTAACCCTCCTAGAAACCCTTAGAGAGAAAGAGAGAGAGATAAAACTCAAGATAAAAAGGAAAGACAAAGGGTTCACAAGTGATTCAAGACTCAAACCCTAGGTTTCTTCAAGAGCATAAGGAAGGGGATTTCTTCTCTTTCTCTTACATTGATGTTAGGGTTAATAAATATGTATGTTTTGATTCTTAATGATATGTATTTGCTATGGCTCCATTGTTTCTTGGTTCTTGTTCAATTGTTAACATGTTTTACACCAATCCCTCTTTTGTTTGAAAAACCCTAGTTTTCAAGAGTGATGGGTTTTCCTCTTGAACTCTTCCTTTATTCTTGATTTCAAAATCATAGTGTTTGGTGTTAAGTAATAAAATGATATTGTTGTGATCTCTTGCATTTTTCTTGGTTGGTTATTGAAAATGTCAAATGCTCAATTTGGGGATTTTTAAGATATACTTGTAAATTATGGAATTGGATTTGGTATTGTATCTCTTATGAGTGTGGGATGACCATGAGTGGCCTTTGACGAGATATCGTAGAGTGGGTAGACGTGTTGCTTGCTCCGTGTGGGTTGGCATTTCTCCTACCACTCGTAGTAGGGTTAGTGCTTTGGTAAGACTAAACCGCTATTGCTCACGGGTGCCGTGTAAGAGGGTTAGTATACTAATACCTGGGTTGGATACGTCACTGCCATTGGTGTGGCATACGCCCTTCCTAAAGGATGGATATCTTTGATAAGATTTGTGTGGGTGTGTGTGGGTTAGATATTACTCAATGTGTCGATTCATGGGGTTTGCCTTACATCATGTTTGAGATACATATACATATTGATGGATTGTTGTAATATTGTGGAAATGGTTTCCTACAAGGACTTGTGGGAGTATGGGATTCCACAAGGTCTTGTGGGAAAATGGTTTATATTTTGGAAAAATGGATATGTATTGGATCTTGGTCTCTTTTACTGTTTATGGAAATTACTGTTGCTACTTAAACTTGAGATCCATTTTAAAATGTCCCTGTTTTACTTCAAAGATTATGTATGCTATTTGTAAAATGAGACCGGCCATTTTATATGTTTTTTTATAAACCTTGTTTGAGTTTGAGAAGATTGTGCTACAGAGCTTCGTGCTCATCCCCTACAATTAATATTTTTCAGATTTGGCTTTAGAGGAAGAGCTCGGTGTGAATGAGCCGGGCCTTGGGGAAGCTTCCTTGGAGGGGTACTTAGATCCCGAATGGGACAACTGGAGATATAGCTTCTTTTGTACTAGACTAGGTTATTCATTTTGAACATTGTAAAGTCTAGTTTTCTTTTGTAATTCCGCTGCGCTACATTATTGAATTTTTGAGATGTAAATGCCATGGTTGGGCATATTCTTTTGGATAATGATGTAAATATTTTATGGATGATGAATGAAGTTTAATTTATTTATGGATGATATTTAGTGCTCTCATGATGTGAATGTTTTAGAATGTAATGCCGTCCAGGGTGGTATTTGGGGTGTTACAGATTTGGTATCAGAGCTTAGGCTTTAGGTCTTACATGGGAGCTGTAGGTTATGGATTACTACTAGAGATGTAGGTTTAGGGTGAAGGAAATTGTAAGTTAGATTTTGTATATGCCTTGTGCTTAAATCAAGACATCATACATATCACTTTAGTTTATATCTTACACATCAAGGAAACTAAATTGTGGATTGATGTGTAGGATGGACGGTACACGGGGACGAGGACGTGGTCGTGGTCGTGGAGGCCAAGAAAATCCACCACCACCACCTCCCGATGCCATGCAAGACATCTATCAATGCTTGAGGAAGCTCACCACTCTGGTACAACACCAGAATGGGAACAACCATAACGGTGGGGCTCATCCACTAGCCCAAGTACAGGGCAACGGAGAGGAGAATAGGAGAATGGTAGTTCTCCGAGAGTTTCTGAGGCAACACCCGCCTACTTTCCAAGGGAGCTCTAACCCCTTGGATGCGGATAAATGGATCCGCCGAGCGAAGAAGATATGTGATGGCATGGGGATAGCCGAGGATCTTCGGGTCGGCTTGGCGACTTATCTATTCGAGGGGGAGGCCGACCATTGGTGGGACTTAGTGAAAAGAATGAGGACCACGGATGCACTCACTTGGGAGGAATTTGACCAAATTTTCCAAGACAAGTACTTTCCGGAATCAGTAAGAGACAGAATGAAGGCCGATTTCCTTGCTCTCCGACAGGGCAGTAGGACGGTGATCGAGTACGAGAGGAGTTTCGATGAGCTATCCCGTTATGCTACAGAGTTTATATCTACTGAGGCCAGCAGGGCCAAGCGCTTTGAAGCCCTGCTATCCGGGAGAAGCTGGTGGCTCTCAAGATCGGGGAGTATGGGGACCTAGTTGACCGAGCTGCATTGGTGGAGAGAGATATAGAGGACAGCCAGCAGCGACAGAGCTTCGCGAGAGGAGGTCCGATCAGGACGGACCCTAGCACCAGTGGAGTGCAGCGAGCAGCACCATACCGAAGTCCAGACCAGGCAGGTGGACAGAGACTTCTGACAACTCGAGGAGATGAAGTGACTCAGACTAGAACAAGAACTGACCCGCGCCAATGCTTTGCATGCGGAGAGTATGGGCACTTCAAACATAGATGCCCCTCGTTTCCCCCAAGGACCAAACAAGCAACCGAGCAAGTACCAGCAAACAAGCCACCTCTACAAAGGCCAGCACAGCAGATACCTCAGATAGCTCGAGGAGCGGGAGGCGTACCAGAGAGAGTAGGCACGGATGCACGCCGACGCTTCGCCTGTGGAGGTGTTGGGCACTTCAAAGATAATTGTCCATTGCTTTCCACCAAGACCAACCAAGTAACTGGGCGAGTGAATGCAAACAGGCCACCGCTACGACAGCCACTACCACCACAGAGACAGTTACAAGGTCAAGCCCCCGGCGGCGCTAATCAAGGAAGGGTTTTTGCATTGACTCAACAGGAGGAAGATGCCTCCAACGCCATTGTGGAAGGTATTGTTCTTCTCTACCATTCTTGGGCCTGAATTACATTGGATACCTATGCGACTCATTCTTTTATACGTACTGCGGACGTTGTAGAATTTGGATTGGGTTCCGAGGAGCTAGAACATGCTTTATATGTTGACTTGCCTACGGGAAAATAAGGGGATACCAGTAGGGTTTAGTTATATGTAATCTTTGATTCTAATTTATAACTAATTGCTAGGGAATCATCATGTCTTTCCATTCTAGATAATATTACCTTGTTCTAAAATATATTATGTTTGGGTGAACCCTAAATCTTTTCTTATGCCTTCACACCCTAGTTCACACGGGAGATGTGTTTTTCCCTTGATTTCTCATTTGTTCTTGATTCCAAACCTTAAATCTTACCTTGTTTTAACTATGTTATGCTTGGGTAACCACTAATTCTCGTTGTATGCCTTCGAAACCTTAATTTTCAAGGAAAAGTGGGTTTTCTCTTGATTCCTTCCTTGTTCTTGAAATCTAAACTTGATATTCATTTGTCATTGAATTCTAACCTTGATATTCAATTGTCCTTGAGATCAAAACTTGTTATTCATTGGTTATTGAATTCTAACCTTAATATTCAATTGTTCTTGAGATCTAAGCTTGATAACCATTTATTCTTGATTCCTGAGCTTAATATTCATTTGTTATTAATTTCAAACCTTGCTTATTTATTTATTCTTGATTTCAAGACTTGACATTCAATTGCTCTTGATTTCAATACTTGATTTCTCTTTGTTCTTGAGTTCAAAACTTGATACTCTTTAACCCCTGATTACAAAGCTTAATTATTCATTTGTCATTGATTTCAAACCTTGATAGTCGTTTGTTATCGATTCCAATACTCGATTGTTACCTTGTTCTTGATTCCCAAGCTTGATTATTTATTTGTTCCTTAATTCAAAATTCTAAAGATTGGTATTGACCAATAAAATGGTATTTTCGATGATATTATGTTAATTTTTCTTAAATTATTTCGTTGGAAAAATGTATATGGATTTGGAAGCTAAGATGGGAGGACAAGTCTGGTTAGATTTCAACTGTAACCTTTGGTGGATTGTAATTTATATCAGAGTGCGCAGCGAACTAACGGAGTAAGGACTACAATGGGGAAACTACGGAGAAGATTCAACTCATCCGGGAGAGGCTACGCACGGCGCGAAGTAGACAGAAGAGCTACGCGGACCACAGACGAAGATCCTTGGAATTAAAAGTGGGAGATTATATGTTTTCCAAGGTGTCACACAAGAAGGGCGTGTTCGATTCGGCAAGAAGGAGAAGTTAGCGCCAAGATATACCGGACCGTTTGAAGTGATCAAAGCAGTAGGCAATGCGGCGTATCAACTTCGACTACAAGCCCAGATATCCAGAGTACATGGCGTGTTTCACGTGTCGATGTTGAGGACGTGTCACTCGGATGCAACTCCAGTCGTGAACTTGGAGGAGATGGAAATTTAAGACGGAGCAACCTACGAAGAACAACCGGTAGAAATTCTCGACGCAAAGGAAAAAGTACTTCGCAACAAAGTCATCAGATTGGTGAAGGTTTGGTGGCAACACCATGGAGTGGAGGAAGCTACATGGGAACCGGAGCAAGAAATGCGGGAGAAGTATCCATATTTGTTCGCTACTTGAGGTAAGTTTCGAGGACGAAACTTTCTTTAAGGGGGGTGGATTGTAACACCCCGCATTTTTATTTTATATATGTATATAGATATATAGTAAATAATGGTTGTAAAGATGTGGATAGGGGTATTGAAGTGTGTTTGAACTTTGTAAATTTGAAAAGTAAAGATTTAAAATGTGAATGAAAATCGTAGTTGAAATTTAGTTTTAGTGAGTGAAAATATAAAATGTTAGGTCCTATAACTTGTATTAGATAGGTTTGGTGTATAAATATGTGTTGGAGAGGTTTGTGATGGATTTGGTTCGTTTTGGAATGGATTGGAAATGGAAAACAAAAGAAATAGGCAAAACTCGGTAATTGGTACCGGTACTGGGTACCGGTACTGAATGGTACCGGTACTGAGTACCGGTACCCCGATTCCAGAAGGTTTCTTGTACCGGTACTAGGTACCGGTACCATCCGTCTGACGCCCGCTAAACAGTTAAAAGTCGGGATTTTTGTGTTATAAAACCCATCCTACATCCCATTTGCCCCATTTCTTCATCTCCCTCTTACCCTAACCCTCCTAGAAACCCTTAGAGAGAAAGAGAGAGAGATAAAACTCAAGATAAAAAGGAAAGACAAAGGGTTCACAAGTGATTCAAGACTCAAACCCTAGGTTTCTTCAAGAGCATAAGGTAGGGGATTTCTTCTCTTTCTCTTACATTGATGTTAGGGTTAATAAATATGTATGTTTTGATTCTTAATGATATGTATTTGCTATGGCTCCATTGTTTCTTGGTTCTTGTTCAATTGTTAACATGTTTTACACCAATCCCTCTTTTGTTTGAAAAACCCTAGTTTTCAAGAGTGATGGGTTTTCCTCTTGAACTCTTCCTTTATTCTTGATTTCAAAATCATAGTGTTTGGTGTTGAGTAATAAAATGATATTGTTGTGATCTCTTGCATTTTTCTTGGTTGGTTATTGAAAATGTCAAATGCTCAATTTGGGGATTTTTAAGATATACTTGTAAATTGTGGAATTGGATTTGGTATTGTATCTCTTATGAGTGTGGGATGACCATGGGTGGCCTTTGACGAGATATCGTAGAGTGGGTAGACATGTTGCTTGCTCCGTGTGGGTTGGCATTTCTCCTACCACTCGTAGTGGGGTTAGTGCTTTGGTAAGACTAAACCGCTATTGCTCACGGGTGCCGTGTAAGAGGGTTAGTATACTAATACCTGGGTTGGATACGTCACTGCCATTGGTGTGGCATACGCCCTTCCTAAAGGATGGATATCTTTGATAAGATTTGTGTGGGTGTGTGTGGGTTAGATATTACTCAATGTGTCGATTCATGGGGTTTGCCTTACATCATGTTTGAGATACATATACATATTGATGGATTGTTGTAATATTGTGGAAAATGGTTTCCTACAAGGACTTGTGGGAGTATGGGATTCCACAAGGTCTTGTGGGAAAATGGTTTATATTTTGGAAAAATGGATATGTATTGGATCTTGGTCTCTTTTACTGTTTATGGAAATTACTGTTGCTACTTAAACTTGACATCCATTTTAAAATGTCCCTGTTTTACTTCAAAGATTATGTATGCTATTTGTAAAATGAGACCGGCCATTTTATATGTTTTTTTATAAACCTTGTTTGAGTTTGAGAAGATTGTGCTACAGAGCTTCGTGCTCATCCCCTACAATTAATATTTTTCAGATTTTGCTTTAGAGGAAGAGCTCGGTGTGAATGAGCCGGGCCTTGGGGAAGCTTCCTTGGAGGGGTACTTAGATCCCGAATGGGACAACTGGAGATATAGCTTCTTTTGTACTAGACTAGGTTATTCATTTTGAACATTGTAAAGTCTAGTTTTCTTTTGTAATTCCGCTACGCTACATTATTGGATTTTTGAGATGTAAATGCCATGGTTGGGCATATTCTTTTGGATAATGATGTAAATATTTTATGGATGATGAATGAAGTTTAATTTATTTATGGATGATATTTAGTGCTCTCATGATGTGAATGTTTTAGAATGTAATGCCGTCCAGGGTGGTATTTGGGGTGTTACAGATTTGGTATCAGAGCTTAGGCTTTAGGTCTTACATGGGAGCTGTAGGTTATGGATTACTACTAGAGATGTAGGTTTAGGGTGAAGGAAATTGTAAGTTAGATTTTGTATATGCCTTGTGCTTAAATCAAGACATCATACATATCACTTTAGTTTATATCTTACACATCAAGGAAACTAAATTGTGGATTGATGTGTAGGATGGACGGTACACGGGGACGAGGATGTGGTCGTGGTCGTGGAGGCCAAGAAAATCCACCACCACCACCTCCCGATGCCATGCAAGGCATCTATCAATGCTTGAGGGAGCTCACCACTCTGGTACAACACCAGAATGGGAACAACCATAACGGTGGGGCTCATCCACTAGCCCAAGTACAGGGCAACGGAGAGGAGAATAGGAGAATGGTAGTTCTCCGAGAGTTTCTGAGGCAACACCCGCCTACTTTCCAAGGGAGCTCTAACCCCTTGGATGCGGATAAATGGATCCGCCGAGCGAAGAAGATATGTGATGGCATGGGGATAGCCGAGGATCTTCGGGTCGGCTTGGCGACTTATCTATTCGAGGGGGAGGCCGACCATTGGTGGGACTCAGTGAAAAGAAGGAGGACCACGGATGCACTCACTTGGGAGGAATTTGACCAAATTTTCCAAGACAAGTACTTTCCGGAATCAGTAAGAGACAGAATGAAGGCCGATTTCCTTGGTCTCCGACAGGGCAGTAGGACGGTGATCGAGTACGAGAGGAGTTTCGATGAGCTATCCCGTTATGCTACAGAGTTTATATCTACTGAGGCCAGCAGGGCCAAGCGCTTTGGAGCCCTGCTATCCGGGAGAAGCTGGTGGCTCTCAAGATCCGGGAGTATGGGGACCTAGTTGACCGAGCTGCATTGGTGGAGAGAGATATAGAGGACAGCCAGCAGCGACAGAGCTTCGCGAGAGGAGGTCCGATCAGGACGGACCCTAGCACCAGTGGAGTGCAGCGAGCAGCACCATACCGAAGTCCAGACCAGGCAGGTGGACAGAGACTTCTGACAACTCGAGGAGATGAAGTGACTCAGACTAGAACAAGAACTGACACGCGCCAATGCTTTGCATGCGGAGAGTATGGGCACTTCAAACATAGATGCCCCTCGTTTCCCCCAAGGACCAAACAAGCAACCGAGCAAGTACCAGCAAACAAGCCACCTCTACAAAGGCCAGCACAGCAGATACCTCAGATAGCTCGAGGAGCGGGAGGCGTACCAGAGAGAGTAGGCACGGATGCACGCCGACGCTTCGCCTGTGGAGGTGTTGGGCACTTCAAAGATAATTGTCCATTGCTTTCCACCAAGACCAACCAAGTAACTGGGCGAGTGAATGCAAACAGGCCACCGCTACGACAGCCACTACCACCACAGAGACCGTTACAAGCTCAAGCCCCCGGCGGCGGTAATCAAGGAAGGGTTTTTGCTTTGACTCAACAGGAGGAAGATGCCTCCAACGCCATTGTGGAAGGTATTGTTCTTCTCTACCATTCTTGGGCCCGAATTACATTGGATACCTATGCGACTCATTCTTTTATACGTACTGCGGACGTTGTAGAATTTGGATTGGGTTCCGAGGAGCTAGAACATGCTTTATATGTTGACTTGCCTACGGGAAAATAAGGGGATACCAGTAGGGTTTAGTTATATGTAATCTTTGATTCTAATTTATAACTAATTGCTAGGGAATCATCATGTCTTTCCATTCTAGATAATATTACCTTGTTCTAAAATATATTATGTTTGGGTGAACCCTAAATCTTTTCTTATGCCTTCACACCCTAGTTCACACGGGAGATGTGTTTTTCTCTTGATTTCTCATTTGTTCTTGATTCCAAACCTTAAATCTTACCTTGTTTTAACTATGTTATGCTTGGGTAACCACTAATTCTCGTTGTATGCCTTCGAAACCTTAATTTTCAAGGAAAAGTGGGTTTTCTCTTGATTCCTTCCTTGTTCTTGAAATCTAAACTTGATATTCATTTGTCATTGAATTCTAACCTTGATATTCAATTGTCCTTGAGATCAAAACTTGTTATTCATTGGTTATTGAATTCTAACCTTAATATTCAATTGTTCTTGAGATCTAAGCTTGATAACCATTTATTCTTGATTCCTGAGCTTAATATTCATTTGTTATTAATTTCAAACCTTGCTTATTTATTTATTCTTGATTTCAAGACTTGACATTCAATTGCTCTTGATTTCAATACTTGATTTCTCTTTGTTCTTGAGTTCAAAACTTGATACTCTTTAACCCCTGATTACAAAGCTTAATTATTCATTTGTCATTGATTTCAAACCTTGATAGTCGTTTGTTATCGATTCCAATACTCGATTGTTACCTTGTTCTTGATTCCCAAGCTTGATTATTTATTTGTTCCTTAATTCAAAATTCTAAAGATTGGTATTGACCAATAAAATGGTATTTTCGATGATATTATGTTAATTTTTCTTAAATTATTTCGTTGGAAAAATGTATATGGATTTGGAAGCTAAGATGGGAGGACAAGTCTGGTTAGATTTCAACTGTAACCTTTGGTGGATTGTAATTTATATCAGAGTGCGCAGCGAACTAACGGAGTAAGGACTACAATGGGGAAACTACGGAGAAGATTCAACTCATCCGGGAGAGGCTACGCACGGCGCGAAGTAGACAGAAGAGCTACGCGGACCACAGACGAAGATCCTTGGAATTAAAAGTGGGAGATTATATGTTTTCCAAGGTGTCACACAAGAAGGGCGTGTTCGATTCGGCAAGAAGGAGAAGTTAGCGCCAAGATATACCGGACCGTTTGAAGTGATCAAAGCAGTAGGCAATGCGGCGTATCAACTTCGACTACTAGCCCAGATATCCAGAGTACATGGCGTGTTTCACGTGTCAATGTTCAGGACGTGTCACTCGGATGCAACTCCAGTCGTGAACTTGGAGGAGATGGAAATTTAAGACGGAGCAACCTACGTAGAACAACCGGTAGAAATTCTCGACGCAAAGGAAAAAGTACTTCGCAACAAAGTTATCAGATTGGTGAAGGTTTGGTGGCAACACCATGGAGTGGAGGAAGCTACATGGGAACCGGAGCAAGAAATGCGGGAGAAGTATCCATATTTGTTCGCTACTTGAGGTAAGTTTCGAGGACGAAACTTTCTTTAAGGGGGGTGGATTGTAACACCCCACATTTTTATTTTATATATGTATATAGATATATAGTAAATAATGGTTATAAAGATGTGGATAGGGGTATTGAAGTGTGTTTGAACTTTGTAAATTTGAAAAGTAAAGATTTAAAATGTGAATGAAAATCATAGTTGAAATTTAGTTTTAGTGAGTGAAAATATAAAATGTTAGGTCCTATAACTTGTATTAGATAGGTTTGGTGTATAAATATGTGTTGGAGAGGTTTGTGATGGATTTGGTTCGTTTTGGAATGGATTGGAAATGGAAAACAAAAGAAATAGGCAAAACTCGGTAATTGGTACCGGTACTGGGTACCGGTACTGAATGGTACCGGTACTGAGTACCGGTACCCCGATTCCAGAAGGTTTCTTGTACCGGTACTAGGTATCGGTACCATCCGTCTGACGCCCGCTAAACAGTTAAAAGTCGGGATTTTTGTGTTATAAAACCCATCCTACATCCCATTTGCCCCATTTCTTCATCTCCCTCTTACCCTAACCCTCCTAGAAACCCTTAGAGAGAAAGAGAGAGAGATAAAACTCAAGATAAAAAGGAAAGACAAAGGGTTCACAAGTGATTCAAGACTCAAACCCTAGGTTTCTTCAAGAGCATAAGGTAGGGGATTTCTTCTCTTTCTCTTACATTGATGTTAGGGTTAATAAATATGTATGTTTTGATTCTTAATGATATGTATTTGCTATGGCTCCATTGTTTCTTGGTTCTTGTTCAATTGTTAACATGTTTTACACCAATCCCTCTTTTGTTTGAAAAACCCTAGTTTTCAAGAGTGATGGGTTTTCCTCTTGAACTCTTCCTTTATTCTTGATTTCAAAATCATAGTGTTTGGTGTTGAGTAATAAAATGATATTGTTGTGATCTCTTGCATTTTTCTTGGTTGGTTATTGAAAATGTCAAATGCTCAATTTGGGGATTTTTAAGATATACTTGTAAATTGTGGAATTGGATTTGGTATTGTATCTCTTATGAGTGTGGGATGACCATGCGTGGCCTTTGACGAGATATCGTAGAGTGGGTAGACGTGTTGCTTGCTCCGTGTGGGTTGGCATTTCTCCTACCACTCGTAGTAGGGTTAGTGCTTTGGTAAGACTAAACCGCTATTGCTCACGGGTGCCGTGTAAGAGGGTTAGTATACTAATACCTGGGTTGGATACGTCACTGCCATTGGTGTGGCATACGCCCTTCCTAAAGGATGGATATCTTTGATAAGATTTGTGTGGGTGTGTGTGGGTTAGATATTACTCAATGTGTCGATTCATGGGGTTTGCCTTACATCATGTTTGAGATACATATACATATTGATGGATTGTTGTAATATTGTGGAAATGGTTTCCTACAAGGACTTGTGGGAGTATGGGATTCCACAAGGTCTTGTGGGAAAATGGTTTATATTTTGGAAAAATGGATATGTATTGGATCTTGGTCTCTTTTACTGTTTATGGAAATTACTGTTGCTACTTAAACTTGAGATCCATTTTAAAATGTCCCTGTTTTACTTCAAAGATTATGTATGCTATTTGTAAAATGAGACCGGCCATTTTATATGTTTTTTTATAAACCTTGTTTGAGTTTGAGAAGATTGTGCTACAGAGCTTCGTGCTCATCCCCTACAATTAATATTTTTCAGATTTGGCTTTAGAGGAAGAGCTCGGTGTGAATGAGCCGGGCCTTGGGGAAGCTTCCTTGGAGGGGTACTTAGATCCCGAATGGGACAACTGGAGATATAGCTTCTTTTGTACTAGACTAGGTTATTCATTTTGAACATTGTAAAGTCTAGTTTTCTTTTGTAATTCCGCTGCGCTACATTATTGAATTTTTGAGATGTAAATGCCATGGTTGGGCATATTCTTTTGGATAATGATGTAAATATTTTATGGATGATGAATGAAGTTTAATTTATTTATGGATGATATTTAGTGCTCTCATGATGTGAATGTTTTAGAATGTAATGCCGTCCAGGGTGGTATTTGGGGTGTTACAGATTTGGTATCAGAGCTTAGGCTTTAGGTCTTACATGGGAGCTGTAGGTTATGGATTACTACTAGAGATGTAGGTTTAGGGTGAAGGAAATTGTAAGTTAGATTTTGTATATGCCTTGTGCTTAAATCAAGACATCATACATATCACTTTAGTTTATATCTTACACATCAAGGAAACTAAATTGTGGATTGATGTGTAGGATGGACGGTACACGGGGACGAGGACGTGGTCGTGGTCGTGGAGGCCAAGAAAATCCACCACCACCACCTCCCGATGCCATGCAAGACATCTATCAATGCTTGAGGAAGCTCACCACTCTGGTACAACACCAGAATGGGAACAACCATAACGGTGGGGCTCATCCACTAGCCCAAGTACAGGGCAACGGAGAGGAGAATAGGAGAATGGTAGTTCTCCGAGAGTTTCTGAGGCAACACCCGCCTACTTTCCAAGGGAGCTCTAACCCCTTGGATGCGGATAAATGGATCCGCCGAGCGAAGAAGATATGTGATGGCATGGGGATAGCCGAGGATCTTCGGGTCGGCTTGGCGACTTATCTATTCGAGGGGGAGGCCGACCATTGGTGGGACTTAGTGAAAAGAATGAGGACCACGGATGCACTCACTTGGGAGGAATTTGACCAAATTTTCCAAGACAAGTACTTTCCGGAATCAGTAAGAGACAGAATGAAGGCCGATTTCCTTGCTCTCCGACAGGGCAGTAGGACGGTGATCGAGTACGAGAGGAGTTTCGATGAGCTATCCCGTTATGCTACAGAGTTTATATCTACTGAGGCCAGCAGGGCCAAGCGCTTTGAAGCCCTGCTATCCGGGAGAAGCTGGTGGCTCTCAAGATCGGGGAGTATGGGGACCTAGTTGACCGAGCTGCATTGGTGGAGAGAGATATAGAGGACAGCCAGCAGCGACAGAGCTTCGCGAGAGGAGGTCCGATCAGGACGGACCCTAGCACCAGTGGAGTGCAGCGAGCAGCACCATACCGAAGTCCAGACCAGGCAGGTGGACAGAGACTTCTGACAACTCGAGGAGATGAAGTGACTCAGACTAGAACAAGAACTGACCCGCGCCAATGCTTTGCATGCGGAGAGTATGGGCACTTCAAACATAGATGCCCCTCGTTTCCCCCAAGGACCAAACAAGCAACCGAGCAAGTACCAGCAAACAAGCCACCTCTACAAAGGCCAGCACAGCAGATACCTCAGATAGCTCGAGGAGCGGGAGGCGTACCAGAGAGAGTAGGCACGGATGCACGCCGACGCTTCGCCTGTGGAGGTGTTGGGCACTTCAAAGATAATTGTCCATTGCTTTCCACCAAGACCAACCAAGTAACTGGGCGAGTGAATGCAAACAGGCCACCGCTACGACAGCCACTACCACCACAGAGACAGTTACAAGGTCAAGCCCCCGGCGGCGCTAATCAAGGAAGGGTTTTTGCATTGACTCAACAGGAGGAAGATGCCTCCAACGCCATTGTGGAAGGTATTGTTCTTCTCTACCATTCTTGGGCCTGAATTACATTGGATACCTATGCGACTCATTCTTTTATACGTACTGCGGACGTTGTAGAATTTGGATTGGGTTCCGAGGAGCTAGAACATGCTTTATATGTTGACTTGCCTACGGGAAAATAAGGGGATACCAGTAGGTTTTAGTTATATGTAATCTTTGATTCTAATTTATAACTAATTGCTAGGGAATCATCATGTCTTTCCATTCTAGATAATATTACCTTGTTCTAAAATATATTATGTTTGGGTGAACCCTAAATCTTTTCTTATGCCTTCACACCCTAGTTCACACGGGAGATGTGTTTTTCCCTTGATTTCTCATTTGTTCTTGATTCCAAACCTTAAATCTTACCTTGTTTTAACTATGTTATGCTTGGGTAACCACTAATTCTCGTTGTATGCCTTCGAAACCTTAATTTTCAAGGAAAAGTGGGTTTTCTCTTGATTCCTTCCTTGTTCTTGAAATCTAAACTTGATATTCATTTGTCATTGAATTCTAACCTTGATATTCAATTGTCCTTGAGATCAAAACTTGTTATTCATTGGTTATTGAATTCTAACCTTAATATTCAATTGTTCTTGAGATCTAAGCTTGATAACCATTTATTCTTGATTCCTGAGCTTAATATTCATTTGTTATTAATTTCAAACCTTGCTTATTTATTTATTCTTGATTTCAAGACTTGACATTCAATTGCTCTTGATTTCAATACTTGATTTCTCTTTGTTCTTGAGTTCAAAACTTGATACTCTTTAACCCCTGATTACAAAGCTTAATTATTCATTTGTCATTGATTTCAAACCTTGATAGTCGTTTGTTATCGATTCCAATACTCGATTGTTACCTTGTTCTTGATTCCCAAGCTTGATTATTTATTTGTTCCTTAATTCAAAATTCTAAAGATTGGTATTGACCAATAAAATGGTATTTTCGATGATATTATGTTAATTTTTCTTAAATTATTTCGTTGGAAAAATGTATATGGATTTGGAAGCTAAGATGGGAGGACAAGTCTGGTTAGATTTCAACTGTAACCTTTGGTGGATTGTAATTTATATCAGAGTGCGCAGCGAACTAACGGAGTAAGGACTACAATGGGGAAACTACGGAGAAGATTCAACTCATCCGGGAGAGGCTACGCACGGCGCGAAGTAGACAGAAGAGCTACGCGGACCACAGACGAAGATCCTTGGAATTAAAAGTGGGAGATTATATGTTTTCCAAGGTGTCACACAAGAAGGGCGTGTTCGATTCGGCAAGAAGGAGAAGTTAGCGCCAAGATATACCGGACCGTTTGAAGTGATCAAAGCAGTAGGCAATGCGGCGTATCAACTTCGACTACAAGCCCAGATATCCAGAGTACATGGCGTGTTTCACGTGTCGATGTTGAGGACGTGTCACTCGGATGCAACTCCAGTCGTGAACTTAGAGGAGATGGAAATTTAAGACGGAGCAACCTACGAAGAACAACCGGTAGAAATTCTCGACGCAAAGGAAAAAGTACTTCGCAACAAAGTCATCAGATTGGTGAAGGTTTGGTGGCAACACCATGGAGTGGAGGAAGCTACATGGGAACCGGAGCAAGAAATGCGGGAGAAGTATCCATATTTGTTCGCTACTTGAGGTAAGTTTCGAGGACGAAACTTTCTTTAAGGGGGGTGGATTGTAACACCCCGCATTTTTATTTTATATATGTATATAGATATATAGTAAATAATGGTTGTAAAGATGTGGATAGGGGTATTGAAGTGTGTTTGAACTTTGTAAATTTGAAAAGTAAAGATTTAAAATGTGAATGAAAATCGTAGTTGAAATTTAGTTTTAGTGAGTGAAAATATAAAATGTTAGGTCCTATAACTTGTATTAGATAGGTTTGGTGTATAAATATGTGTTGGAGAGGTTTGTGATGGATTTGGTTCGTTTTGGAATGGATTGGAAATGGAAAACAAAAGAAATAGGCAAAACTCGGTAATTGGTACCGGTACTGAGTACCGGTACCCCGATTCCAGAAGGTTTCTTGTACCGGTACTAGGTACCGGTACCATCCGTCTGACGCCCGCTAAACAGTTAAAAGTCGGGATTTTTGTGTTATAAAACCCATCCTACATCCCATTTGCCCCATTTCTTCATCTCCCTCTTACCCTAACCCTCCTAGAAACCCTTAGAGAGAAAGAGAGAGAGATAAAACTCAAGATAAAAAGGAAAGACAAAGGGTTCACAAGTGATTCAAGACTCAAACCCTAGGTTTCTTCAAGAGCATAAGGTAGGGGATTTCTTCTCTTTCTCTTACATTGATGTTAGGGTTAATAAATATGTATGTTTTGATTCTTAATGATATGTATTTGCTATGGCTCCATTGTTTCTTGGTTCTTGTTCAATTGTTAACATGTTTTACACCAATCCCTCTTTTGTTTGAAAAACCCTAGTTTTCAAGAGTGATGGGTTTTCCTCTTGAACTCTTCCTTTATTCTTGATTTCAAAATCATAGTGTTTGGTGTTGAGTAATAAAATGATATTGTTGTGATCTCTTGCATTTTTCTTGGTTGGTTATTGAAAATGTCAAATGCTCAATTTGGGGATTTTTAAGATATACTTGTAAATTGTGGAATTGGATTTGGTATTGTATCTCTTATGAGTGTGGGATGACCATGGGTGGCCTTTGACGAGATATCGTAGAGTGGGTAGACGTGTTGCTTGCTCCGTGTGGGTTGGCATTTCTCCTACCACTCGTAGTGGGGTTAGTGCTTTGGTAAGACTAAACCGCTATTGCTCACGGGTGCCGTGTAAGAGGGTTAGTATACTAATACCTGGGTTGGATACGTCACTGCCATTGGTGTGGCATACGCCCTTCCTAAAGGATGGATATCTTTGATAAGATTTGTGTGGGTGTGTGTGGGTTAGATATTACTCAATGTGTCGATTCATGGGGTTTGCCTTACATCATGTTTGAGATACATATACATATTGATGGATTGTTGTAATATTGTGGAAAATGGTTTCCTACAAGGACTTGTGGGAGTATGGGATTCCACAAGGTCTTGTGGGAAAATGGTTTATATTTTGGAAAAATGGATATGTATTGGATCTTGGTCTCTTTTACTGTTTATGGAAATTACTGTTGCTACTTAAACTTGACATCCATTTTAAAATGTCCCTGTTTTACTTCAAAGATTATGTATGCTATTTGTAAAATGAGACCGGCCATTTTATATGTTTTTTTATAAACCTTGTTTGAGTTTGAGAAGATTGTGCTACAGAGCTTCGTGCTCATCCCCTACAATTAATATTTTTCAGATTTTGCTTTAGAGGAAGAGCTCGGTGTGAATGAGCCGGGCCTTGGGGAAGCTTCCTTGGAGGGGTACTTAGATCCCGAATGGGACAACTGGAGATATAGCTTCTTTTGTACTAGACTAGGTTATTCATTTTGAACATTGTAAAGTCTAGTTTTCTTTTGTAATTCCGCTGCGCTACATTATTGGATTTTTGAGATGTAAATGCCATGGTTGGGCATATTCTTTTGGATAATGATGTAAATATTTTATGGATGATGAATGAAGTTTAATTTATTTATGGATGATATTTAGTGCTCTCATGATGTGAATGTTTTAGAATGTAATGTCGTCCAGGGTGGTATTTGGGGTGTTACAGATTTGGTATCAGAGCTTAGGCTTTAGGTCTTACATGGGAGCTGTAGGTTATGGATTACTACTAGAGATGTAGGTTTAGGGTGAAGGAAATTGTAAGTTAGATTTTGTATATGCCTTGTGCTTAAATCAAGACATCATACATATCTCTTTAGTTTATATCTTACACATCAAGGAAACTAAATTGTGGATTGATGTGTAGGATGGACGGTACACGGGGACGAGGATGTGGTCGTGGTCGTGGAGGCCAAGAAAATCCACCACCACCACCTCCCGATGCCATGCAAGGCATCTATCAATGCTTGAGGGAGCTCACCACTCTGGTACAACACCAGAATGGGAACAACCATAACGGTGGGGCTCATCCACTAGCCCAAGTACAGGGCAACGGAGAGGAGAATAGGAGAATGGTAGTTCTCCGAGAGTTTCTGAGGCAACACCCGCCTACTTTCCAAGGGAGCTCTAACCCCTTGGATGCGGATAAATGGATCCGCCGAGCGAAGAAGATATGTGATGGCATGGGGATAGCCGAGGATCTTCGGGTCGGCTTGGCGACTTATCTATTCGAGGGGGAGGCCGACCATTGGTGGGACTCAGTGAAAAGAAGGAGGACCACGGATGCACTCACTTGGGAGGAATTTGACCAAATTTTCCAAGACAAGTACTTTCCGGAATCAGTAAGAGACAGAATGAAGGCCGATTTCCTTGGTCTCCGACAGGGCAGTAGGACGGTGATCGAGTACGAGAGGAGTTTCGATGAGCTATCCCGTTATGCTACAGAGTTTATATCTACTGAGGCCAGCAGGGCCAAGCGCTTTGGAGCCCTGCTATCCGGGAGAAGCTGGTGGCTCTCAAGATCCGGGAGTATGGGGACCTAGTTGACCGAGCTGCATTGGTGGAGAGAGATATAGAGGACAGCCAGCAGCGACAGAGCTTCGCGAGAGGAGGTCCGATCAGGACGGACCCTAGCACCAGTGGAGTGCAGCGAGCAGCACCATACCGAAGTCCAGACCAGGCAGGTGGACAGAGACTTCTGACAACTCGAGGAGATGAAGTGACTCAGACTAGAACAAGAACTGACACGCGCCAATGCTTTGCATGCGGAGAGTATGGGCACTTCAAACATAGATGCCCCTCGTTTCCCCCAAGGACCAAACAAGCAACCGAGCAAGTACCAGCAAACAAGCCACCTCTACAAAGGCCAGCACAGCAGATACCTCAGATAGCTCGAGGAGCGGGAGGCGTACCAGAGAGAGTAGGCACGGATGCACGCCGACGCTTCGCCTGTGGAGGTGTTGGGCACTTCAAAGATAATTGTCCATTGCTTTCCACCAAGACCAACCAAGTAACTGGGCGAGTGAATGCAAACAGGCCACCGCTACGACAGCCACTACCACCACAGAGACCGTTACAAGCTCAAGCCCCCGGCGGCGGTAATCAAGGAAGGGTTTTTGCTTTGACTCAACAGGAGGAAGATGCCTCCAACGCCATTGTGGAAGGTATTGTTCTTCTCTACCATTCTTGGGCCCGAATTACATTGGATACCTATGCGACTCATTCTTTTATACGTACTGCGGACGTTGTAGAATTTGGATTGGGTTCCGAGGAGCTAGAACATGCTTTATATGTTGACTTGCCTACGGGAAAATAAGGGGATACCAGTAGGGTTTAGTTATATGTAATCTTTGATTCTAATTTATAACTAATTGCTAGGGAATCATCATGTCTTTCCATTCTAGATAATATTACCTTGTTCTAAAATATATTATGTTTGGGTGAACCCTAAATCTTTTCTTATGCCTTCACACCCTAGTTCACACGGGAGATGTGTTTTTCTCTTGATTTCTCATTTGTTCTTGATTCCAAACCTTAAATCTTACCTTGTTTTAACTATGTTATGCTTGGGTAACCACTAATTCTCGTTGTATGCCTTCGAAACCTTAATTTTCAAGGAAAAGTGGGTTTTCTCTTGATTCCTTCCTTGTTCTTGAAATCTAAACTTGATATTCATTTGTCATTGAATTCTAACCTTGATATTCAATTGTCCTTGAGATCAAAACTTGTTATTCATTGGTTATTGAATTCTAACCTTAATATTCAATTGTTCTTGAGATCTAAGCTTGATAACCATTTATTCTTGATTCCTGAGCTTAATATTCATTTGTTATTAATTTCAAACCTTGCTTATTTATTTATTCTTGATTTCAAGACTTGACATTCAATTGCTCTTGATTTCAATACTTGATTTCTCTTTGTTCTTGAGTTCAAAACTTGATACTCTTTAACCCCTGATTACAAAGCTTAATTATTCATTTGTCATTGATTTCAAACCTTGATAGTCGTTTGTTATCGATTCCAATACTCGATTGTTACCTTGTTCTTGATTCCCAAGCTTGATTATTTATTTGTTCCTTAATTCAAAATTCTAAAGATTGGTATTGACCAATAAAATGGTATTTTCGATGATATTATGTTAATTTTTCTTAAATTATTTCGTTGGAAAAATGTATATGGATTTGGAAGCTAAGATGGGAGGACAAGTCTGGTTAGATTTCAACTGTAACCTTTGGTGGATTGTAATTTATATCAGAGTGCGCAGCGAACTAACGGAGTAAGGACTACAATGGGGAAACTACGGAGAAGATTCAACTCATCCGGGAGAGGCTACGCACGGCGCGAAGTAGACAGAAGAGCTACGCGGACCACAGACGAAGATCCTTGGAATTAAAAGTGGGAGATTATATGTTTTCCAAGGTGTCACACAAGAAGGGCGTGTTCGATTCGGCAAGAAGGAGAAGTTAGCGCCAAGATATACCGGACCGTTTGAAGTGATCAAAGCAGTAGGCAATGCGGCGTATCAACTTCGACTACTAGCCCAGATATCCAGAGTACATGGCGTGTTTCACGTGTCAATGTTCAGGACGTGTCACTCGGATGCAACTCCAGTCGTGAACTTGGAGGAGATGGAAATTTAAGACGGAGCAACCTACGTAGAACAACCGGTAGAAATTCTCGACGCAAAGGAAAAAGTACTTCGCAACAAAGTTATCAGATTGGTGAAGGTTTGGTGGCAACACCATGGAGTGGAGGAAGCTACATGGGAACCGGAGCAAGAAATGCGGGAGAAGTATCCATATTTGTTCGCTACTTGAGGTAAGTTTCGAGGACGAAACTTTCTTTAAGGGGGGTGGATTGTAACACCCCACATTTTTATTTTATATATGTATATAGATATATAGTAAATAATGGTTATAAAGATGTGGATAGGGGTATTGAAGTGTGTTTGAACTTTGTAAATTTGAAAAGTAAAGATTTAAAATGTGAATGAAAATCATAGTTGAAATTTAGTTTTAGTGAGTGAAAATATAAAATGTTAGGTCCTATAACTTGTATTAGATAGGTTTGGTGTATAAATATGTGTTGGAGAGGTTTGTGATGGATTTGGTTCGTTTTGGAATGGATTGGAAATGGAAAACAAAAGAAATAGGCAAAACTCGGTAATTGGTACCGGTACTGGGTACCGGTACTGAATGGTACCGGTACTGAGTACCGGTACCCCCGATTCCAGAAGGTTTCTTGTACCGGTACTAGGTATCGGTACCATCCGTCTGACGCCCGCTAAACAGTTAAAAGTCGGGATTTTTGTGTTATAAAACCCATCCTACATCCCATTTGCCCCATTTCTTCATCTCCCTCTTACCCTAACCCTCCTAGAAACCCTTAGAGAGAAAGAGAGAGAGATAAAACTCAAGATAAAAAGGAAAGACAAAGGGTTCACAAGTGATTCAAGACTCAAACCCTAGGTTTCTTCAAGAGCATAAGGTAGGGGATTTCTTCTCTTTCTCTTACATTGATGTTAGGGTTAATAAATATGTATGTTTTGATTCTTAATGATATGTATTTGCTATGGCTCCATTGTTTCTTGGTTCTTGTTCAATTGTTAACATGTTTTACACCAATCCCTCTTTTGTTTGAAAAACCCTAGTTTTCAAGAGTGATGGGTTTTCCTCTTGAACTCTTCCTTTATTCTTGATTTCAAAATCATAGTGTTTGGTGTTGAGTAATAAAATGATATTGTTGTGATCTCTTGCATTTTTCTTGGTTGGTTATTGAAAATGTCAAATGCTCAATTTGGGGATTTTTAAGATATACTTGTAAATTGTGGAATTGGATTTGGTATTGTATCTCTTATGAGTGTGGGATGACCATGGGTGGCCTTTGACGAGATATCGTAGAGTGGGTAGACGTGTTGCTTGCTCCGTGTGGGTTGGCATTTCTCCTACCACTCGTAGTGGGGTTAGTGCTTTGGTAAGACTAAACCGCTATTGCTCACGGGTGCCGTGTAAGAGGGTTAGTATACTAATACCTGGGTTGGATACGTCACTGCCATTGGTGTGGCATACGCCCTTCCTAAAGGATGGATATCTTTGATAAGATTTGTGTGGGTGTGTGTGGGTTAGATATTACTCAATGTGTCGATTCATGGGGTTTGCCTTACATCATGTTTGAGATACATATACATATTGATGGATTGTTGTAATATTGTGGAAAATGGTTTCCTACAAGGAGTTGTGGGAGTATGGGATTCCACAAGGTCTTGTGGGAAAATGGTTTATATTTTGGAAAAATGGATATGTATTGGATCTTGGTCTCTTTTACTGTTTATGGAAATTACTGTTGCTACTTAAACTTGAGATCCATTTTAAAATGTCCCTGTTTTACTTCAAAGATTATGTATGCTATTTGTAAAATGAGACCGGCCATTTTATATGTTTTTTTATAAACCTTGTTTGAGTTTGAGAAGATTGTGCTACAGAGCTTCGTGCTCATCCCCTACAATTAATATTTTTCAGATTTGGCTTTAGAGGAAGAGCTCGGTGTGAATGAGCCGGGCCTTGGGGAAGCTTCCTTGGAGGGGTACTTAGATCCCGAATGGGACAACTGGAGATATAGCTTCTTTTGTACTAGACTAGGTTATTCATTTTGAACATTGTAAAGTCTAGTTTTCTTTTGTAATTCCGCTGCGCTACATTATTGGATTTTTGAGATGTAAATGCCATGGTTGGGCATATTCTTTTGGATAATGATGTAAATATTTTATGGATGATGAATGAAGTTTAATTTATTTATGGATGATATTTAGTGCTCTCATGATGTGAATGTTTTAGAATGTAATGCCGTCTAGGGTGGTATTTGGGGTGTTACAGATTTGGTATCAGAGCTTAGGCTTTAGGTCTTACATGGGAGCTGTAGGTTATGGATTACCACTAGAGATGTAGGTTTAGGGTGAAGGAAATTGTAAGTTAGATTTTGTATATGCCTTGTGCTTAAATCAAGACATCATACATATCACTTTAGTTTATATCTTACACATCAAGGAAACTAAATTGTGGATTGATGTGTAGGATGGACGGTACACGGGGACGAGGACGTGGTCGTGGTCGTGGAGGCCAAGAAAATCCACCACCACCACCTCCCGATGCCATGCAAGGCATCTATCAATGCTTGAGGGAGCTCACCACTCTGGTACAACACCAGAATGGGAACAACCATAACGGTGGGGCTCATCCACTAGCCCAAGTACAGGGCAACGGAGAGGAGAATAGGAGAATGGTAGTTCTCCGAGAGTTTCTGAGGCAACACCCGCCTACTTTCCAAGGGAGCTCTAACCCCTTGGATGCGGATAAATGGATCCGCCGAGCGAAGAAGATATGTGATGGCATGGGGATAGCCGAGGATCTTCGGGTCGGCTTGGCGACTTATCTATTCGAGGGGGAGGCCGACCATTGGTGGGACTCAGTGAAAAGAAGGAGGACCACGGATGCACTCACTTGGGAGGAATTTGACCAAATTTTCCAAGACAAGTACTTTCCGGAATCAGTAAGAGACAGAATGAAGGCCGATTTCCTTGGTCTCCGACAGGGCAGTAGGACGGTGATCGAGTACGAGAGGAGTTTCGATGAGCTATCCCGTTATGCTACAGAGTTTATATCTACTGAGGCCAGCAGGGCCAAGCGCTTTGGAGCCCTGCTATCCGGGAGAAGCTGGTGGCTCTCAAGATCCGGGAGTATGGGGACCTAGTTGACCGAGCTGCATTGGTGGAGAGAGATATAGAGGACAGCCAGCAGCGACAGAGCTTCGCGAGAGGAGGTCCGATCAGGACGGACCCTAGCACCAGTGGAGTGCAGCGAGCAGCACCATACCGAAGTCCAGACCAGGCAGGTGGACAGAGACTTCTGACAACTCGAGGAGATGAAGTGACTCAGACTAGAACAAGAACTGACACGCGCCAATGCTTTGCATGCGGAGAGTATGGGCACTTCAAACATAGATGCCCCTCGTTTCCCCCAAGGACCAAACAAGCAACTGAGCAAGTACCAGCAAACAAGCCACCTCTACAAAGGCCAGCACAGCAGATACCTCAGATAGCTCGAGGAGCGGGAGGCGTACCAGAGAGAGTAGGCACGGATGCACGCCGACGCTTCGCCTGTGGAGGTGTTGGGCACTTCAAAGATAATTGTCCATTGCTTTCCACCAAGACCAACCAAGTAACTGGGCGAGTGAATGCAAACAGGCCACCGCTACGACAGCCACTACCACCACAGAGACCGTTACAAGCTCAAGCCCCCGGCGGCGGTAATCAAGGAAGGGTTTTTGCTTTGACTCAACAGGAGGAAGATGCCTCCAACGCCATTGTGGAAGGTATTGTTCTTCTCTACCATTCTTGGGCCCGAATTACATTGGATACCTATGCGACTCATTCTTTTATACGTACTGCGGACGTTGTAGAATTTGGATTGGGTTCCGAGGAGCTAGAACATGCTTTATATGTTGACTTGCCTACGGGAAAATAAGGGGATACCAGTAGGGTTTAGTTATATGTAATCTTTGATTCTAATTTATAACTAATTGCTAGGGAATCATCATGTCTTTCCATTCTAGATAATATTACCTTGTTCTAAAATATATTATGTTTGGGTGAACCCTAAATCTTTTCTTATGCCTTCACACCCTAGTTCACACGGGAGATGTGTTTTTCTCTTGATTTCTCATTTGTTCTTGATTCCAAACCTTAAATCTTACCTTGTTTTAACTATGTTATGCTTGGGTAACCACTAATTCTCGTTGTATGCCTTCGAAACCTTAATTTTCAAGGAAAAGTGGGTTTTCTCTTGATTCCTTCCTTGTTCTTGAAATCTAAACTTGATATTCATTTGTCATTGAATTCTAACCTTGATATTCAATTGTCCTTGAGATCAAAACTTGTTATTCATTGGTTATTGAATTCTAACCTTAATATTCAATTGTTCTTGAGATCTAAGCTTGATAACCATTTATTCTTGATTCCTGAGCTTAATATTCATTTGTTATTAATTTCAAACCTTGCTTATTTATTTATTCTTGATTTCAAGACTTGACATTCAATTGCTCTTGATTTCAATACTTGATTTCTCTTTGTTCTTGAGTTCAAAACTTGATACTCTTTAACCCCTGATTACAAAGCTTAATTATTCATTTGTCATTGATTTCAAACCTTGATAGTCGTTTGTTATCGATTCCAATACTCGATTGTTACCTTGTTCTTGATTCCCAAGCTTGATTATTTATTTGTTCCTTAATTCAAAATTCTAAAGATTGGTATTGACCAATAAAATGGTATTTTCGATGATATTATGTTAATTTTTCTTAAATTATTTCGTTGGAAAAATGTATATGGATTTGGAAGCTAAGATGGGAGGACAAGTCTGGTTAGATTTCAACTGTAACCTTTGGTGGATTGTAATTTATATCAGAGTGCGCAGCGAACTAACGGAGTAAGGACTACAATGGGGAAACTACGGAGAAGATTCAACTCATCCGGGAGAGGCTACGCACGGCGCGAAGTAGACAGAAGAGCTACGCGGACCACAGACGAAGATCCTTGGAATTAAAAGTGGGAGATTATATGTTTTCCAAGGTGTCACACAAGAAGGGCGTGTTCGATTCGGCAAGAAGGAGAAGTTAGCGCCAAGATATACCGGACCGTTTGAAGTGATCAAAGCAGTAGGCAATGCGGCGTATCAACTTCGACTACTAGCCCAGATATCCAGAGTACATGGCGTGTTTCACGTGTCAATGTTCAGGACGTGTCACTCGAATGCAACTCCAGTCGTGAACTTGGAGGAGATGGAAATTTAAGACGGAGCAACCTACGAAGAACAACCGGTAGAAATTCTCGACGCAAAGGAAAAAGTACTTCGCAACAAAGTTATCAGATTGGTGAAGGTTTGGTGGCAACACCATGGAGTGGAGGAAGCTACATGGGAACCGGAGCAAGAAATGCGGGAGAAGTATCCATATTTGTTCGCTACTTGAGGTAAGTTTCGAGGACGAAACTTTCTTTAAGGGGGGTGGATTGTAACACCCCACATTTTTATTTTATATATGTATATAGATATATAGTAAATAATGGTTATAAAGATGTGGATAGGGGTATTGAAGTGTGTTTGAACTTTGTAAATTTGAAAAGTAAAGATTTAAAATGTGAATGAAAATCATAGTTGAAATTTAGTTTTAGTGAGTGAAAATATAAAATGTTAGGTCCTATAACTTGTATTAGATAGGTTTGGTGTATAAATATGTGTTGGAGAGGTTTGTGATGGATTTGGTTCGTTTTGGAATGGATTGGAAATGGAAAACAAAAGAAATAGGCAAAACTCGGTAATTGGTACCGGTACTGGGTACCGGTACTGAATGGTACCGGTACTGAGTACCGGTACCCCGATTCCAGAAGGTTTCTTGTACCGGTACTAGGTACCGGTACCATCCGTCTGACGCCCGCTAAACAGTTAAAAGTCGGGATTTTTGTGTTATAAAACCCATCCTACATCCCATTTGCCCCATTTCTTCATCTCCCTCTTACCCTAACCCTCCTAGAAACCCTTAGAGAGAAAGAGAGAGAGATAAAACTCAAGATAAAAAGGAAAGACAAAGGGTTCACAAGTGATTCAAGACTCAAACCCTAGGTTTCTTCAAGAGCATAAGGTAGGGGATTTCTTCTCTTTCTCTTACATTGATGTTAGGGTTAATAAATATGTATGTTTTGATTCTTAATGATATGTATTTGCTATGGCTCCATTGTTTCTTGGTTCTTGTTCAATTGTTAACATGTTTTACACCAATCCCTCTTTTGTTTGAAAAACCCTAGTTTTCAAGAGTGATGGGTTTTCCTCTTGAACTCTTCCTTTATTCTTGATTTCAAAATCATAGTGTTTGGTGTTGAGTAATAAAATGATATTGTTGTGATCTCTTGCATTTTTCTTGGTTGGTTATTGAAAATGTCAAATGCTCAATTTGGGGATTTTTAAGATATACTTGTAAATTGTGGAATTGGATTTGGTATTGTATCTCTTATGAGTGTGGGATGACCATGGGTGGCCTTTGACGAGATATCGTAGAGTGGGTAGACGTGTTGCTTGCTCCGTGTGGGTTGGCATTTCTCCTACCACTCGTAGTGGGGTTAGTGCTTTGGTAAGACTAAACCGCTATTGCTCACGGGTGCCGTGTAAGAGGGTTAGTATACTAATACCTGGGTTGGATACGTCACTGCCATTGGTGTGGCATACGCCCTTCCTAAAGGATGGATATCTTTGATAAGATTTGTGTGGGTGTGTGTGGGTTAGATATTACTCAATGTGTCGATTCATGGGGTTTGCCTTACATCATGTTTGAGATACATATACATATTGATGGATTGTTGTAATATTGTGGAAAATGGTTTCCTACAAGGACTTGTGGGAGTATGGGATTCCACAAGGTCTTGTGGGAAAATGGTTTATATTTTGGAAAAATGGATATGTATTGGATCTTGGTCTCTTTTACTGTTTATGGAAATTACTGTTGCTACTTAAACTTGAGATCCATTTTAAAATGTCCCTGTTTTACTTCAAAGATTATGTATGCTATTTGTAAAATGAGACCGGCCATTTTATATGTTTTTTTATAAACCTTGTTTGAGTTTGAGAAGATTGTGCTACAGAGCTTCGTGCTCATCCCCTACAATTAATATTTTTCAGATTTGGCTTTAGAGGAAGAGCTCGGTGTGAATGAGCCGGGCCTTGGGGAAGCTTCCTTGGAGGGGTACTTAGATCCCGAATGGGACAACTGGAGATATAGCTTCTTTTGTACTAGACTAGGTTATTCATTTTGAACATTGTAAAGTCTAGTTTTCTTTTGTAATTCCGCTGCGCTACATTATTGGATTTTTGAGATGTAAATGCCATGGTTGGGCATATTCTTTTGGATAATGATGTAAATATTTTATGGATGATGAATGAAGTTTAATTTATTTATGGATGATATTTAGTGCTCTCATGATGTGAATGTTTTATAATGTAATGCCGTCCAGGGTGGTATTTGGGGTGTTACAGATTTGGTATCAAAGCTTAGGCTTTAGGTCTTACATGGGAGCTGTAGGTTATGGATTACCACTAGAGATGTAGGTTTAGGGTGAAGGAAATTGTAAGTTAGATTTTGTATATGCCTTGTGCTTAAATCAAGACATCATACATATCACTTTAGTTTATATCTTACACATCAAGGAAACTAAATTGTGGATTGATGTGTAGGATGGACGGTACACGGGGACGAGGACGTGGTCGTGGTCGTGGAGGCCAAGAAAATCCACCACCACCACCTCCCGATGCCATGCAAGGCATCTATCAATGCTTGAGGGAGCTCACCACTCTGGTACAACACCAGAATGGGAAGAACCATAACGGTGGGGCTCATCCACTAGCCCAAGTACAGGGCAACGGAGAGGAGAATAGGAGAATGGTAGTTCTCCGAGAGTTTCTGAGGCAACACCCGCCTACTTTCCAAGGGAGCTCTAACCCCTTGGATGCGGATAAATGGATCCGCCGAGCGAAGAAGATATGTGATGGCATGGGGATAGCCGAGGATCTTCGGGTCGGCTTGGCGACTTATCTATTCGAGGGGGAGGCCGACCATTGGTGGGACTCAGTGAAAAGAATGAGGACCACGGATGCACTCACTTGGGAGGAATTTGACCAAATTTTCCAAGACAAGTACTTTCCGGAATCAGTAAGAGACAGAATGAAGGCCGATTTCCTTGGTCTCCGACAGGGCAGTAGGACGGTGATCGAGTACGAGAGGAGTTTCGATGAGCTATCCCGTTATGCTACAGAGTTTATATCTACTGAGGCCAGCAGGGCCAAGCGCTTTGAATCCCTGCTATCCGGGAGAAGCTGGTGGCTCTCAAGATCCGGGAGTATGGGGACCTAGTTGACCGAGCTGCATTGGTGGAGAGAGATATAGAGGACAGCCAGCAGCGACAGAGCTTCGCGAGAGGAGGTCCGATCAGGACGGACCCTAGCACCAGTGGAGTGCAGCGAGCAGCACCATACCGAAGTCCAGACCAGGCAGGTGGACAGAGACTTCTGACAACTCGAGGAGATGAAGTGACTCAGACTAGAACAAGAACTGACACGCGCCAATGCTTTGCATGCGGAGAGTATGGGCACTTCAAACATAGATGCCCCTCGTTTCCCCCAAGGACCAAACAAGCAACTGAGCAAGTACCAGCAAACAAGCCACCTCTACAAAGGCCAGCACAGCAGATACCTCAGATAGCTCGAGGAGCGGGAGGCGTACCAGAGAGAGTAGGCACGGATGCACGCCGACGCTTCGCCTGTGGAGGTGTTGGGCACTTCAAAGATAATTGTCCATTGCTTTCCACCAAGACCAACCAAGTAACTGGGCGAGTGAATGCAAACAGGCCACCGCTACGACAGCCACTACCACCACAGAGACCGTTACAAGCTCAAGCCCCCGGCGGCGGTAATCAAGGAAGGGTTTTTGCTTTGACTCAACAGGAGGAAGATGCCTCCAACGCCATTGTGGAAGGTATTGTTCTTCTCTACCATTCTTGGGCCCGAATTACATTGGATACCTATGCGACTCATTCTTTTATACGTACTGCGGACGTTGTAGAATTTGGATTGGGTTCCGAGGAGCTAGAACATGCTTTATATGTTGACTTGCCTATGGGAAAATAAGGGGATACCAGTAGGGTTTAGTTATATGTAATCTTTGATTCTAATTTATAACTAATTGCTAGGGAATCATCATGTCTTTCCATTCTAGATAATATTACCTTGTTCTAAAATATATTATGTTTGGGTGAACCCTAAATCTTTTCTTATGCCTTCACACCCTAGTTCACACGGGAGATGTGTTTTTCTCTTGATTTCTCATTTGTTCTTGATTCCAAACCTTAAATCTTACCTTGTTTTAACTATGTTATGCTTGGGTAACCACTAATTCTCGTTGTATGCCTTCGAAACCTTAATTTTCAAGGAAAAGTGGGTTTTCTCTTGATTCCTTCCTTGTTCTTGAAATCTAAACTTGATATTCATTTGTCATTGAATTCTAACCTTGATATTCAATTGTCCTTGAGATCAAAACTTGTTATTCATTGGTTATTGAATTCTAACCTTAATATTCAATTGTTCTTGAGATCTAAGCTTGATAACCATTTATTCTTGATTCCTGAGCTTAATATTCATTTGTTATTAATTTCAAACCTTGCTTATTTATTTATTCTTGATTTCAAGACTTGACATTCAATTGCTCTTGATTTCAATACTTGATTTCTCTTTGTTCTTGAGTTCAAAACTTGATACTCTTTAACCCCTGATTACAAAGCTTAATTATTCATTTGTCATTGATTTCAAACCTTGATAGTCGTTTGTTATCGATTCTAATACTCGATTGTTACCTTGTTCTTGATTCCCAAGCTTGATTATTTATTTGTTCCTTAATTCAAAATTCTAAAGATTGGTATTGACCAATAAAATGGTATTTTCGATGATATTATGTTAATTTTTCTTAAATTATTTCGTTGGAAAAATGTATATGGATTTGGAAGCTAAGATGGGAGGACAAGTCTGGTTAGATTTCAACTGTAACCTTTGGTGGATTGTAATTTATATCAGAGTGCGCAGCGAACTAACGGAGTAAGGACTACAATGGGGAAACTACGGAGAAGATTCAACTCATCCGGGAGAGGCTACGCACGGCGCGAAGTAGACAGAAGAGCTACGCGGACCACAGACGAAGATCCTTGGAATTAAAAGTGGGAGATTATATGTTTTCCAAGGTGTCACACAAGAAGGGCGTGTTCGATTCGGCAAGAAGGAGAAGTTAGCGCCAAGATATACCGGACCGTTTGAAGTGATCAAAGCAGTAGGCAATGCGGCGTATCAACTTCGACTACTAGCCCAGATATCCAGAGTACATGGCGTGTTTCACGTGTCGATGTTGAGGACGTGTCACTCGGATGCAACTCCAGTCGTGAACTTGGAGGAGATGGAAATTTAAGACGGAGCAACCTACGAAGAACAACCGGTAGAAATTCTCGACGCAAAGGAAAAAGTACTTCGCAACAAAGTTATCAGATTGGTGAAGGTTTGGTGGCAACACCATGGAGTGGAGGAAGCTACATGGGAACCGGAGCAAGAAATGCGGGAGAAGTATCCATATTTGTTCGCTATTTGAGGTAAGTTTCGAGGACGAAACTTTCTTTAAGGGGGGTGGATTGTAACACCCCACATTTTTATTTTATATATGTATATAGATATATAGTAAATAATGGTTATAAAGATGTGGATAGGGGTATTGAAGTGTGTTTGAACTTTGTAAATTTGAAAAGTAAAGATTTAAAATGTGAATGAAAATCATAGTTGAAATTTAGTTTTAGTGAGTGAAAATATAAAATGTTAGGTCCTATAACTTGTATTAGATAGGTTTGGTGTATAAATATGTGTTGGAGAGGTTTGTGATGGATTTGGTTCGTTTTGGAATGGATTGGAAATGGAAAACAAAAGAAATAGGCAAAACTCGGTAATTGGTACCGGTACTGGGTACCGGTACTGAATGGTACCGGTACTGAGTACCGGTACCCCGATTCCAGAAGGTTTCTTGTACCGGTACTAGGTACCGGTACCATCCGTCTGACGCCCGCTAAACAGTTAAAAGTCGGGATTTTTGTGTTATAAAACCCATCCTACATCCCATTTGCCCCATTTCTTCATCTCCCTCTTACCCTAACCCTCCTAGAAACCCTTAGAGAGAAAGAGAGAGAGATAAAACTCAAGATAAAAAGGAAAGACAAAGGGTTCACAAGTGATTCAAGACTCAAACCCTAGGTTTCTTCAAGAGCATAAGGTAGGGGATTTCTTCTCTTTCTCTTACATTGATGTTAGGGTTAATAAATATGTATGTTTTGATTCTTAATGATATGTATTTGCTATGGCTCCATTGTTTCTTGGTTCTTGTTCAATTGTTAACATGTTTTACACCAATCCCTCTTTTGTTTGAAAAACCCTAGTTTTCAAGAGTGATGGGTTTTCCTCTTGAACTCTTCCTTTATTCTTGATTTCAAAATCATAGTGTTTGGTGTTGAGTAATAAAATGATATTGTTGTGATCTCTTGCATTTTTCTTGGTTGGTTATTGAAAATGTCAAATGCTCAATTTGGGGATTTTTAAGATATACTTGTAAATTGTGGAATTGGATTTGGTATTGTATCTCTTATGAGTGTGGGATGACCATGGGTGGCCTTTGACGAGATATCGTAGAGTGGGTAGACGTGTTGCTTGCTCCGTGTGGGTTGGCATTTCTCCTACCACTCGTAGTGGGGTTAGTGCTTTGGTAAGACTAAACCGCTATTGCTCACGGGTGCCGTGTAAGAGGGTTAGTATACTAATACCTGGGTTGGATACGTCACTGCCATTGGTGTGGCATACGCCCTTCCTAAAGGATGGATATCTTTGATAAGATTTGTGTGGGTGTGTGTGGGTTAGATATTACTCAATGTGTCGATTCATGGGGTTTGCCTTACATCATGTTTGAGATACATATACATATTGATGGATTGTTGTAATATTGTGGAAAATGGTTTCCTACAAGGACTTGTGGGAGTATGGGATTCCACAAGGTCTTGTGGGAAAATGGTTTATATTTTGGAAAAATGGATATGTATTGGATCTTGGTCTCTTTTACTGTTTATGGAAATTACTGTTGCTACTTAAACTTGAGATCCATTTTAAAATGTCCCTGTTTTACTTCAAAGATTATGTATGCTATTTGTAAAATGAGACCGGCCATTTTATATGTTTTTTTATAAACCTTGTTTGAGTTTGAGAAGATTGTGCTACAGAGCTTCGTGCTCATCCCCTACAATTAATATTTTTCAGATTTGGCTTTAGAGGAAGAGCTCGGTGTGAATGAGCCGGGCCTTGGGGAAGCTTCCTTGGAGGGGTACTTAGATCCCGAATGGGACAACTGGAGATATAGCTTCTTTTGTACTAGACTAGGTTATTCATTTTGAACATTGTAAAGTCTAGTTTTCTTTTGTAATTCCGCTGCGCTACATTATTGGATTTTTGAGATGTAAATGCCATGGTTGGGCATATTCTTTTGGATAATGATGTAAATATTTTATGCATGATGAATGAAGTTTAATTTATTTATGGATGATATTTAGTGCTCTCATGATGTGAATGTTTTATAATGTAATGCCGTCCAGGGTGGTATTTGGGGTGTTACAGATTTGGTATCAAAGCTTAGGCTTTAGGTCTTACATGGGAGCTGTAGGTTATGGATTACCACTAGAGATGTAGGTTTAGGGTGAAGGAAATTGTAAGTTAGATTTTGTATATGCCTTGTGCTTAAATCAAGACATCATACATATCACTTTAGTTTATATCTTACACATCAAGGAAACTAAATTGTGGATTGATGTGTAGGATGGACGGTACACGGGGACGAGGACGTGGTCGTGGTCGTGGAGGCCAAGAAAATCCACCACCACCACCTCCCGATGCCATGCAAGGCATCTATCAATGCTTGAGGGAGCTCACCACTCTGGTACAACACCAGAATGGGAAGAACCATAACGGTGGGGCTCATCCACTAGCCCAAGTACAGGGCAACGGAGAGGAGAATAGGAGAATGGTAGTTCTCCGAGAGTTTCTGAGGCAACACCCGCCTACTTTCCAAGGGAGCTCTAACCCCTTGGATGCGGATAAATGGATCCGCCGAGCGAAGAAGATATGTGATGGCATGGGGATAGCCGAGGATCTTCGGGTCGGCTTGGCGACTTATCTATTCGAGGGGGAGGCCGACCATTGGTGGGACTCAGTGAAAAGAATGAGGACCACGGATGCACTCACTTGGGAGGAATTTGACCAAATTTTCCAAGACAAGTACTTTCCGGAATCAGTAAGAGACAGAATGAAGGCCGATTTCCTTGCTCTCCGACAGGGCAGTAGGACGGTGATCGAGTACGAGAGGAGTTTCGATGAGCTATCCCGTTATGCTACAGAGTTTATATCTACTGAGGCCAGCAGGGCCAAGCGCTTTGAATCCCTGCTATCCGGGAGAAGCTGGTGGCTCTCAAGATCCGGGAGTATGGGGACCTAGTTGACCGAGCTGCATTGGTGGAGAGAGATATAGAGGACAGCCAGCAGGGACAGAGCTTCGCGAGAGGAGGTCCGATCAGGACGGACCCTAGCACCAGTGGAGTGCAGCGAGCAGCACCATACCGAAGTCCAGACCAGGCAGGTGGACAGAGACTTCTGACAACTCGAGGAGATGAAGTGACTCAGACTAGAACAAGAACTGACACGCGCCAATGCTTTGCATGCGGAGAGTATGGGCACTTCAAACATAGATGCCCCTCGTTTCCCCCAAGGACCAAACAAGCAACTGAGCAAGTACCAGCAAACAAGCCACCTCTACAAAGGCCAGCACAGCAGATACCTCAGATAGCTCGAGGAGCGGGAGGCGTACCAGAGAGAGTAGGCACGGATGCACGCCGACGCTTCGCCTGTGGAGGTGTTGGGCACTTCAAAGATAATTGTCCATTGCTTTCCACCAAGACCAACCAAGTAACTGGGCGAGTGAATGCAAACAGGCCACCGCTACGACAGCCACTACCACCACAGAGACCGTTACAAGCTCAAGCCCCCGGCGGCGGTAATCAAGGAAGGGTTTTTGCTTTGACTCAACAGGAGGAAGATGCCTCCAACGCCATTGTGGAAGGTATTGTTCTTCTCTACCATTCTTGGGCCCGAATTACATTGGATACCTATGCGACTCATTCTTTTATACGTACTGCGGACGTTGTAGAATTTGGATTGGGTTCCGAGGAGCTAGAACATGCTTTATATGTTGACTTGCCTACGGGAAAATAAGGGGATACCAGTAGGGTTTAGTTATATGTAATCTTTGATTCTAATTTATAACTAATTGCTCGGGAATCATCATGTCTTTCCATTCTAGATAATATTACCTTGTTCTAAAATATATTATGTTTGGGTGAACCCTAAATCTTTTCTTATGCCTTCACACCCTAGTTCACACGGGAGATGTGTTTTTCTCTTGATTTCTCATTTGTTCTTGATTCCAAACCTTAAATCTTACCTTGTTTTAACTATGTTATGCTTGGGTAACCACTAATTCTCGTTGTATGCCTTCGAAATCTTAATTTTCAAGGAAAAGTGGGTTTTCTCTTGATTCCTTCCTTGTTCTTGAAATCTAAACTTGATATTCATTTGTCATTGAATTCTAACCTTGATATTCAATTGTCCTTGAGATCAAAACTTGTTATTCATTGGTTATTGAATTCTAACCTTAATATTCAATTGTTCTTGAGATCTAAGCTTGATAACCATTTATTCTTGATTCCTGAGCTTAATATTCATTTGTTATTAATTTCAAACCTTGCTTATTTATTTATTCTTGATTTCAAGACTTGACATTCAATTGCTCTTGATTTCAATACTTGATTTCTCTTTGTTCTTGAGTTCAAAACTTGATACTCTTTAACCCCTGATTACAAAGCTTAATTATTCATTTGTCATTGATTTCAAACCTTGATAGTCGTTTGTTATCGATTCCAATACTCGATTGTTACCTTGTTCTTGATTCCCAAGCTTGATTATTTATTTGTTCCTTAATTCAAAATTCTAAAGATTGGTATTGACCAATAAAATGGTATTTTCGATGATATTATGTTAATTTTTCTTAAATTATTTCGTTGGAAAAATGTATATGGATTTGGAAGCTAAGATGGGAGGACAAGTCTGGTTAGATTTCAACTGTAACCTTTGGTGGATTGTAATTTATATCAGAGTGCGCAGCGAACTAACGGAGTAAGGACTACAATGGGGAAACTACGGAGAAGATTCAACTCATCCGGGAGAGGCTACGCACGGCGCGAAGTAGACAGAAGAGCTACGCGGACCACAGACGAAGATCCTTGGAATTAAAAGTGGGAGATTATATGTTTTCCAAGGTGTCACACAAGAAGGGCGTGTTCGATTCGGCAAGAAGGAGAAGTTAGCGCCAAGATATACCGGACCGTTTGAAGTGATCAAAGCAGTAGGCAATGCGGCGTATCAACTTCGACTACTAGCCCAGATATCCAGAGTACATGGCGTGTTTCACGTGTCAATGTTGAGGACGTGTCACTCGGATGCAACTCCAGTCGTGAACTTGGAGGAGATGGAAATTTAAGACGGAGCAACCTACGAAGAACAACCGGTAGAAATTCTCGACGCAAAGGAAAAAGTACTTCGCAACAAAGTTATCAGATTGGTGAAGGTTTGGTGGCAACACCATGGAGTGGAGGAAGCTACATGGGAACCGGAGCAAGAAATGCGGGAGAAGTATCCATATTTGTTCGCTACTTGAGGTAAGTTTCGAGGACGAAACTTTCTTTAAGGGGGGTGGATTGTAACACCCCACATTTTTATTTTATATATGTATATAGATATATAGTAAATAATGGTTATAAAGATGTGGATAGGGGTATTGAAGTGTGTTTGAACTTTGTAAATTTGAAAAGTAAAGATTTAAAATGTGAATGAAAATCATAGTTGAAATTTAGTTTTAGTGAGTGAAAATATAAAATGTTAGGTCCTATAACTTGTATTAGATAGGTTTGGTGTATAAATATGTGTTGGAGAGGTTTGTGATGGATTTGGTTCGTTTTGGAATGGATTGGAAATGGAAAACAAAAGAAATAGGCAAAACTCGGTAATTGGTACCGGTACTGGGTACCGGTACTGAATGGTACCGGTACTGAGTACCGGTACCCCGATTCCAGAAGGTTTCTTGTACCGGTACTAGGTACCGGTACCATCCGTCTGACGCCCGCTAAACAGTTAAAAGTCGGGATTTTTGTGTTATAAAACCCATCCTACATCCCATTTGCCCCATTTCTTCATCTCCCTCTTACCCTAACCCTCCTAGAAACCCTTAGAGAGAAAGAGAGAGAGATAAAATTCAAGATAAAAAGGAAAGACAAAGGGTTCACAAGTGATTCAAGACTCAAACCCTAGGTTTCTTCAAAAGCATAAGGTAGGGGATTTCTTCTCTTTCTCTTACATTGATGTTAGGGTTAATAAATATGTATGTTTTGATTCTTAATGATATGTATTTGCTATGGCTCCATTGTTTCTTGGTTCTTGTTCAATTGTTAACATGTTTTACACCAATCCCTCTTTTGTTTGAAAAACCCTAGTTTTCAAGAGTGATGGGTTTTCCTCTTGAACTCTTCCTTTATTCTTGATTTCAAAATCATAGTGTTTGGTGTTGAGTAATAAAATGATATTGTTGTGATCTCTTGCATTTTTCTTGGTTGGTTATTGAAAATGTCAAATGCTCAATTTGGGGATTTTTAAGATATACTTGTAAATTGTGGAAGTGGATTTGGTATTGTATCTCTTATGAGTGTGGGATGACCATGGGTGGCCTTTGACGAGATATCGTAGAGTGGGTAGACGTGTTGCTTGCTCCGTGTGGGTTGGCATTTCTCCTACCACTCGTAGTGGGGTTAGTGCTTTGGTAAGACTAAACCGCTATTGCTCACGGGTGCCGTGTAAGAGGGTTAGTATACTAATACCTGGGTTGGATACTGTGACGCCCCAAATTTCCGGGGGTCCTTTATTAACCGTTGACCATCCGTCAACCTGCGGAAATACTCGTGATAGTCGTATAACCCGACACCACGTCACTCACATGCTTTTAATCAGATTTACCATCCACAAGGTCAATTATACCTCCATTTATGTCCATTTATGTCATAGAAGCCAAAGAAAACAAAGCCCAAAAACATGGCTAAGCATTTTGAAAATTTCAAATTTTTGGAGAACCTTCCGGAAGGTTTTTGACTCAACCTTCCGGAAGGTTTGCTTACTGAAAAAGTTCTTCCGGAAGGTTTCTCTTTACCTTCCGGAAGGTTTTGCCTTCTGGAAAATGAGTTGAAAATGAAACGTGTCGACCTTCCGGAAGGTGTACTCAACCTTCCGGAAGGTTTTGCTCACTGGAAAGGTTCTTCCGGAAGGTTTTTCTTCACCTTTCGGAAGGTTTTGCCTTCTGGAAAATAGATTGAAAATGAAACGAGTCGTCCTTCCGGAAGGTGTACTCAACCTTCCGGAAGGTTTTACCTTCTGGATCTCAATTCTGCCCTAACCTTCCGGAAGGTGTTAGTGACCTTCCGGAGGGTTTTGCCCAGAATTTCTTCCTTAGTTTTTCAATTCCAATTCAACCAAAACCATTCCAATTCCATCCCAAACATGTATAACTATATTTTCTACATTATACACGTTCTATACAAGTTCCATAGCGTACAATTCCACATATTTACACATCAAAAGCGGAATTTTCATATATTTACAAGCCAACGTATGTGTTTGTCAAAAGTTTTACACAACTTCAAAATAGAAGCCACATTCCGGCTTTCTTCATCCTTGGGGTCCCATATAAGGTCCTTCCTCGAAGGGGTGTCCCGTACCTGAAATATGTTTCCCATAAAGGGTGAGCCACGCCCAGTAGAGTATTTCCTACAAGGGCTACTCCCCAACCTAAGTGCATATGCAATGTTCATGCAACACTTCACACCAACAACATCACAACCACAACATACTATTCAAATGTTGGATTTCTAGCATGTAATGCCATGAAATGGGATGAGACTCTCCCATGCAACTCAATCTGAGCCCTCACCAGCTCCTATCCCCCATACAATGCCATGAGTTTAAAATCGGGCTTTCCCAAGCCCCCCGCCATTGTTAATTCACACACAATGACTATCATTTAAAACACCCGGGTCTTTCTTTGGGGTGGGTCTTTATGGACTTGCACCAACGGTCGCCCAACCGACACGGAATTCATGGACTTCCACCAACGGTTCCGCGTACACCGACACACTTTATGGACTATGATACCAACGGAAGTGCGTATCCGTCACACCGGGTCTCACACCCGAGGGCGAGTCTAGCCCTTCTTACTACCCCGACCCAAATTCCTTTTTCCATGAACCATGAGACTCAGCCGGATGTTCAATCCAACTTTCCCGAGCCCACCATCATCCACCTATGTGGTGTTTGAACTCAACCATGCACCCACACCCATAATGCGATGTTTGTGTACACATGCATTGTAATGCACCAATACTACTTCAATGTCATGCCCCATGTAATGAATGCCATGTGAGCAACATTTATCTTATTCTAACATAATCATAGCAATTTATATCCTAAGCATATAATTACCAACTTCATAGCCATGTCAATATATCAATTAACATAACTTATCATTTTCATACTCAACATTTATTTACAAACATATCATCCCATAGCATATGCCAATAATTCACATAATTTCACATTAGAGCAATTTCACATGCCCGCATGATAATCACAATTCATGCCCACCACACTATTCCATGGATTTACACAAACAATTGCAACCCATCACTTCCCAAGTTAGGGATTTCACTTAAATTGGGTTAATTTCATATACCCGTTTTACCCATCACCAAATTCCATCAATTTCTCAACAACAAGTCATTGATAATGAACTTATCCAACTACCCATCAATTTCACAACATTGATAATCAACATGCCCATTATACTACATTCACATTACATATAACAACCTAAGTTGTAAAATAATCCCAAGTAGGAAGGAACTCTACCTCTTGAAGCGTGAGGAACGACGTGGAGAAGCTCTTAGAACTCAAACCCGAGCCCAATCTTAAGCTCTCAAAATCCCGCCCCTTTTTCCTTCGGTGAAAACCTTCGTTTTTGGTACGTGGTCGTAGCCTTCGACGAGGAGACCGACTTTACTTCTTGGCCCGAATGGATCCGAGCTTCGTAGCCTTCTAGATCGTAGAGAGAAGTGAAGATTTCAAGCTCTCTCCCTCTCCTCTTTTCTATCGGCTGTGCAAGCGGCTGAACCATGGGAAAAATCTAATTTTTCCCCCTATTTATATTTTAGAATACTTGGTCCACAATTGGCCACACGTCCCTTTTACTTCCGGGTTCGTTTTAATCCCGAAACGATTAAATTTCGCTCCGGTTCGAGTTCAAAACATTTTTATTTTTACTTGCCTCTAATATTTCCCCAAACTTTAAAATTTTATAAAAATTTCGTGTACGGGGTCACCCGAGGCCCGTTCGTCTCGTAAAACGCGAAAAATCCGACTAACTCGGAATTTAATGAAATTTGACAGGATAACTAGATTTCGCTAGACGAATCCAACGGTGAGGTCCGTTTCGTCATCCGAGTTCTAGAAAAATTCAGGTTTACAACCTGTATCGTAATGGCAATTTACCGTTTTGCCATTTTTCTCAAAAGTTTAAATTACCTCGGGGTTTACAGATACGTCACTGCCATTGGTGTGGCATACGCCCTTCCTAAAGGATGGATATCTTTGATAAGATTTGTGTGGGTGTGTGTGGGTTAGATATTACTCAATGTGTCGATTCATGGGGTTTGCCTTACATCATGTTTGAGATACATATACATATTGATGGATTGTTGTAATATTGTGGAAAATTGTTTCCTACAAGGAGTTGTGGGAGTATGGGATTCCACAAGGTCTTGTGGGAAAATGGTTTATATTTTGGAAAAATGGATATGTATTGGATCTTGGTCTCTTTTACTGTTTATGGAAATTACTGTTGCTACTTAAACTTGAGATCCATTTTAAAATGTCCCTGTTTTACTTCAAAGATTATGTATGCTATTTGTAAAATGAGACCGGCCATTTTATATGTTTTTTTATAAACCTTGTTTGAGTTTGAGAAGATTGTGCTACAGAGCTTCGTGCTCATCCCCTACAATTAATATTTTTCAGATTTGGCTTTAGAGGAAGAGCTCGGTGTGAATGAGCCGGGCCTTGGGGAAGCTTCCTTGGAGGGGTACTTAGATCCCGAATGGGACAACTGGAGATATAGCTTCTTTTGTACTAGACTAGGTTATTCATTTTGAACATTGTAAAGTCTAGTTTTCTTTTGTAATTCCGCTGCGCTACATTATTGGATTTTTGAGATGTAAATGCCATGGTTGGGCATATTCTTTTGGATAATGATGTAAATATTTTATGGATGATGAATGAAGTTTAATTTATTTATGGATGATATTTAGTGCTCTCATGATGTGAATGTTTTATAATGTAATGCCGTCCAGGGTGGTATTTGGGGTGTTACAGATTTGGTATCAAAGCTTAGGCTTTAGGTCTTACATGGGAGCTGTAGGTTATGGATTACCACTAGAGATGTAGGTTTAGGGTGAAGGAAATTGTAAGTTAGATTTTGTATATGCCTTGTGCTTAAATCAAGACATCATACATATCACTTTAGTTTATATCTTACACATCAAGGAAACTAAATTGTGGATTGATGTGTAGGATGGACGGTACACGGGGACGAGGACGTGGTCGTGGTCGTGGAGGCCAAGAAAATCCACCACCACCACCTCCCGATGCCATGCAAGGCATCTATCAATGCTTGAGGGAGCTCACCACTCTGGTACAACACCAGAATGGGAACAACCATAACGGTGGGGCTCATCCACTAGCCCAAGTACAGGGCAACGGAGAGGAGAATAGGAGAATGGTAGTTCTCCGAGAGTTTCTGAGGCAACACCCGCCTACTTTCCAAGGGAGCTCTAACCCCTTGGATGCGGATAAATGGATCCGCCGAGCGAAGAAGATATGTGATGGCATGGGGATAGCCGAGGATCTTCGGGTCGGCTTGGCGACTTATCTATTCGAGGGGGAGGCCGACCATTGGTGGGACTCAGTGAAAAGAATGAGGACCACGGATGCACTCACTTGGGAGGAATTTGACCAAATTTTCCAAGACAAGTACTTTCCGGAATCAGTAAGAGACAGAATGAAGGCCGATTTCCTTGCTCTCCGACAGGGCAGTAGGACGGTGATCGAGTACGAGAGGAGTTTCGATGAGCTATCCCGTTATGCTACAGAGTTTATATCTACTGAGGCCAGCAGGGCCAAGCGCTTTGAATCCCTGCTATCCGGGAGAAGCTGGTGGCTCTCAAGATCCGGGAGTATGGGGACCTAGTTGACCGAGCTGCATTGGTGGAGAGAGATATAGAGGACAGCCAGCAGGGACAGAGCTTCGCGAGAGGAGGTCCGATCAGGACGGACCCTAGCACCAGTGGAGTGCAGCGAGCAGCACCATACCGAAGTCCAGACCAGGCAGGTGGACAGAGACTTCTGACAACTCGAGGAGATGAAGTGACTCAGACTAGAACAAGAACTGACACGCGCCAATGCTTTGCATGCGGAGAGTATGGGCACTTCAAACATAGATGCCCCTCGTTTCCCCCAAGGACCAAACAAGCAACTGAGCAAGTACCAGCAAACAAGCCACCTCTACAAAGGCCAGCACAGCAGATACCTCAGATAGCTCGAGGAGCGGGAGGCGTACCAGAGAGAGTAGGCACGGATGCACGCCGACGCTTCGCCTGTGGAGGTGTTGGGCACTTCAAAGATAATTGTCCATTGCTTTCCACCAAGACCAACCAAGTAACTGGGCGAGTGAATGCAAACAGGCCACCGCTACGACAGCCACTACCACCACAGAGACCGTTACAAGCTCAAGCCCCCGGCGGCGGTAATCAAGGAAGGGTTTTTGCTTTGACTCAACAGGAGGAAGATGCCTCCAACGCCATTGTGGAAGGTATTGTTCTTCTCTACCATTCTTGGGCCCGAATTACATTGGATACCTATGCGACTCATTCTTTTATACGTACTGCGGACGTTGTAGAATTTGGATTGGGTTCCGAGGAGCTAGAACATGCTTTATATGTTGACTTGCCTACGGGAAAATAAGGGGATACCAGTAGGGTTTAGTTATATGTAATCTTTGATTCTAATTTATAACTAATTGCTAGGGAATCATCATGTCTTTCCATTCTAGATAATATTACCTTGTTCTAAAATATATTATGTTTGGGTGAACCCTAAATCTTTTCTTATGCCTTCACACCCTAGTTCACACGGGAGATGTGTTTTTCTCTTGATTTCTCATTTGTTCTTGATTCCAAACCTTAAATCTTACCTTGTTTTAACTATGTTATGCTTGGGTAACCACTAATTCTCGTTGTATGCCTTCGAAACCTTAATTTTCAAGGAAAAGTGGGTTTTCTCTTGATTCCTTCCTTGTTCTTGAAATCTAATCTTGATATTCATTTGTCATTGAATTCTAACCTTGATATTCAATTGTCCTTGAGATCAAAACTTGTTATTCATTGGTTATTGAATTCTAACCTTAATATTCAATTGTTCTTGAGATCTAAGCTTGATAACCATTTATTCTTGATTCCTGAGCTTAATATTCATTTGTTATTAATTTCAAACCTTGCTTATTTATTTATTCTTGATTTCAAGACTTGACATTCAATTGCTCTTGATTTCAATAATTGATTTCTCTTTGTTCTTGAGTTCAAAACTTGATACTCTTTAACCCCTGATTACAAAGCTTAATTATTCATTTGTCATTGATTTCAAACCTTGATAGTCGTTTGTTATCGATTCCAATACTCGATTGTTACCTTGTTCTTGATTCCCAAGCTTGATTATTTATTTGTTCCTTAATTCAAAATTCTAAAGATTGGTATTGACCAATAAAATGGTATTTTCGATGATATTATGTTAATTTTTCTTAAATTATTTCGTTGGAAAAATGTATATGGATTTGGAAGCTAAGATGGGAGGACAAGTCTGGTTAGATTTCAACTGTAACCTTTGGTGGATTGTAATTTATATCAGAGTGCGCAGCGAACTAACGGAGTAAGGACTACAATGGGGAAACTACGGAGAAGATTCAACTCATCCGGGAGAGGCTACGCACGGCGCGAAGTAGACAAAAGAGCTACGCGGACCACAGACGAAGATCCTTGGAATTAAAAGTGGGAGATTATATGTTTTCCAAGGTGTCACACAAGAAGGGCGTGTTCGATTCGGCAAGAAGGAGAAGTTAGCGCCAAGATATACCGGACCGTTTGAAGTGATCAAAGCAGTAGGCAATGCGGCGTATCAACTTCGACTACTAGCCCAGATATCGAGAGTACATGGCGTGTTTCACGTGTCAATGTTGAGGACGTGTCACTCGGATGCAACTCCAGTCGTGAACTTGGAGGAGATGGAAATTTAAGACGGAGCAACCTACGTAGAACAACCGGTAGAAATTCTCGACGCAAAGGAAAAAGTACTTCGCAACAAAGTTATCAGATTGGTGAAGGTTTGGTGGCAACACCATGGAGTGGAGGAAGCTACATGGGAACCGGAGCAAGAAATGCGGGAGAAGTATCCATATTTGTTCGCTACTTGAGGTAAGTTTCGAGGACGAAACTTTCTTTAAGGGTGGTGGATTGTAACACCCCACATTTTTATTTTATATATGTATATAGATATATAGTAAATAATGGTTATAAAAATGTGGATAGGGGTATTGAAGTGTGTTTGAACTTTGTAAATTTGAAAAGTAAAGATTTAAAATGTGAATGAAAATCATAGTTGAAATTTAGTTTTAGTGAGTGAAAATATAAAATGTTAGGTCCTATAACTTGTATTAGATAGGTTTGGTGTATAAATATGTGTTGGAGAGGTTTGTGATGGATTTGGTTCGTTTTGGAATGGATTGGAAATGGAAAACAAAAGAAATAGGCAAAACTCGGTAATTGGTACCGGTACTGGGTACCGGTACTGAATGGTACCGGTACTGAGTACCGGTACCCCGATTCCAGAAGGTTTCTTGTACCGGTACTAGGTACCGGTACCATCCGTCTGACGCCCGCTAAACAGTTAAAAGTCGGGATTTTTGTGTTATAAAACCCATCCTACATCCCATTTGCCCCATTTCTTCATCTCCCTCTTACCCTAACCCTCCTAGAAACCCTTAGAGAGAAAGAGAGAGAGATAAAACTCAAGATAAAAAGGAAAGACAAAGGGTTCACAAGTGATTCAAGACTCAAACCCTAGGTTTCTTCAAGAGCATAAGGTAGGGGATTTCTTCTCTTTCTCTTACATTGATGTTAGGGTTAATAAATATGTATGTTTTGATTCTTAATGATATGTATTTGCTATGGCTCCATTTTTTCTTGGTTCTTGTTCAATTGTTAACATGTTTTACACCAATCCCTCTTTTGTTTGAAAAACCCTAGTTTTCAAGAGTGATGGGTTTTCCTCTTGAACTCTTCCTTTATTCTTGATTTCAAAATCATAGTGTTTGGTGTTGAGTAATAAAATGATATTGTTGTGATCTCTTGCATTTTTCTTGGTTGGTTATTGAAAATGTCAAATGCTCAATTTGGGGATTTTTAAGATATACTTGTAAATTGTGGAATTGGATTTGGTATTGTATCTCTTATGAGTGTGGGATGACCATGGGTGGCCTTTGACGAGATATCGTAGAGTGGGTAGACGTGTTGCTTGCTCCGTGTGGGTTGGCATTTCTCCTACCACTCGTAGTGGGGTTAGTGCTTTGGTAAGACTAAACCGCTATTGCTCACGGGTGCCGTGTAAGAGGGTTAGTATACTAATACCTGGGTTGGATACGTCACTGCCATTGGTGTGGCATACGCCCTTCCTAAAGGATGGATATCTTTGATAAGATTTGTGTGGGTGTGTGTGGGTTAGATATTACTCAATGTGTCGATTCATGGGGTTTGCCTTACATCATGTTTGAGATACATATACATATTGATGGATTGTTGTAATATTGTGGAAAATGGTTTCCTACAAGGAGTTGTGGGAGTATGGGATTCCACAAGGTCTTGTGGGAAAATGGTTTATATTTTGGAAAAATGGATATGTATTGGATCTTGGTCTCTTTTACTGTTTATGGAAATTACTGTTGCTACTTAAACTTGAGATCCATTTTAAAATGTCCCTGTTTTACTTCAAAGATTATGTATGCTATTTGTAAAATGAGACCGGCCATTTTATATGTTTTTTTATAAACCTTGTTTGAGTTTGAGAAGATTGTGCTACAGAGCTTCGTGCTCATCCCCTACAATTAATATTTTTCAGATTTTGCTTTAGAGGAAGAGCTCGGTGTGAATGAGCCGGGCCTTGGGGAAGCTTCCTTGGAGGGGTACTTAGATCCCGAATGGGACAACTGGAGATATAGCTTCTTTTGTACTAGACTAGGTTATTCATTTTGAACATTGTAAAGTCTAGTTTTCTTTTGTAATTCCGCTGCGCTACATTATTGGATTTTTGAGATGTAAATGCCATGGTTGGGCATATTCTTTTGGATAATGATGTAAATATTTTATGGATGATGAATGAAGTTTAATTTATTTATGGATGATATTTAGTGCTCTCATGATGTGAATGTTTTATAATGTAATGCCGTCCAGGGTGGTATTTGGGGTGTTACAGATTTGGTATCAAAGCTTAGGCTTTAGGTCTTACATGGGAGCTGTAGGTTATGGATTACCACTAGAGATGTAGGTTTAGGGTGAAGGAAATTGTAAGTTAGATTTTGTATATGCCTTGTGCTTAAATCAGGACATCATACATATCACTTTAGTTTATATCTTACACATCAAGGAAACTAAATTGTGGATTGATGTGTAGGATGGACGGTACACGGGGACGAGGACGTGGTCGTGGTCGTGGAGGCCAAGAAAATCCACCACCACCACCTCCCGATGCCATGCAAGGCATCTATCAATGCTTGAGGGAGCTCACCACTCTGGTACAACACCAGAATGGGAACAACCATAACGGTGGGGCTCATCCACTAGCCCAAGTACAGGGCAACGGAGAGGAGAATAGGAGAATGGTAGTTCTCCGAGAGTTTCTGAGGCAACACCCGCCTACTTTCCAAGGGAGCTCTAACCCCTTGGATGCGGATAAATGGATCCGCCGAGCGAAGAAGATATGTGATCGCATGGGGATAGCCGAGGATCTTCGGGTCGGCTTGGCGACTTATCTATTCGAGGGGGAGGCCGACCATTGGTGGGACTCAGTGAAAAGAATGAGGACCACGGATGCACTCACTTGGGAGGAATTTGACCAAATTTTCCAAGACAAGTACCTTCCGGAATCAGTAAGAGACAGAATGAAGGCCGATTTCCTTGCTCTCCGACAGGGCAGTAGGACGGTGATCGAGTACGAGAGGAGTTTCGATGAGCTATCCCGTTATGCTACAGAGTTTATATCTACTGAGGCCAGCAGGGCCAAGCGCTTTGAGCAGGGCTTGAGCCCTGCTATCCGGGAGAAGCTGGTGGCTCTCAAGATCCGGGAGTATGGGGACCTAGTTGACCGAGCTGCATTGGTGGAGAGAGATATAGAGGACAGCCAGCAGCGACAGAGCTTCGCGAGAGGAGGTCCGATCAGGACGGACCCTAGCACCAGTGGAGTGCAGCGAGCAGCACCATACCGAAGTCTAGACCAGGCAGGTGGACAGAGACTTCTGACAACTCGAGGAGATGAAGTGACTCAGACTAGAACAAGAACTGACCCGCGCCAATGCTTTTGCATGCGGAGAGTATGGGCACTTCAAACATAGATGCCCCTCGTTACCCCCAAGGACCAAACAAGCAACCGAGCAAGTACCAGCAAACAAGCCACCTCTACAAAGGCCAGCACAGCAGATACCTCAGATAGCTCGAGGAGCAGGAGGCGTGCCAGAGAGAGTAGGCACGGATGCACGCCGATGCTTCGCCTGTGGAGGTGTTGGGCACTTCAAAGATAATTGTCCATTGCTTTCCACCAAGACCAACCAAGTAACTGGGCGAGTGAATGCAAACAGGCCACCGCTACGACAGCCACTACCACCACAGAGACCGTTACAAGCTCAAGCCCCCGGCGGCGCTAATCAAGGAAAGGTTTTTGCTTTGACTCAACAGGAGGAAGATGCCTCCAACGCCATTGTGGAAGGTATTGTTCTTCTCTACCATTCTTGGGCCCGAATTACATTGGATACCTATGCGACTCATTCTTTTATACGTACTGCGGACGTTGTAGAATTTGGATTGGGTTCCGAGGAGCTAGAACATGCTTTATATGTTGACTTGCCTACGGGAAAATAAGGGGATACCAGTAGGGTTTAGTTATATGTAATCTTTGATTCTAATTTATAACTAATTGCTAGGGAATCATCATGTCTTTCCATTCTAGATAATATTACCTTGTTCTAAAATATATTATGTTTGGGTGAACCCTAAATCTTTTCTTATGCCTTCACACCCTAGTTCACACGGGAGATGTGTTTTTCTCTTGATTTCTCATTTGTTCTTGATTCCAAACCTTAAATCTTACCTTGTTTTAACTATGTTATGCTTGGGTAACCACTAATTCTCGTTGTATGCCTTCGAAACCTTAATTTTCAAGGAAAAGTGGGTTTTCTCTTGATTCCTTCCTTGTTCTTGAAATCTAAACTTGATATTCATTTGTCATTGAATTCTAACCTTGATATTCAATTGTCCTTGAGATCAAAACTTGTTATTCATTGGTTATTGAATTCTAACCTTAATATTCAATTGTTCTTGAGATCTAAGCTTGATAACCATTTATTCTTGATTCCTGAGCTTAATATTCATTTGTTATTAATTTCAAACCTTGCTTATTTATTTATTCTTGATTTCAAGACTTGACATTCAATTGCTCTTGATTTCAATACTTGATTTCTCTTTGTTCTTGAGTTCAAAACTTGATACTCTTTAACCCCTGATTACAAAGCTTAATTATTCATTTGTCATTGATTTCAAACCTTGATAGTCGTTTGTTATCGATTCCAATACTCGATTGTTACCTTGTTCTTGATTCCCAAGCTTGATTATTTATTTGTTCCTTAATTCAAAATTCTAAAGATTGGTATTGACCAATAAAATGGTATTTTCGATGATATTATGTTAATTTTTCTTAAATTATTTCGTTGGAAAAATGTATATGGATTTGGAAGCTAAGATGGGAGGACAAGTCTGGTTAGATTTCAACTGTAACCTTTGGTGGATTGTAATTTATATCAGAGTGCGCAGCGAACTAACGGAGTAAGGACTACAATGGGGAAACTACGGAGAAGATTCAACTCATCCGGGAGAGGCTACGCACGGCGCGAAGTAGACAGAAGAGCTACGCGGACCACAGACGAAGATCCTTGGAATTAAAAGTGGGAGATTATATGTTTTCCAAGGTGTCACACAAGAAGGGCGTGTTCGATTCGGCAAGAAGGAGAAGTTAGCGCCAAGATATACCGGACCGTTTGAAGTGATCAAAGCAGTAGGCAATGCGGCGTATCAACTTCGACTACTAGCCCAGATATCCAGAGTACATGGCGTGTTTCACGTGTCGATGTTGAGGACGTGTCACTCGGATGCAACTCCAGTCGTGAACTTGGAGGAGATGGAAATTTAAGACGGAGCAACCTACGAAGAACAACCGGTAGAAATTCTCGACGCAAAGGAAAAAGTACTTCGCAACAAAGTTATCAGATTGGTGAAGGTTTGGTGGCAACACCATGGAGTGGAGAAAGCTACATGGGAACCGGAGCAAGAAATGCGGGAGAAGTATCCATATTTGTTCGCTACTTGAGGTAAGTTTCGAGGACGAAACTTTCTTTAAGGGGGGTGGATTGTAACACCCCGCATTTTTCTTTTATATATGTATATAGATATATAGTAAATAATGGTTGTAAAGATGTGGATAGGGGCATTGAAGTGTGTTTGAACTTTGTAAATTTGAAAAGTAAAGATTTAAAATGTGAATGAAAATCATAGTTGAAATTTAGTTTTTGTGAGTGAAAATATAAAATGTTAGGTCCTATAACTTGTATTAGATAGGTTTGGTGTATAAATATGTGTTGGAGAGGTTTGTGATGGATTTGGTTCGTTTTGGAATGGATTGGAAATGGAAAACAAAAGAAATAGGCAAAACTCGGTAATTGGTACCGGTACTGGGTACCGGTACTGAGTACCGGTACCCCGATTCCAGAAGGTTTCTTGTACCGGTACTAGGTACCGGTACCATCCGTCTGACGCCCGCTAAACAGTTAAAAGTCGGGATTTTTGTGTTATAAAACCCATCCTACATCCCATTTGCCCCATTTCTTCATCTCCCTCTTACCCTAACCCTCCTAGAAACCCTTAGAGAGAAAGAGAGAGAGATAAAACTCAAGATAAAAAGGAAAGACAAAGGGTTCACAAGTGATTCAAGACTCAAACCCTAGGTTTCTTCAAGAGCATAAGGTAGGGGATTTCTTCTCTTTCTCTTACATTGATGTTAGGGTTAATAAATATGTATGTTTTGATTCTTAATGATATGTATTTGCTATGGCTCCATTGTTTCTTGGTTCTTGTTCAATTGTTAACATGTTTTACACCAATCCCTCTTTTGTTTGAAAAACCCTAGTTTTCAAGAGTGATGGGTTTTCCTCTTGAACTCTTCCTTTATTCTTGATTTCAAAATCATAGTGTTTGGTGTTGAGTAATAAAATGATATTGTTGTGATCTCTTGCATTTTTCTTGGTTGGTTATTGAAAATGTCAAATGCTCAATTTGGGGATTTTTAAGATATACTTGTAAATTGTGGAATTGGATTTGGTATTGTATCTCTTATGAGTGTGGGATGACCATGGGTGGCCTTTGACGAGATATCGTAGAGTGGGTAGACGTGTTGCTTGCTCCGTGTGGGTTGGCATTTCTCCTACCACTCGTAGTGGGGTTAGTGCTTTGGTAAGACTAAACCGCTATTGCTCACGGGTGCCGTGTAAGAGGGTTAGTATACTAATACCTGGGTTGGATACGTCACTGCCATTGGTGTGGCATACGCCCTTCCTAAAGGATGGATATCTTTGATAAGATTTGTGTGGGTGTGTGTGGGTTAGATATTACTCAATGTGTCGATTCATGGGGTTTGCCTTACATCATGTTTGAGATACATATACATATTGATGGATTGTTGTAATATTGTGGAAAATGGTTTCCTACAAGGACTTGTGGGAGTATGGGATTCCACAAGGTCTTGTGGGAAAATGGTTTATATTTTGGAAAAATGGATATGTATTGGATCTTGGTCTCTTTTACTGTTTATGGAAATTACTGTTGCTACTTAAACTTGAGATCCATTTTAAAATGTCCCTGTTTTACTTCAAAGATTATGTATGCTATTTGTAAAATGAGACCGGCCATTTTATATGTTTTTTTATAAACCTTGTTTGAATTTGAGAAGATTGTGCTACAGAGCTTCGTGCTCATCCCCTACAATTAATATTTTTCAGATTTGGCTTTAGAGGAAGAGCTCGGTGTGAATGAGCCGGGCCTTGGGGAAGCTTCCTTGGAGGGGTACTTAGATCCCGAATGGGACAACTAGAGATATAGCTTCTTTTGTACTAGACTAGGTTATTCATTTTGAACATTGTAAAGTCTAGTTTTCTTTTGTAATTCCGCTGCGCTACATTATTGGATTTTTCAGATATAAATGCCATGGTTGGGCATATTCTTTTGGATAATGATGTAAATATTTTATGGATGATGAATGAAGTTTAATTTATTTATGGATGATATTTAGTGCTCTCATGATGTGAATGTTTTAGAATGTAATGCCGTCCAGGGTGGTATTTGGGGTGTTACAGATTTGGTATCAGAGCTTAGGCTTTAGGTCTTACATGGGAGCTGTAGGTTATGGATTACCACTAGAGATGTAGGTTTAGGGTGAAGGAAATTGTAAGTTAGATTTTGTATATGCCTTGTGCTTAAATCAAGACATCATACATATCACTTTAGTTTATATCTTACACATCAAGGAAACTAAATTGTGGATTGATGTGTAGGATGGACGGTACACGGGGACGAGGACGTGGTCGTGGTCGTGGAGGCCAAGAAAATCCACCACCACCACCTCCCGATGCCATGCAAGGCATCTATCAATGCTTGAGGGAGCTCACCACTCTGGTACAACACCAGAATGGGAACAACCATAACGGTGGGGCTCATCCACTAGCCCAAGTACAGGGCAACGGAGAGGAGAATAGGAGAATGGTAGTTCTCCGAGAGTTTCTGAGGCAACACCCGCCTACTTTCCAAGGGAGCTCTAACCCCTTGGATGCGGATAAATGGATCCGCCGAGCGAAGAAGCTATGTGATGGCATGGGGATAGCCGAGGATCTTCGGGTCGGCTTGGCGACTTATCTATTCGAGGGGGAGGCCGACCATTGGTGGGACTCAGTGAAAAGAAGGAGGACCACGGATGCACTCACTTGGGAGGAATTTGACCAAATTTTCCAAGACAAGTACTTTCCGGAATCAGTAAGAGACAGAATGAAGGCCGATTTCCTTGCTCTCCGACAGGGCAGTAGGACGGTGATCGAGTACGAGAGGAGTTTCGATGAGCTATCCCGTTTTGCTACAAAGTTTATATCTACTGAGGCCAGCAGGGCCAAGCGCTTTGAGCAGGGCTTGAGCCCTGCTATCCGGGAGAAGCTGGTGGCTCTCAAGATCCGGGAGTATGGGGACCTAGTTGACCGAGCTGCATTGGTGGAGAGAGATATAGAGGACAGCCAGCAGCGACAGAGCTTCGCGAGAGGAGGTCCGATCAGGACGGACCCTAGCACCAGTGGAGTGCAGCGAGCAGCACCATACCGAAGGCCAGACCAGGCAGGTGGACAGAGACTTCTGACAACTCGAGGAGATGAAGTGACTCAGACTAGAACAAGAACTGACCCGCGCCAATGCTTTGCATGCGGAGAGTATGGGCACTTCAAACATAGATGCCCCTCGTTTCCCCCAAGGACCAAACAAGCAACCGAGCAAGTACCAGCAAACAAGCCACCTCTACAAAGGCCAGCACAGCAGATACCTCAGATAGCTCGAGGAGCGGGAGGCGTACCAGAGAGAGTAGGCACGGATGCACGCCGATGATTCGCCTGTGGAGGTGTTGGGCACTTCAAAGATAATTGTCCATTACTTTCCACCAAGACCAACCAAGTAACTGGGCGAGTGAATGCAAACAGGCCACCGCTACGACAGCCACTACCACCACAGAGACCGTTACAAGGTCAAGCCCCCGGCGGCGCTAATCAAGGAAGGGTTTTTGCTTTGACTCAACAGGAGGAAGATGCCTCCAACGCCATTGTGGAAGGTATTGTTCTTCTCTACCATTCTTGGGCCCGAATTACATTGGATACCTATGCGACTCATTCTTTTATACGTACTGCGGACGTTGTAGAATTTGGATTGGGTTCCGAGGAGCTAGAACATGCTTTATATGTTGACTTGCCTACGGGAAAATAAGGGGATACCAGTAGGGTTTAGTTATATGTAATCTTTGATTCTAATTTATAACTAATTGCTAGGGAATCATCATGTCTTTCCATTCTAGATAATATTACCTTGTTCTAAAATATATTATGTTTGGGTGAACCCTAAATCTTTTCTTATGCCTTCACACCCTAGTTCACACGGGAGATGTGTTTTTCCCTTGATTTCTCATTTGTTCTTGATTCCAAACCTTAAATCTTACCTTGTTTTAACTATGTTATGCTTGGGTAACCACTAATTCTCGTTGTATGCCTTCGAAACCTTAATTTTCAAGGAAAAGTGGGTTTTCTCTTGATTCCTTCCTTGTTCTTGAAATCTAAACTTGATATTCATTTGTCATTGAATTCTAACCTTGATATTCAATTGTCCTTGAGATCAAAACTTGTTATTCATTGGTTATTGAATTCTAACCTTAATATTCAATTGTTCTTGAGATCTAAGCTTGATAACCATTTATTCTTGATTCCTGAGCTTAATATTCATTTGTTATTAATTTCAAACCTTGCTTATTTATTTATTCTTGATTTCAAGACTTGACATTCAATTGCTCTTGATTTCAATACTTGATTTCTCTTTGTTCTTGAGTTCAAAACTTGATACTCTTTAACCCCTGATTACAAAGCTTAATTATTCATTTGTCATTGATTTCAAACCTTGATAGTCGTTTGTTATCGATTCCAATACTCGATTGTTACCTTGTTCTTGATTCCCAAGCTTGATTATTTATTTGTTCCTTAATTTAAAATTCTAAAGATTGGTATTGACCAATAAAATGGTATTTTCGATGATATTATGTTAATTTTTCTTAAATTATTTCGTTGGAAAAATGTATATGGATTTGGAAGCTAAGATGGGAGGACAAGTCTGGTTAGATTTCAACTGTAACCTTTGGTGGATTGTAATTTATATCAGAGTGCGCAGCGAACTAACGGAGTAAGGACTACAATGGGGAAACTACGGAGAAGATTCAACTCATCCGGGAGAGGCTACGCACGGCGCGAAGTAGACAGAAGAGCTACGTGGACCACAGACGAAGATCCTTGGAATTAAAAGTGGGAGATTATATGTTTTCCAAGGTGTCACACAAGAAGGGCGTGTTCGATTCGGCAAGAAGGAGAAGTTAGCGCCAAGATATACCGGACCGTTTGAAGTGATCAAAGCAGTAGGCAATGCGGCGTATCAACTTCGACTACAAGCCCAGATATCCAGAGTACATGGCGTGTTTCACGTGTCGATGTTGAGGACGTGTCACTCGGATGCAACTCCAGTCGTGAACTTGGAGGAGATGGAAATTTAAGACGGAGCAACCTACGAAGAACAACCGGTAGAAATTCTCGACGCAAAGGAAAAAGTACTTCGCAACAAAGTTATCAGATTGGTGAAGGTTTGGTGGCAACACCATGGAGTGGAGGAAGCTACATGGGAACCGGAGCAAGAAATGCGGGAGAAGTATCCATATTTGTTCGCTACTTGAGGTAAGTTTCGAGGACGAAACTTTCTTTAAGGGGGGTGGATTGTAACACCCCGCATTTTTCTTTTATATATGTATATAGATATATAGTAAATAATGGTTGTAAAGATGTGGATAGGGGCATTGAAGTGTGTTTGAACTTTGTAAATTTGAAAAGTAAAGATTTAAAATGTGAATGAAAATCATAGTTGAAATTTAGTTTTAGTGAGTGAAAATATAAAATGTTAGGTCCTATAACTTGTATTAGATAGGTTTGGTGTATAAATATGTGTTGGAGAGGTTTGTGATGGATTTGGTTCGTTTTGGAATGGATTGGAAATGGAAAACAAAAGAAATAGGCAAAACTCGGTAATTGGTACCGGTACTGGGTACCGGTACTGAATGGTACCGGTACTGAGTACCGGTACCCCCGATTCCAGAAGGTTTCTTGTACCGGTACTAGGTACCGGTACCATCCGTCTGACGCCCGCTAAACAGTTAAAAGTCGGGATTTTTGTGTTATAAAACCCATCCTACATCCCATTTGCCCCATTTCTTCATCTCCCTCTTACCCTAACCCTCCTAGAAACCCTTAGAGAGAAAGAGAGAGAGATAAAACTCAAGATAAAAAGGAAAGACAAAGGGTTCACAAGTGATTCAAGACTCAAACCCTAGGTTTCTTCAAGAGCATAAGGTAGGGGATTTCTTCTCTTTCTCTTACATTGATGTTAGGGTTAATAAATATGTATGTTTTGATTCTTAATGTTATGTATTTGCTATGGCTCCATTGTTTCGTGGTTCTTGTTCAATTGTTAACATGTTTTACACCTATCCCTCTTTTGTTTGAAAAACCCTAGTTTTCAAGAGTGATGGGTTTTCCTCTTGAACTCTTCCTTTATTCTTGATTTCAAAATCATAGTGTTTGGTGTTGAGTAATAAAATGATATTGTTGTGATCTCTTGCATTTTTCTTGGTTGGTTATTGAAAATGTCAAATGCTCAATTTGGGGATTTTTAAGATATACTTGTAAATTGTGGAATTGGATTTGGTATTGTATCTCTTATGAGTGTGGGATGACCATGGGTGGCCTTTGACGAGATATCGTAGAGTGGGTAGACGTGTTGCTTGCTCCGTGTGGGTTGACATTTCTCCTACCACTCGTAGTGGGGTTAGTGCTTTGGTAAGACTAAACCGCTATTGCTCACGGGTGCCGTGTAAGAGGGTTAGTATACTAATACCTGGGTTAGATACGTCACTACCATTGGTGTGGCATACGCCCTTCCTAAAGGATGGATATCTTTGATAAGATTTGTGTGGGTGTGTGTGGGTTAGATATTACTCAATGTGTCGATTCATGGGGTTTGCCTTACATCATGTTTGAGATACATATACATATTGATGGATTGTTGTAATATTGTGGAAAATGGTTTCCTACAAGGACTTGTGGGAGTATGGGATTCCACAAGGTCTTGTGGGAAAATGGTTTATATTTTGGAAAAATGGATATGTATTGGATCTTGGTCTCTTTTACTGTTTATGGAAATTACTGTTGCTACTTAAACTTGAGATCCATTTTAAAATGTCCCTGTTTTACTTCAAAGATTATGTATGCTATTTGTAAAATGAGACCGGCCATTTTATATGTTTTTTTATAAACCTTGTTTGAATTTGAGAAGATTGTGCTACAGAGCTTCGTGCTCATCCCCTACAATTAATATTTTTCAGATTTGGCTTTAGAGGAAGAGCTCGGTGTGAATGAGCCGGGCCTTGGGGAAGCTTCCTTGGAGGGGTACTTAGATCCCGAATGGGACAACTGGAGATATAGCTTCTTTTGTACTAGACTAGGTTATTCATTTTGAACATTGTAAAGTCTAGTTTTCTTTTGTAATTCCGCTGCGCTACATTATTGGATTTTTGATATGTAAATGTCATGGTTGGGCATATTCTTTTGGATAATGATGTAAATATTTTATGGATGATGAATGAAGTTTAATTTATTTATGGATGATATTTAGTGCTCTCATGATGTGAATGTTTTAGAATGTAATGCCGTCCAGGGTGGTATTTGGGGTGTTACAGATTTGGTATCAGAGCTTAGGCTTTAGGTCTTACATGGGAGCTGTAGGTTATGGATTACTACTAGAGATGTAGGTTTAGGGTGAAGGAAATTGTAAGTTAGATTTTGTATATGCCTTGTGCTTAAATCAAGACATCATACATATCACTTTAGTTCATATCTTACACATCAAGGAAACTAAATTGTGGATTGATGTGTAGGATGGACGGTACACGGGGACGAGGACGTGGTCGTGGTCGTGGAGGCCAAGAAAATCCACCACCACCACCTCCCGATGCCATGCAAGGCATCTATCAATGCTTGAGGAAGCTCACCACTCTGGTACAACACCAGAATGGGAACAACCATAACGGTGGGGCTCATCCACTAGCCCAAGTACAGGGCAACCGAGAGGAGAATAGGAGAATGGTAGTTCTCCGAGAGTTTCTGAGGCAACACCCGCCTACTTTCCAAGGGAGCTCTAACCCCTTGGATGCGGATAAATGGATCCGCCGAGCGAAGAAGATATGTGATGGCATGGGGATAGCCGAGGATCTTCGGGTCGGCTTGGCGACTTATCTATTCGAGGGGGAGGCCGACCATTGGTGGGACTCAGTGAAAAGAATGAGGACCACGGATGCACTCACTTGGGAGGAATTTGACCAAATTTTCCAAGACAAGTACTTTCCGGAATCAGTAAGAGACAGAATGAAGGCCGATTTCCTTGCTCTCCGACAGGGCAGTAGGACGGTGATCGAGTACGAGAGGAGTTTCGATGAGCTATCCCGTTATGCTACAGAGTTTATATCTACTGAGGCCAGCAGGGCCAAGCGCTTTGAAGCCCTGCTATTCGGGAGAAGCTGGTGGCTCTCAAGATCCGGGAGTATGGGGACCTAGTTGACCGAGCTGCATTGGTGGAGAGAGATATAGAGGACAGCCAGCAGCGACAGAGCTTCGCGAGAGGAGGTCCGATCAGGACGGACCCTAGCACCAGTGGAGTGCAGCGAGCAGCACCATACCGAAGTCCAGACCAGGCAGGTGGACAGGGACTTCTGACAACTCGAGGAGATGAAGTGACTCAGACTAGAACAAGAACTGACACGCGCCAATGCTTTGCATGCGGAGAGTATGGGCACTTCAAACATAGATGCCCCTCGTTTCCCCCAAGGACCAAACAAGCAACCGAGCAAGTACCAGCAAACAAGCCACCTCTACAAAGGCCAGCACAGCAGATACCTCAGATAGCTCGAGGAGCGGGAGGCGTACCAGAGAGAGTAGGCACGGATGCACGCCGACGCTTCGCCTGTGGAGGTGTTGGGCACTTCAAAGATAATTGTCCATTGCTTTCCACCAAGACCAACCAAGTAACTGGGCGAGTGAATGCAAACAGGCCACCGCTACGACAGCCACTACTACCACAGAGACCGTTACAAGCTCAAGCCCCCGGCGGCGCTAATCAAGGAAGGGTTTTTGCTTTGACTCAACAGGAGGAAGATGCCTCCAACGCCATTGTGGAAGGTATTGTTCTTCTCTACCATTCTTGGGCCCGAATTACATTGGATACCTATGCGACTCATTCTTTTATACGTACTGCGGACGTTGTAGAATTTGGATTGGGTTCCGAGGAGCTAGAACATGCTTTATATGTTGACTTGCCTACGGGAAAATAAGGGGATACCAGTAGGGTTTAGTTATATGTAATCTTTGATTCTAATTTATAACTAATTGCTAGGGAATCATCATGTCTTTCCATTCTAGATAATATTACCTTGTTCTAAAATATATTATGTTTGGGTGAACCCTAAATCTTTTCTTATGCCTTCACACCCTAGTTCACACGGGAGATGTGTTTTTCTCTTGATTTCTCATTTGTTCTTGATTCCAAACCTTAAATCTTACCTTGTTTTAACTATGTTATGCTTGGGTAACCACTAATTCTCGTTGTATGCCTTCGAAACCTTAATTTTCAAGGAAAAGTGGGTTTTCTCTTGATTCCTTCCTTGTTCTTGAAATCTAAACTTGATATTCATTTGTCATTGAATTCTAACCTTGATATTCAATTGTCCTTGAGATCAAAACTTGTTATTCATTGGTTATTGAATTCTAACCTTAATATTCAATTGTTCTTGAGATCTAAGCTTGATAACCATTTATTCTTGATTCCTGAGCTTAATATTCATTTGTTATTAATTTCAAACCTTGCTTATTTATTTATTCTTGATTTCAAGACTTGACATTCAATTGCTCTTGATTTCAATACTTGATTTCTCTTTGTTCTTGAGTTCAAAACTTGATACTCTTTAACCCCTGATTACAAAGCTTAATTATTCATTTGTCATTGATTTCAAACCTTGATAGTCGTTTGTTATCGATTCCAATACTCGATTGTTACCTTGTTCTTGATTCCCAAGCTTGATTATTTATTTGTTCCTTAATTCAAAATTCTAAAGATTGGTATTGACCAATAAAATGGTATTTTCGATGATATTATGTTAATTTTTCTTAAATTATTTCGTTGGAAAAATGTATATGGATTTGGAAGCTAAGATGGGAGGACAAGTCTGGTTAGATTTCAACTGTAACCTTTGGTGGATTGTAATTTATATCAGAGTGCGCAGCGAACTAACGGAGTAAGGACTACAATGGGGAAACTACGGAGAAGATTTAACTCATCCGGGAGAGGCTACGCACGGCGCGAAGTAGACAGAAGAGCTACGCGGACCACAGACGAAGATCCTTGGAATTAAAAGTGGGAGATTATATGTTTTCCAAGGTGTCACACAAGAAGGGCGTGTTCGATTCGGCAAGAAGGAGAAGTTAGCGCCAAGATATACCGGACCGTTTGAAGTGATCAAAGCAGTAGGCAATGCGGCGTATCAACTTCGACTACTAGCCCAGATATCCAGAGTACATGGCGTGTTTCACGTGTCAATGTTGAGGACGTGTCACTCGGATGCAACTCCAGTCGTGAACTTGGAGGAGATGGAAATTTAAGACGGAGCAACCTACGAAGAACAACCGGTAGAAATTCTCGACGCAAAGGAAAAAATACTTCGCAACAAAGTTATCAGATTGGTGAAGGTTTGGTGGCAACACCATGGAGTGGAGGAAGCTACATGGGAACCGGAGCAAGAAATGCGGGAGAAGTATCCATATTTGTTCGCTACTTGAGGTAAGTTTCGAGGACGAAACTTTCTTTAAGGGGGGTGGATTGTAACACCCCGCATTTTTATTTTATATATGTATATAGATATATAGTAAATAATGGTTGTAAAGATGTGGATAGGGGTATTGAAGTGTGTTTGAACTTTGTAAATTTGAAAAGTAAAGATTTAAAATGTGAATGAAAATCGTAGTTGAAATTTAGTTTTAGTGAGTGAAAATATAAAATGTTAGGTCCTATAACTTGTATTAGATAGGTTTGGTGTATAAATATGTGTTGGAGAGGTTTGTGATGGATTTGGTTCGTTTTGGAATGGATTGGAAATGGAAAACAAAAGAAATAGGCAAAACTCGGTAATTGGTACCGGTACTGGGTACCGGTACTGAATGGTACCGGTACTGAGTACCGGTACCCCGATTCCAGAAGGTTTCTTGTACCGGTACTAGGTACCGGTACCATCCGTCTGACGCCCGCTAAACAGTTAAAAGTCGGGATTTTTGTGTTATAAAACCCATCCTACATCCCATTTGCCCCATTTCTTCATCTCCCTCTTACCCTAACCCTCCTAGAAACCCTTAGAGAGAAAGAGAGAGAGATAAAACTCAAGATAAAAAGGAAAGACAAAGGGTTCACAAGTGATTCAAGACTCAAACCCTAGGTTTCTTCAAGAGCATAAGGTAGGGGATTTCTTCTCTTTCTCTTACATTGATGTTAGGGTTAATAAATATGTATGTTTTGATTCTTAATGATATGTATTTGCTATGGCTCCATTGTTTCTTGGTTCTTGTTCAATTGTTAACATGTTTTACACCAATCCCTCTTTAGTTTGAAAAACCCTAGTTTTCAAGAGTGATGGGTTTTCCTCTTGAACTCTTCCTTTATTCTTGATTTCAAAATCATAGTGTTTGGTGTTAAGTAATAAAATGATATTGTTGTGATCTCTTGCATTTTTCTTGGTTGGTTATTGAAAATGTCAAATGCTCAATTTGGGGATTTTTAAGATATACTTGTAAATTATGGAATTGGATTTGGTATTGTATCTCTTATGAGTGTGGGATGACCATGGGTGGCCTTTGACGAGATATCGTAGAGTGGGTAGACGTGTTGCTTGCTCCGTGTGGGTTGGCATTTCTCCTACCACTCGTAGTGGGGTTAGTGCTTTGGTAAGACTAAACCGCTACTGCTCACGGGTGCCGTGTAAGAGGGTTAGTATACTAATACCTGGGTTGGATACGTCACTGCCATTGGTGTGGCATACGCCCTTCCTAAAGGATGGATATCTTTGATAAGATTTGTGTGGGTGTGTGTGGGTTAGATATTACTCAATGTGTCGATTCATGGGGTTTGCCTTACATCATGTTTGAGATACATATACATATTGATGGATTGTTGTAATATTGTGGAAATGGTTTCCTACAAGGACTTGTGGGAGTATGGGATTCCACAAGGTCTTGTGGGAAAATGGTTTATATTTTGGAAAAATGGATATGTATTGGATCTTGGTCTCTTTTACTGTTTATGGAAATTACTGTTGCTACGTAAACTTGAGATCCATTTTAAAATGTCCCTGTTTTACTTCAAAGATTATGTATGCTATTTGTAAAATGAGACCGGCCATTTTATATGTTTTTTTATAAACCTTGTTTGAGTTTGAGAAGATTGTGCTACAGAGCTTCGTGCTCATCCCCTACAATTAATATTTTTCAGATTTGGCTTTAGAGGAAGAGCTCGGTGTGAATGAGCCGGGCTTTGGGGAAGCTTCCTTGGAGGGGTACTTAGATCCCGAATGGGACAACTGGAGATATAGCTTCTTTTGTACTAGACTAGGTTATTCATTTTGAACATTGTAAAGTCTAGTTTTCTTTTGTAATTCCGCTGCGCTACATTATTGGATTTTTGAGATGTAAATGCCATGGTTGGGCATATTCTTTTGGATAATGATGTAAATATTTTATGGATGATGAATGAAGTTTAATTTATTTATGGATGATATTTAGTGCTCTCATGATGTGAATGTTTTAGAATGTAATGCCGTCCAGGGTGGTATTTGGGGTGTTACAGATTTGGTATCAGAGCTTAGGCTTTAGGTCTTACATGGGAGCTGTAGGTTATGGATTACTACTAGAGATGTAGGTTTAGGGTGAAGGAAATTGTAAGTTAGATTTTGTATATGCCTTGTGCTTAAATCAAGACATCATATATATCACTTTAGTTTATATCTTACACATCAAGGAAACTAAATTGTGGATTGATGTGTAGGATGGACGGTACACGGGGACGAGGACGTGGTCGTGGTCGTGGAGGCCAAGAAAATCCACCACCACCACCTCCCGATGCCATGCAAGGCATCTATCAATGCTTGAGGAAGCTCACCACTCTGGTACAACACCAGAATGGGAACAACCATAACGGTGGGGCTCATCCACTAGCCCAAGTACAGGGCAACCGAGAGGAGAATAGGAGAATGGTAGTTCTCCGAGAGTTTCTGAGGCAACACCCGCCTACTTTCCAAGGGAGCTCTAACCCCTTGGATGCGGATAAATGGATCCGCCGAGCGAAGAAGATATGTGATGGCATGGGGATAGCCGAGGATCTTCGGGTCGGCTTGGCGACTTATCTATTCGAGGGGGAGGCCGACCATTGGTGGGACTCAGTGAAAAGAATGAGGACCACGGATGCACTCACTTGGGAGGAATTTGACCAAATTTTCCAAGACAAGTACTTTCCGGAATCAGTAAGAGACAGAATGAAGGCCGATTTCCTTGCTCTCCGACAGGGCAGTAGGACGGTGATCGAGTACGAGAGGAGTTTCGATGAGCTATCCCGTTATGCTACAGAGTTTATATCTACTGAGGCCAGCAGGGCCAAGCGCTTTGAAGCCCTGCTATCCGGGAGAAGCTGGTGGCTCTCAAGATCCGGGAGTATGGGGACCTAGTTGACCGAGCTGCATTGGTGGAGAGAGATATAGAGGACAGCCAGCAGCGACAGAGCTTCGCGAGAGGAGGTCCGATCAGGACGGACCCTAGCACCAGTGGAGTGCAGCGAGCAGCACCATACCGAAGTCCAGACCAGGCAGGTGGACAGAGACTTCTGACAACTCGAGGAGATGAAGTGACTCAGACTAGAACAAGAACTGACACGCGCCAATGCTTTGCATGCGGAGAGTATGGGCACTTCAAACATAGATGCCCCTCGTTTCCCCCAAGGACCAAACAAGCAACCGAGCAAGTACCAGCAAACAAGCCACCTCTACAAAGGCCAGCACAGCAGATACCTCAGATAGCTCGAGGAGCGGGAGGCGTACCAGAGAGAGTAGGCACGGATGCACGCCGACGCTTCGCCTGTGGAGGTGTTGGGCACTTCAAAGATAATTGTCCATTGCTTTCCACCAAGACCAACCAAGTAACTGGGCGAGTGAATGCAAACAGGCCACCGCTACGACAGCCACTACTACCACAGAGACCGTTACAAGCTCAAGCCCCCGGCGGCGCTAATCAAGGAAGGGTTTTTGCTTTGACTCAACAGGAGGAAGATGCCTCCAGCGCCATTGTGGAAGGTATTGTTCTTCTCTACCATTCTTGGGCCCGAATTACATTGGATACCTATGCGACTCATTCTTTTATACGTACTGCGGACGTTGTAGAATTTGGATTGGGTTCCGAGGAGCTAGAACATGCTTTATATGTTGACTTGCCTACGGGAAAATAAGGGGATACCAGTAGGGTTTAGTTATATGTAATCTTTGATTCTAATTTATAACTAATTGCTAGGGAATCATCATGTCTTTCCATTCTAGATAATATTACCTTGTTCTAAAATATATTATGTTTGGGTGAACCCTAAATCTTTTCTTATGCCTTCACACCCTAGTTCACACGGGAGATGTGTTTTTCTCTTGATTTCTCATTTGTTCTTGATTCCAAACCTTAAATCTTACCTTGTTTTAACTATGTTATGCTTGGGTAACCACTAATTCTCGTTGTATGCCTTCGAAACCTTAATTTTCAAGGAAAAGTGGGTTTTCTCTTGATTCCTTCCTTGTTCTTGAAATCTAAACTTGATATTCATTTGTCATTGAATTCTAACCTTGATATTCAATTGTCCTTGAGATCAAAACTTGTTATTCATTGGTTATTGAATTCTAACCTTAATATTCAATTGTTCTTGAGATCTAAGCTTGATAACCATTTATTCTTGAATCCTGAGCTTAATATTCATTTGTTATTAATTTCAAACCTTGCTTATTTATTTATTCTTGATTTCAAGACTTGACATTCAATTGCTCTTGATTTCAATACTTGATTTCTCTTTGTTCTTGAGTTCAAAACTTGATACTCTTTAACCCCTGATTACAAAGCTTAATTATTCATTTGTCATTGATTTCAAACCTTGATAGTCGTTTGTTATCGATTCCAATACTCGATTGTTACCTTGTTCTTGATTCCCAAGCTTGATTATTTATTTGTTCCTTAATTCAAAATTCTAAAGATTGGTATTGACCAATAAAATGGTATTTTCGATGATATTATGTTAATTTTTCTTAAATTATTTCGTTGGAAAAATGTATATGGATTTGGAAGCTAAGATGGGAGGACAAGTCTGGTTAGATTTCAACTGTAACCTTTGGTGGATTGTAATTTATATCAGAGTGCGCAGCGAACTAACGGAGTAAGGACTACAATGGGGAAACTACGGAGAAGATTCAACTCATCCGGGAGAGGCTACGCACGGCGCGAAGTAGACAGAAGAGCTACGCGGACCACAGACGAAGATCCTTGGAATTAAAAGTGGGAGATTATATGTTTTCCAAGGTGTCACACAAGAAGGGCGTGTTCGATTCGGCAAGAAGGAGAAGTTAGCGCCAAGATATACCGGACCGTTTGAAGTGATCAAAGCAGTAGGCAATGCGGCGTATCAACTTCGACTACTAGCCCAGATATCCAGAGTACATGGCGTGTTTCACGTGTCAATGTTGAGGACGTGTCACTCGGATGCAACTCCAGTCGTGAACTTGGAGGAGATGGAAATTTAAGACGGAGCAACCTACGAAGAACAACCGGTAGAAATTCTCGACGCAAAGGAAAAAGTACTTCGCAACAAAGTTATCAGATTGGTGAAGGTTTGGTGGCAACACCATGGAGTGGAGGAAGCTACATGGGAACCGGAGCAAGAAATGCGGGAGAAGTATCCATATTTGTTCGCTACTTGAGGTAAGTTTCGAGGACGAAACTTTCTTTAAGGGGGGTGGATTGTAACACCCCGCATTTTTATTTTATATATGTATATAGATATATAGTAAATAATGGTTGTAAAGATGTGGATAGGGGTATTGAAGTGTGTTTGAACTTTGTAAATTTGAAAAGTAAAGATTTAAAATGTGAATGAAAATCGTAGTTGAAATTTAGTTTTAGTGAGTGAAAATATAAAATGTTAGGTCCTATAACTTGTATTAGATAGGTTTGGTGTATAAATATGTGTTGGAGAGGTTTGTGATGGATTTGGTTCGTTTTGGAATGGATTGGAAATGGAAAACAAAAGAAATAGGCAAAACTCGGTAATTGGTACCGGTACTGGGTACCGGTACTGAATGGTACCGGTACTGAGTACCGGTACCCCGATTCCAGAAGGTTTCTTGTACCGGTACTAGGTACCGGTACCATCCGTCTGACGCCCGCTAAACAGTTAAAAGTCGGGATTTTTGTGTTATAAAACCCATCCTACATCCCATTTGCCCCATTTCTTCATCTCCCTCTTACCCTAACCCTCCTAGAAACCCTTAGAGAGAAAGAGAGAGAGATAAAACTCAAGATAAAAAGGAAAGACAAAGGGTTCACAAGTGATTCAAGACTCAAACCCTAGGTTTCTTCAAGAGCATAAGGTAGGGGATTTCTTCTCTTTCTCTTACATTGATGTTAGGGTTAATAAATATGTATGTTTTGATTCTTAATGATATGTATTTGCTATGGCTCCATTGTTTCTTGGTTCTTGTTCAATTGTTAACATGTTTTACACCAATCCCTCTTTAGTTTGAAAAACCCTAGTTTTCAAGAGTGATGGGTTTTCCTCTTGAACTCTTCCTTTATTCTTGATTTCAAAATCATAGTGTTTGGTGTTAAGTAATAAAATGATATTGTTGTGATCTCTTGCATTTTTCTTGGTTGGTTATTGAAAATGTCAAATGCTCAATTTGGGGATTTTTAAGATATACTTGTAAATTATGGAATTGGATTTGGTATTGTATCTCTTATGAGTGTGGGATGACCATGGGTGGCCTTTGACGAGATATCGTAGAGTGGGTAGACGTGTTGCTTGCTCCGTGTGGGTTGGCATTTCTCCTACCACTCGTAGTGGGGTTAGTGCTTTGGTAAGACTAAACCGCTATTGCTCACGGGTGCCGTGTAAGAGGGTTAGTATACTAATACCTGGGTTGGATACGTCACTGCCATTGGTGTGGCATACGCCCTTCCTAAAGGATGGATATCTTTGATAAGATTTGTGTGGGTGTGTGTGGGTTAGATATTACTCAATGTGTCGATTCATGGGGTTTGCCTTACATCATGTTTGAGATACATATACATATTGATGGATTGTTGTAATATTGTGGAAAATGGTTTCCTACAAGGACTTGTGGGAGTATGGGATTCCACAAGGTCTTGTGGGAAAATGGTTTATATTTTGGAAAAATGGATATGTATTGGATCTTGGTCTCTTTTACTGTTTATGGAAATTACTGTTGCTACTTAAACTTGAGATCCATTTTAAAATGTCCCTGTTTTACTTCAAAGATTATGTATGCTATTTGTAAAATGAGACCGGCCATTTTATATGTTTTTTTATAAACCTTGTTTGAGTTTGAGAAGATTGTGCTACAGAGCTTCGTGCTCATCCCCTACAATTAATATTTTTCAGATTTGGCTTTAGAGGAAGAGCTCGGTGTGAATGAGCCGGGCCTTGGGGAAGCTTCCTTGGAGGGGTACTTAGATCCCGAATGGGACAACTGGAGATATAGCTTCTTTTGTACTAGACTAGGTTATTCATTTTGAACATTGTAAAGTCTAGTTTTCTTTTGTAATTCCGCTGCGTTACATTATTGGATTTTTGAGATGTAAATGCCATGGTTGGGCATATTCTTTTGGATAATGATGTAAATATTTTATGGATGATGAATGAAGTTTAATTTATTTATGGATGATATTTAGTGCTCTCATGATGTGAATGTTTTAGAATGTAATGCCGTCCAGGGTGGTATTTGGGGGTGTTACAGATTTGGTATCAGAGCTTAGGCTTTAGGTCTTACATGGGAGCTGTAGGTTATGGATTACCACTAGAGATGTAGGTTTAGGGTGAAGGAAATTGTAAGTTAGATTTTGTATATGCCTTGTGCTTAAATCAAGACATCATACATATCACTTTAGTTTATATCTTACACATCAAGGAAACTAAATTGTGGATTGATGTGTAGGATGGACGGTACACGGGGACGAGGACGTGGTCGTGGTCGTGGAGGCCAAGAAAATCCACCACCACCACCTCCCGATGCCATGCAAGGCATCTATCAATGCTTGAGGAAGCTCACCACTCTGGTATAACACCAGAATGGGAACAACCATAACGGTGGGGCTCATCCACTAGCCCAAGTACAGGGCAACCGAGAGGAGAATAGGAGAATGGTAGTTCTCCGAGAGTTTCTGAGGCAACACCCGCCTACTTTCCAAGGGAGCTCTAACCCCTTGGATGCGGATAAATGGATCCGCCGAGCGAAGAAGATATGTGATGGCATGGGGATAGCCGAGGATCTTCGGGTCGGCTTGGCGACTTATCTATTCGAGGGGGAGGCCGACCATTGGTGGGACTCAGTGAAAAGAATGAGGACCACGGATGCACTCACTTGGGAGGAATTTGACCAAATTTTCCAAGACAAGTACTTTCCGGAATCAGTAAGAGACAGAATGAAGGCCGATTTCCTTGCTCTCCGACAGGGCAGTAGGACGGTGATCGAGTACGAGAGGAGTTTCGATGAGCTATCCCGTTATGCTACAGAGTTTATATCTACTGAGGCCAGCAGGGCCAAGCGCTTTGAAGCCCTGCTATCCGGGAGAAGCTGGTGGCTCTCAAGATCCGGGAGTATGGGGACCTAGTTGACCGAGCTGCATTGGTGGAGAGAGATATAGAGGACAGCCAGCAGCGACAGAGCTTCGCGAGAGGAGGTCCGATCAGGACGGACCCTAGCACCAGTGGAGTGCAGCGAGCAGCACCATACCGAAGTCCAGACCAGGCAGGTGGACAGAGACTTCTGACAACTCGAGGAGATGAAGTGACTCAGACTAGAACAAGAACTGACACGCGCCAATGCTTTGCATGCGGAGAGTATGGGCACTTCAAACATAGATGCCCCTCGTTTCCCCCAAGGACCAAACAAGCAACCGAGCAAGTACCAGCAAACAAGCCACCTCTACAAAGGCCAGCACAGCAGATACCTCAGATAGCTCGAGGAGCGGGAGGCGTACCAGAGAGAGTAGGCACGGATGCACGCCGACGCTTCGCCTGTGGAGGTGTTGGGCACTTCAAAGATAATTGTCCATTGCTTTCCACCAAGACCAACCAAGTAACTGGGCGAGTGAATGCAAACAGGCCACCGCTACGACAGCCACTACTACCACAGAGACCGTTACAAGCTCAAGCCCCCGGCGGCGCTAATCAAGGAAGGGTTTTTGCTTTGACTCAACAGGAGGAAGATGCCTCCAACGCCATTGTGGAAGGTATTGTTCTTCTCTACCATTCTTGGGCCCGAATTACATTGGATACCTATGCGACTCATTCTTTTATACGTACTGCGGACGTTGTAGAATTTGGATTGGGTTCCGAGGAGCTAGAACATGCTTTATATGTTGACTTGCCTACGGGAAAATAAGGGGATACCAGTAGGGTTTAGTTATATGTAATCTTTGATTCTAATTTATAACTAATTGCTAGGGAATCATCATGTCTTTCCATTCTAGATAATATTACCTTGTTCTAAAATATATTATGTTTGGGTGAACCCTAAATCTTTTCTTATGCCTTCACACCCTAGTTCACACGGGAGATGTGTTTTTCTCTTGATTTCTCATTTGTTCTTGATTCCAAACCTTAAATCTTACCTTGTTTTAACTATGTTATGCTTGGGTAACCACTAATTCTCGTTGTATGCCTTCGAAACCTTAATTTTCAAGGAAAAGTGGGTTTTCTCTTGATTCCTTCCTTGTTCTTGAAATCTAAACTTGATATTCATTTGTCATTGAATTCTAACCTTGATATTCAATTGTCCTTGAGATCAAAACTTGTTATTCATTGGTTATTGAATTCTAACCTTAATATTCAATTGTTCTTGAGATCTAAGCTTGATAACCATTTATTCTTGATTCCTGAGCTTAATATTCATTTGTTATTAATTTCAAACCTTGCTTATTTATTTATTCTTGATTTCAAGACTTGACATTCAATTGCTCTTGATTTCAATACTTGATTTCTCTTTGTTCTTGAGTTCAAAACTTGATACTCTTTAACCCCTGATTACAAAGCTTAATTATTCATTTGTCATTGATTTCAAACCTTGATAGTCGTTTGTTATCGATTCCAATACTCGATTGTTACCTTGTTCTTGATTCCCAAGCTTGATTATTTATTTGTTCCTTAATTCAAAATTCTAAAGATTGGTATTGACCAATAAAATGGTATTTTCGATGATATTATGTTAATTTTTCTTAAATTATTTCGTTGGAAAAATGTATATGGATTTGGAAGCTAAGATGGGAGGACAAGTCTGGTTAGATTTCAACTGTAACCTTTGGTGAATTGTAATTTATATCAGAGTGCGCAGCGAACTAACGGAGTAAGGACTACAATGGGGAAACTACGGAGAAGATTCAACTCATCCGGGAGAGGCTACGCACGGCGCGAAGTAGACAGAAGAGCTACGCGGACCACAGACGAAGATCCTTGGAATTAAAAGTGGGAGATTATATGTTTTCCAAGGTGTCACACAAGAAGGGCGTGTTCGATTCGGCAAGAAGGAGAAGTTAGCGCCAAGATATACCGGACCGTTTGAAGTGATCAAAGCAGTAGGCAATGCGGCGTATCAACTTCGACTACTAGCCCAGATATCCAGAGTACATGGCGTGTTTCACGTGTCAATGTTGAGGACGTGTCACTCGGATGCAACTCCAGTCGTGAACTTGGAGGAGATGGAAATTTAAGACGGAGCAACCTACGAAGAACAACCGGTAGAAATTCTCGACGCAAAGGAAAAAGTACTTCGCAACAAAGTTATCAGATTGGTGAAGGTTTGGTGGCAACACCATGGAGTGGAGGAAGCTACATGGGAACCGGAGCAAGAAATGCGGGAGAAGTATCCATATTTGTTCGCTACTTGAGGTAAGTTTCGAGGACGAAACTTTCTTTAAGGGGGGTGGATTGTAACACCCCGCATTTTTATTTTATATATGTATATAGATATATAGTAAATAATGGTTGTAAAGATGTGGATAGGGGTATTGAAGTGTGTTTGAACTTTGTAAATTTGAAAAGTAAAGATTTAAAATGTGAATGAAAATCATAGTTGAAATTTAGTTTTAGTGAGTGAAAATATAAAATGTTAGGTCCTATAACTTGTATTAGATAGGTTTGGTGTATAAATATGTGTTGGAGAGGTTTGTGATGGATTTGGTTCGTTTTGGAATGGATTGGAAATGGAAAACAAAAGAAATAGGCAAAACTCGGTAATTGGTACCGGTACTGGGTACCGGTACTGAATGGTACCGGTACTGAGTACCGGTACCCTGATTCCAGAAGGTTTCTTGTACCGGTACTAGGTACCGGTACCATCCGTCTGACGCCCGCTAAACAGTTAAAAGTCGGGATTTTTGTGTTATAAAACCCATCCTACATCCCATTTGCCCCATTTCTTCATCTCCCTCTTACCCTAACCCTCCTAGAAACCCTTAGAGAGAAAGAGAGAGAGATAAAACTCAAGATAAAAAGGAAAGACAAAGGGTTCACAAGTGATTCAAGACTCAAACCCTAGGTTTCTTCAAGAGCATAAGGTAGGGGATTTCTTCTCTTTCTGTTACATTGATGTTAGGGTTAATAAATATGTATGTTTTGATTCTTAATGATATGTATTTGCTATGGCTCCATTGTTTCTTGGTTCTTGTTCAATTGTTAACATGTTTTACACCAATCCCTCTTTTGTTTGAAAAACCCTAGTTTTCAAGAGTGATGGGTTTTCCTCTTGAACTCTTCCTTTATTCTTGATTTCAAAATCATAGTGTTTGGTGTTAAGTAATAAAATGATATTGTTGTGATCTCTTGCATTTTTCTTGGTTGGTTATTGAAAATGTCAAATGCTCAATTTGGGGATTTTTAAGATATACTTGTAAATTGTGGAATTGGATTTGGTATTGTATCTCTTATGAGTGTGGGATGACCATGGGTGGCCTTTGACGAGATATCGTAGAGTGGGTAGACGTGTTGCTTGCTCCGTGTGGGTTGGCATTTCTCCTACCACTCGTAGTGGGGTTAGTGCTTTGGTAAGACTAAACCGCTATTGCTCACGGGTGCCGTGTAAGAGGGTTAGTATACTAATACCTGGGTTGGATACGTCACTGCCATTGGTGTGGCATACGCCCTTCCTAAAGGATGGATATCTTTGATAAGATTTGTGTGGGTGTGTGTGGGTTAGATATTACTCAATGTGTCGATTCATGGGGTTTGCCTTACATCATGTTTGAGATACATGTACATATTGATGGATTGTTGTAATATTGTGGAAAATGGTTTCCTACAAGGACTTGTGGGAGTATGGGATTCCACAAGGTCTTGTGGGAAAATGGTTTATATTTTGGAAAAATGGATATGTATTGGATCTTGGTCTCTTTTACTGTTTATGGAAATTACTGTTGCTACTTAAACTTGAGATCCATTTTAAAATGTCCCTGTTTTACTTCAAAGATTATGTATGCTATTTGTAAAATGAGACCGGCCATTTTATATGTTTTTTTATAAACCTTGTTTGAGTTTGAGAAGATTGTGCTACAGAGCTTCGTGCTCATCCCCTACAATTAATATTTTTCAGATTTGGCTTTAGAGGAAGAGCTCGGTGTGAATGAGCCGGGCCTTGGGGAAGCTTCCTTGGAGGGGTACTTAGATCCCGAATGGGACAACTGGAGATATAGCTTCTTTTGTACTAGACTAGGTTATTCATTTTGAACATTGTAAAGTCTAGTTTTCTTTTGTAATTCCGCTGCGTTACATTATTGGATTTTTGAGATGTAAATGCCATGGTTGGGCATATTCTTTTGGATAATGATGTAAATATTTTATGGATGATGAATGAAGTTTAATTTATTTATGGATGATATTTAGTGCTCTCATGATGTGAATGTTTTAGAATGTAATGCCGTCCAGGGTGGTATTTGGGGTGTTACAGATTTGGTATCAGAGCTTAGGCTTTAGGTCTTACATGGGAGCTGTAGGTTATGGATTACCACTAGAGATGTAGGTTTAGGGTGAAGGAAATTGTAAGTTAGATTTTGTATATGCCTTGTGCTTAAATCAAGACATCATACATATCACTTTAGTTTATATCTTACACATCAAGGAAACTAAATTGTGGATTGATGTGTAGGATGGACGGTACACGGGGACGAGGACGTGGTCGTGGTCGTGGAGGCCAAGAAAATCCACCACCACCACCTCCCGATGCCATGCAAGGCATCTATCAATGCTTGAGGAAGCTCACCACTCTGGTATAACACCAGAATGGGAACAACCATAACGGTGGGGCTCATCCACTAGCCCAAGTACAGGGCAACCGAGAGGAGAATAGGAGAATGGTAGTTCTCCGAGAGTTTCTGAGGCAACACCCGCCTACTTTCCAAGGGAGCTCTAACCCCTTGGATGCGGATAAATGGATCCGCCGAGCGAAGAAGATATGTGATGGCATGGGGATAGCCGAGGATCTTCGGGTCGGCTTGGCGACTTATCTATTCGAGGGGGAGGCCGACCATTGGTGGGACTCAGTGAAAAGAATGAGGACCACGGATGCACTCACTTGGGAGGAATTTGACCAAATTTTCCAAGACAAGTACTTTCCGGAATCAGTAAGAGACAGAATGAAGGCCGATTTCCTTGCTCTCCGACAGGGCAGTAGGACGGTGATCGAGTACGAGAGGAGTTTCGATGAGCTATCCCGTTATGCTACAGAGTTTATATCTACTGAGGCCAGCAGGGCCAAGCGCTTTGAAGCCCTGCTATCCGGGAGAAGCTGGTGGCTCTCAAGATCCGGGAGTATGGGGACCTAGTTGACCGAGCTGCATTGGTGGAGAGAGATATAGAGGACAGCCAGCAGCGACAGAGCTTCGCGAGAGGAGGTCCGATCAGGACGGACCCTAGCACCAGTGGAGTGCAGCGAGCAGCACCATACCGAAGTCCAGACCAGGCAGGTGGACAGAGACTTCTGACAACTCGAGGAGATGAAGTGACTCAGACTAGAACAAGAACTGACACGCGCCAATGCTTTGCATGCGGAGAGTATGGGCACTTCAAACATAGATGCCCCTCGTTTCCCCCAAGGACCAAACAAGCAACCGAGCAAGTACCAGCAAACAAGCCACCTCTACAAAGGCCAGCACAGCAGATACCTCAGATAGCTCGAGGAGCGGGAGGCGTACCAGAGAGAGTAGGCACGGATGCACGCCGACGCTTCGCCTGTGGAGGTGTTGGGCACTTCAAAGATAATTGTCCATTGCTTTCCACCAAGACCAACCAAGTAACTGGGCGAGTGAATGCAAACAGGCCACCGCTACGACAGCCACTACTACCACAGAGACCGTTACAAGCTCAAGCCCCCGGCGGCGCTAATCAAGGAAGGGTTTTTGCTTTGACTCAACAGGAGGAAGATGCCTCCAACGCCATTGTGGAAGGTATTGTTCTTCTCTACCATTCTTGGGCCCGAATTACATTGGATACCTATGCGACTCATTCTTTTATACGTACTGCGGACGTTGTAGAATTTGGATTGGGTTCCGAGGAGCTAGAACATGCTTTATATGTTGACTTGCCTACGGGAAAATAAGGGGATACCAGTAGGGTTTAGTTATATGTAATCTTTGATTCTAATTTATAACTAATTGCTAGGGAATCATCATGTCTTTCCATTCTAGATAATATTACCTTGTTCTAAAATATATTATGTTTGGGTGAACCCTAAATCTTTTCTTATGCCTTCACACCCTAGTTCACACGGGAGATGTGTTTTTCTCTTGATTTCTCATTTGTTCTTGATTCCAAACCTTAAATCTTACCTTGTTTTAACTATGTTATGCTTGGGTAACCACTAATTCTCGTTGTATGCCTTCGAAACCTTAATTTTCAAGGAAAAGTGGGTTTTCTCTTGATTCCTTCCTTGTTCTTGAAATCTAAACTTGATATTCATTTGTCATTGAATTCTAACCTTGATATTCAATTGTCCTTGAGATCAAAACTTGTTATTCATTGGTTATTGAATTCTAACCTTAATATTCAATTGTTCTTGAGATCTAAGCTTGATAACCATTTATTCTTGATTCCTGAGCTTAATATTCATTTGTTATTAATTTCAAACCTTGCTTATTTATTTATTCTTGATTTCAAGACTTGACATTCAATTGCTCTTGATTTCAATACTTGATTTCTCTTTGTTCTTGAGTTCAAAACTTGATACTCTTTAACCCCTGATTACAAAGCTTAATTATTCATTTGTCATTGATTTCAAACCTTGATAGTCGTTTGTTATCGATTCCAATACTCGATTGTTACCTTGTTCTTGATTCCCAAGCTTGATTATTTATTTGTTCCTTAATTCAAAATTCTAAAGATTGGTATTGACCAATAAAATGGTATTTTCGATGATATTATGTTAATTTTTCTTAAATTATTTCGTTGGAAAAATGTATATGGATTTGGAAGCTAAGATGGGAGGACAAGTCTGGTTAGATTTCAACTGTAACCTTTGGTGGATTGTAATTTATATCAGAGTGCGCAGCGAACTAACGGAGTAAGGACTACAATGGGGAAACTACGGAGAAGATTCAACTCATCCGGGAGAGGCTACGCACGGCGCGAAGTAGACAGAAGAGCTACGCGGACCACAGACGAAGATCCTTGGAATTAAAAGTGGGAGATTATATGTTTTCCAAGGTGTCACACAAGAATGGCGTGTTCGATTCGGCAAGAAGGAGAAGTTAGCGCCAAGATATACCGGACCGTTTGAAGTGATCAAAGCAGTAGGCAATGCGGCGTATCAACTTCGACTACTAGCCCAGATATCCAGAGTACATGGCGTGTTTCACGTGTCAATGTTGAGGACGTGTCACTCGGATGCAACTCCAGTCGTGAACTTGGAGGAGATGGAAATTTAAGACGGAGCAACCTACGAAGAACAACCGGTAGAAATTCTCGACGCAAAGGAAAAAGTACTTCGCAACAAAGTTATCAGATTGGTGAAGGTTTGGTGGCAACACCATGGAGTGGAGGAAGCTACATGGGAACCGGAGCAAGAAATGCGGGAGAAGTATCCATATTTGTTCGCTACTTGAGGTAAGTTTCGAGGACGAAACTTTCTTTAAGGGGGGTGGATTGTAACACCCCGCATTTTTATTTTATATATGTATATAGATATATAGTAAATAATGGTTGTAAAGATGTGGATAGGGGTATTGAAGTGTGTTTGAACTTTGTAAATTTGAAAAGTAAAGATTTAAAATGTGAATGAAAATCGTAGTTGAAATTTAGTTTTAGTGAGTGAAAATATAAAATGTTAGGTCCTATAACTTGTATTAGATAGGTTTGGTGTATAAATATGTGTTGGAGAGGTTTGTGATGGATTTGGTTCGTTTTGGAATGGATTGGAAATGGAAAACAAAAGAAATAGGCAAAACTCGGTAATTGGTACCGGTACTGGGTACCTGTACTGAATGGTACCGGTACTGAGTACCGGTACCCCCGATTCCAGAAGGTTTCTTGTACCGGTACTAGGTACCGGTACCATCCGTCTGACGCCCGCTAAACAGTTAAAAGTCGAGATTTTTGTGTTATAAAACCCATCCTACATCCCACTTGCCCCATTTCTTCATCTCCCTCTTACCCTAACCCTCCTAGAAACCCTTAGAGAGAAAGAGAGAGAGATAAAACTCAAGATAAAAAGGAAAGACAAAGGGTTCACAAGTGATTCAAGACTCAAACCCTAGGTTTCTTCAAGAGCATAAGGTAGGGGATTTCTTCTCTTTCTCTTACATTGATGTTAGGGTTAATAAATATGTATGTTTTGATTCTTAATGATATGTATTTGCTATGGCTCCATTGTTTCTTGGTTCTTGTTCAATTGTTAACATGTTTTACACCAATCCCTCTTTTGTTTGAAAAACCCTAGTTTTCAAGAGTGATGGGTTTTCCTCTTGAACTCTTCCTTTATTCTTGATTTCAAAATCATAGTGTTTGGTGTTAAGTAATAAAATGATATTGTTGTGATCTCTTGCATTTTTCTTGGTTGGTTATTGAAAATGTCAAATGCTCAATTTGGGGATTTTTAAGATATACTTGTAAATTGTGGAATTGGATTTGGTATTGTATCTCTTATGAGTGTGGGATGACCATGGGTGGCCTTTGACGAGATATCGTAGAGTGGGTAGACGTGTTGCTTGCTCCGTGTGGGTTGGCATTTCTCCTACCACTCGTAGTGGGGTCAGTGCTTTGGTAAGACTAAACCGCTATTGCTCACGGGTGCCGTGTAAGAGGGTTAGTATACTAATACCTGGGTTGGATACGTCACTGCCATTGGTGTGGCATACGCCCTTCCTAAAGGATGGATATCTTTGATAAGATTTGTGTGGGTGTGTGTGGGTTAGATATTACTCAATGTGTCGATTCATGTGGTTTGCCTTACATCATGTTTGAGATACATGTACATATTGATGGATTGTTGTAATATTGTGGAAAATGGTTTCCTACAAGGACTTGTGGGAGTATGGGATTCCACAAGGTCTTGTGGGAAAATGGTTTATATTTTGGAAAAATGGATATGTATTGGATCTTGGTCTCTTTTACTGTTTATGGAAATTACTGTTGCTACTTAAACTTGAGATCCATTTTAAAATGTCCCTGTTTTACTTCAAAGATTATGTATGCTATTTGTAAAATGAGACCGGCCATTTTATATGTTTTTTTATAAACCTTGTTTGAGTTTGAGAAGATTGTGCTACAGAGCTTCGTGCTCATCCCCTACAATTAATATTTTTCAGATTTGGCTTTAGAGGAAGAGCTCGGTCTGAATGAGCCGGGCCTTGGGGAAGCTTCCTTGGAGGGGTACTTAGATCCCGAATGGGACAACTGGAGATATAGCTTCTTTTGTACTAGACTAGGTTATTCATTTTGAACATTGTAAAGTCTAGTTTTCTTTTGTAATTCCGCTGCGCTACATTATTGGATTTTTGAGATGTAAATGCCATGGTTGGGCATATTCTTTTGGATAATGATGTAAATATTTTATGGATGATGAATGAAGTTTAATTTATTTATGGATGATATTTAGTGCTCTCATGATGTGAATGTTTTAGAATGTAATGCCGTCCAGGGTGGTATTTGGGGTGTTACAGATTTGGTATCAGAGCTTAGGCTTTAGGTCTTACATGGGAGCTGTAGGTTATGGATTACCACTAGAGATGTAGGTTTAGGGTGAAGGAAATTGTAAGTTAGATTTTGTATATGCCTTGTGCTTAAATCAAGACATCATACATATCACTTTAGTTTATATCTTACACATCAAGGAAACTAAATTGTGGATTGATGTGTAGGATGGACGGTACACGGGGACGAGGACGTGGTCGTGGTCGTGGAGGCCAAGAAAATCCACCACCACCACCTCCCGATGCCATGCAAGGCATCTATCAATGCTTGAGGGAGCTCACCACTCTGGTACAACACCAGAATGGGAACAACCATAACGGTGGGGCTCATCCACTAGCCCAAGTACAGGGCAACCGAGAGGAGAATAGGAGAATGGTAGTTCTCCGAGAGTTTCTGAGGCAACACCCGCCTACTTTCCAAGGGAGCTCTAACCCCTTGGATGCGGATAAATGGATCCGCCGAGCGAAGAAGCTATGTGATGGCATGGGGATAGCCGAGGATCTTCGGGTCGGCTTGGCGACTTATCTATTCGAGGGGGAGGCCGACCATTGGTGGGACTCAGTGAAAAGAAGGAGGACCACGGATGCACTCACTTGGGAGGAATTTGACCAAATTTTCCAAGACAAGTACTTTCCGGAATCAGTAAGAGACAGAATGAAGGCCGATTTCCTTGCTCTCCGACAGGGCAGTAGGACGGTGATCGAGTACGAGAGGAGTTTCGATGAGCTATCCCGTTATGCTACAGAGTTTATATCTACTGAGGCCAGCAGGGCCAAGCGCTTTGAGCAGGGCTTGAGCCCTGCTATCCGGGAGAAGCTGGTGGCTCTCAAGATCCGGGAGTATGGGGACCTAGTTGACCGAGCTGCATTGGTGGAGAGAGATATAGAGGACAGCCAGCAGCGACAGAGCTTCGCGAGAGGAGGTCCGATCAGGACGGACCCTAGCACCAGTGGAGTGCAGCGAGCAGCACCATACCGAAGTCCAGACCAGGCAGGTGGACAGAGACTTCTGACAACTCGAGGAGATGAAGTGACTCAGACTAGAACAAGAACTGACCCGCGCCAATGCTTTGCATGCGGAGAGTATGGGCACTTCAAACATAGATGCCCCTCGTTTCCCCCAAGGACCAAACAAGCAACCGAGCAAGTACCAGCAAACAAGCCACCTCTACAAAGGCCAGCACAGCAGATACCTCAGATAGCTCGAGGAGCGGGAGGCGTACCAGAGAGAGTAGGCACGGATGCACGCCGATGCTTCGCCTGTGGAGGTGTTGGGCACTTAAAAGATAATTGTCCATTGCTTTCCACCAAGACCAACCAAGTAACTGGGCGAGTGAATGCAAACAGGCCACCGCTACGACAGCCACTACCACCACAGAGACCGTTACAAGGTCAAGCCCCCGGCGGCGCTAATCAAGGAAGGGTTTTTGCTTTGACTCAACAGGAGGAAGATGCCTCCAACGCCATTGTGGAAGGTATTGTTCTTCTCTACCATTCTTGGGCCCGAATTACATTGGATACCTATGCGACTCATTCTTTTATACGTACTGCGGACGTTGTAGAATTTGGATTGGGTTCCGAGGAGCTAGAACATGCTTTATATGTTGACTTGCCTACGGGAAAATAAGGGGATACCAGTAGGGTTTAGTTATATGTAATCTTTGATTCTAATTTATAACTAATTGCTAGGGAATCATCATGTCTTTCCATTCTAGATAATATTACCTTGTTCTAAAATATATTATGTTTGGGTGAACCCTAAATCTTTTCTTATGCCTTCACACCCTAGTTCACACGGGAGATGTGTTTTTCTCTTGATTTCTCATTTGTTCTTGATTCCAAACCTTAAATCTTACCTTGTTTTAACTATGTTATGCTTGGGTAACCACTAATTCTCGTTGTATGCCTTCGAAACCTTAATTTTCAAGGAAAAGTGGGTTTTCTCTTGATTCCTTCCTTGTTCTTGAAATCTAAACTTGATATTCATTTGTCATTGAATTCTAACCTTGATATTCAATTGTCCTTGAGATCAAAACTTGTTATTCATTGGTTATTGAATTCTAACCTTAATATTCAATTGTTCTTGAGATCTAAGCTTGATAACCATTTATTCTTGATTCCTGAGCTTAATATTCATTTGTTATTAATTTCAAACCTTGCTTATTTATTTATTCTTGATTTCAAGACTTGACATTCAATTGCTCTTGATTTCAATACTTGATTTCTCTTTGTTCTTGAGTTCAAAACTTGATACTCTTTAACCCCTGATTACAAAGCTTAATTATTCATTTGTCATTGATTTCAAACCTTGATAGTCGTTTGTTATCGATTCCAATACTCGATTGTTACCTTGTTCTTGATTCCCAAGCTTGATTATTTATTTGTTCCTTAATTCAAAATTCTAAAGATTGGTATTGACCAATAAAATGGTATTTTCGATGATATTATGTTAATTTTTCTTAAATTATTTCGTTGGAAAAATGTATATGGATTTGGAAGCTAAGATGGGAGGACAAGTCTGGTTAGATTTCAACTGTAACCTTTGGTGGATTGTAATTTATATCAGAGTGCGCAGCGAACTAACGGAGTAAGGACTACAATGGGGAAACTACGAAGAAGATTCAACTCATCCGGGAGAGGCTACGCACGGCGCGAAGTAGACAGAAGAGCTACGCGGACCACAGACGAAGATCCTTGGAATTAAAAGTGGGAGATTATATGTTTTCCAAGGTGTCACACAAGAAGGGCGTGTTCGATTCGGCAAGAAGGAGAAGTTAGCGCCAAGATATACCGGACCGTTTGAAGTGATCAAAGCAGTAGGCAATGCGGCGTATCAACTTCGACTACTAGCCCAGATATCCAGAGTACATGGCGTGTTTCACGTGTCAATGTTGAGGACGTGTCACTCGGATGCAACTCCAGTCGTGAACTTGGAGGAGATGGAAATTTAAGACGGAGCAACCTACGAAGAACAACCGGTAGAAATTCTCGACGCAAAGGAAAAAGTACTTCGCAACAAAGTTATCAGATTGGTGAAGGTTTGGTGGCAACACCATGGAGTGGAGGAAGCTACATGGGAACCGGAGCAAGAAATGCGGGAGAAGTATCCATATTTGTTCGCTACTTGAGGTAAGTTTCGAGGACGAAACTTTCTTTAAGGGGGGTGGATTGTAACACCCCGCATTTTTATTTTATATATGTATATAGATATATAGTAAATAATGGTTGTAAAGATGTGGATAGGGGTATTGAAGTGTGTTTGAACTTTGTAAATTTGAAAAGTAAAGATTTAAAATGTGAATGAAAATCGTAGTTGAAATTTAGTTTTAGTGAGTGAAAATATAAAATGTTAGGTCCTATAACTTGTATTAGATAGGTTTGGTGTATAAATATGTGTTGGAGAGGTTTGTGATGGATTTGGTTCGTTTTGGAATGGATTGGAAATGGAAAACAAAAGAAATAGGCAAAACTCGGTAATTGGTACCGGTACTGGGTACCTGTACTGAATGGTACCGGTACTGAGTACCGGTACCCCCGATTCCAGAAGGTTTCTTGTACCGGTACTAGGTACCGGTACCATCCGTCTGACGCCCGCTAAACAGTTAAAAGTCGGGATTTTTGTGTTATAAAACCCATCCTACATCCCACTTGCCCCATTTCTTCATCTCCCTCTTACCCTAACCCTCCTAGAAACCCTTAGAGAGAAAGAGAGAGAGATAAAACTCAAGATAAAAAGGAAAGACAAAGGGTTCACAAGTGATTCAAGACTCAAACCCTAGGTTTCTTCAAGAGCATAAGGTAGGGGATTTCTTCTCTTTCTCTTACATTGATGTTAGGGTTAATAAATATGTATGTTTTGATTCTTAATGATATGTATTTGCTATGGCTCCATTGTTTCTTGGTTCTTGTTCAATTGTTAACATGTTTTACACCAATCCCTCTTTTGTTTGAAAAACCCTAGTTTTCAAGAGTGATGGGTTTTCCTCTTGAACTCTTCCTTTATTCTTGATTTCAAAATCATAGTGTTTGGTGTTAAGTAATAAAATGATATTGTTGTGATCTCTTGCATTTTTCTTGGTTGGTTATTGAAAATGTCAAATGCTCAATTTGGGGATTTTTAAGATATACTTGTAAATTGTGGAATTGGATTTGGTATTGTATCTCTTATGAGTGTGGGATGACCATGGGTGGCCTTTGACGAGATATCGTAGAGTGGGTAGACGTGTTGCTTGCTCCGTGTGGGTTGGCATTTCTCCTACCACTCGTAGTGGGGTCAGTGCTTTGGTAAGACTAAACCGCTATTGCTCACGGGTGCCGTGTAAGAGGGTTAGTATACTAATACCTGGGTTGGATACGTCACTGCCATTGGTGTGGCATACGCCCTTCCTAAAGGATGGATATCTTTGATAAGATTTGTGTGGGTGTGTGTGGGTTAGATATTACTCAATGTGTCGATTCATGTGGTTTGCCTTAAATCATGTTTGAGATACATATACATATTGATGGATTGTTGTAATATTGTGGAAAATGGTTTCCTACAAGGACTTGTGGGAGTATGGGATTCCACAAGGTCTTGTGGGAAAATGGTTTATATTTTGGAAAAATGGATATGTATTGGATCTTGGTCTCTTTTACTGTTTATGGAAATTACTGTTGCTACTTAAACTTGAGATCCATTTTAAAATGTCCCTGTTTTACTTCAAAGATTATGTATGCTATTTGTAAAATGAGACCGGCCATTTTATATGTTTTTTTATAAACCTTGTTTGAGTTTGAGAAGATTGTGCTACAGAGCTTCGTGCTCATCCCCTACAATTAATATTTTTCAGATTTGGCTTTAGAGGAAGAGCTCGGTGTGAATGAGCCGGGCCTTGGGGAAGCTTCCTTGGAGGGGTACTTAGATCCCGAATGGGACAACTAGAGATATAGCTTCTTTTGTACTAGACTAGGTTATTCATTTTGAACATTGTAAAGTCTAGTTTTCTTTTGTAATTCCGCTGCGCTACATTATTGGATTTTTGAGATGTAAATGACATGGTTGGGCATATTCTTTTGGATAATGATGTAAATATTTTATGGATGATGAATGAAGTTTAATTTATTTATGGATGATATTTAGTGCTCTCATGATGATAATGTTTTAGAATGTAATGCCGTCCAGGGTGGTATTTGGGGTGTTACAGATTTGGTATCAGAGCTTAGGCTTTAGGTCTTACATGGGAGCTGTAGGTTATGGATTACCACTAGAGATGTAGGTTTAGGGTGAAGGAAATTGTAAGTTAGATTTTGTATATGCCTTGTGCTTAAATCAAGACATCATACATATCACTTTAGTTTATATCTTACACATCAAGGAAACTAAATTGTGGATTGATGTGTAGGATGGACGGTACACGGGGACGAGGACGTGGTCGTGGTCGTGGAGGCCAAGAAAATCCACCACCACCACCTCCCGATGCCATGCAAGGCATCTATCAATGCTTGAGGGAGCTCACCACTCTGGTACAACACCAGAATGGGAACAACCATAACGGTGGGGCTCATCCACTAGCCCAAGTACAGGGCAACCGAGAGGAGAATAGGAGAATGGTAGTTCTCCGAGAGTTTCTGAGGCAACACCCGCCTACTTTCCAAGGGAGCTCTAACCCCTTGGATGCGGATAAATGGATCCGCCGAGCGAAGAAGCTATGTGATGGCATGGGGATAGCCGAGGATCTTCGGGTCGGCTTGGCGACTTATCTATTCGAGGGGAAGGCCGACCATTGGTGGGACTCAGTGAAAAGAAGGAGGACCACGGATGCACTCACTTGGGAGGAATTTGACCAAATTTTCCAAGACAAGTACTTTCCGGAATCAGTAAGAGACAGAATGAAGGCCGATTTCCTTGCTCTCCGACAGGGCAGTAGGACGGTGATCGAGTACGAGAGGAGTTTCGATGAGCTATCCCGTTATGCTACAGAGTTTATATCTACTGAGGCCAGCAGGGCCAAGCGCTTTGAGCAGGGCTTGAGCCCTGCTATCCGGGAGAAGCTGGTGGCTCTCAAGATCCGGGAGTATGGGGACCTAGTTGACCGAGCTGCATTGGTGGAGAGAGATATAGAGGACAGCCAGCAGCGACAGAGCTTCGCGAGAGGAGGTCCGATCAGGACGGACCCTAGCACCAGTGGAGTGCAGCGAGCAGCACCATACCGAAGTCCAGACCAGGCAGGTGGACAGAGACTTCTGACAACTCGAGGAGATGAAGTGACTCAGACTAGAACAAGAACTGACCCGCGCCAATGCTTTGCATGCGGAGAGTATGGGCACTTCAAACATAGATGCCCCTCGTTTCCCCCAAGGACCAAACAAGCAACCGAGCAAGTACCAGCAAACAAGCCACCTCTACAAAGGCCAGCACAGCAGATACCTCAGATAGCTCGAGGAGCGGGAGGCGTACCAGAGAGAGTAGGCACGGATGCACGTCGATGCTTCGCCTGTGGAGGTGTTGGGCACTTAAAAGATAATTGTCCATTGCTTTCCACCAAGACCAACCAAGTAACTGGGCGAGTGAATGCAAACAGGCCACCGCTACGACAGCCACTACCACCACAGAGACCGTTACAAGGTCAAGCCCCCGGCGGCGCTAATCAAGGAAGGGTTTTTGCTTTGACTCAACAGGAGGAAGATGCCTCCAACGCCATTGTGGAAGGTATTGTTCTTCTCTACCATTCTTGGGCCCGAATTACATTGGATACCTATGCGACTCATTCTTTTATACGTACTGCGGACGTTGTAGAATTTGGATTGGGTTCCGAGGAGCTAGAACATGCTTTATATGTTGACTTGCCTACGGGAAAATAAGGGGATACCAGTAGGGTTTAGTTATATGTAATCTTTGATTCTAATTTATAACTAATTGCTAGGGAATCATCATGTCTTTCCATTCTAGATAATATTACCTTGTTCTAAAATATATTATGTTTGGGTGAACCCTAAATCTTTTCTTATGCCTTCACACCCTAGTTCACACGGGAGATGTGTTTTTCTCTTGATTTCTCATTTGTTCTTGATTCCAAACCTTAAATCTTACCTTGTTTTAACTATGTTATGCTTGGGTAACCACTAATTCTCGTTGTATGCCTTCGAAACCTTAATTTTCAAGGAAAAGTGGGTTTTCTCTTGATTCCTTCCTTGTTCTTGAAATCTAAACTTGATATTCATTTGTCATTGAATTCTAACCTTGATATTCAATTGTCCTTGAGATCAAAACTTGTTATTCATTGGTTATTGAATTCTAACCTTAATATTCAATTGTTCTTGAGATCTAAGCTTGATAACCATTTATTCTTGATTCCTGAGCTTAATATTCATTTGTTATTAATTTCAAACCTTGCTTATTTATTTATTCTTGATTTCAAGACTTGACATTCAATTGCTCTTGATTTCAATACTTGATTTCTCTTTGTTCTTGAGTTCAAAACTTGATACTCTTTAACCCCTGATTACAAAGCTTAATTATTCATTTGTCATTGATTTCAAACCTTGATAGTCGTTTGTTATCGATTCCAATACTCGATTGTTACCTTGTTCTTGATTCCCAAGCTTGATTATTTATTTGTTCCTTAATTCAAAATTCTAAAGATTGGTATTGACCAATAAAATGGTATTTTCGATGATATTATGTTAATTTTTCTTAAATTATTTCGTTGGAAAAATGTATATGGATTTGGAAGCTAAGATGGGAGGACAAGTCTGGTTAGATTTCAACTGTAACCTTTGGTGGATTGTAATTTATATCAGAGTGCGCAGCGAACTAACGGAGTAAGGACTACAATGGGGAAACTACGAAGAAGATTCAACTCATCCGGGAGAGGCTACGCACGGCGCGAAGTAGACAGAAGAGCTACGCGGACCACAGACGAAGATCCTTGGAATTAAAAGTGGGAGATTATATGTTTTCCAAGGTGTCACACAAGAAGGGCGTGTTCGATTCGGCAAGAAGGAGAAGTTAGCGCCAAGATATACCGGACCGTTTGAAGTGATCAAAGCAGTAGGCAATGCGGCGTATCAACTTCGACTACTAGCCCAGATATCCAGAGTACATGGCGTGTTTCACGTGTCAATGTTGAGGACGTGTCACTCGGATGCAACTCCAGTCGTGAACTTGGAGGAGATGGAAATTTAAGACGGAGCAACCTACGAAGAACAACCGGTAGAAATTCTCGACGCAAAGGAAAAAGTACTTCGCAACAAAGTTATCAGATTGGTGAAGGTTTGGTGGCAACACCATGGAGTGGAGGAAGCTACATGGGAACCGGAGCAAGAAATGCGGGAGAAGTATCCATATTTGTTCGCTACTTGAGGTAAGTTTCGAGGACGAAACTTTCTTTAAGGGGGGTGGATTGTAACACCCCGCATTTTTATTTTATATATGTATATAAATATATAGTAAATAATGGTTGTAAAGATGTGGATAGGGGTATTGAAGTGTGTTTGAACTTTGTAAATTTGAAAAGTAAAGATTTAAAATGTGAATGAAAATCGTAGTTGAAATTTAGTTTTAGTGAGTGAAAATATAAAATGTTAGGTCCTATAACTTGTATTAGATAGGTTTGGTGTATAAATATGTGTTGGAGAGGTTTGTGATGGATTTGGTTCGTTTTGGAATGGATTGGAAATGGAAAACAAAAGAAATAGGCAAAACTCGGTAATTGGTACCGGTACTGGGTACCGGTACTGAATGGTACCGGTACTGAGTACCGGTACCCCGATTCCAGAAGGTTTCTTGTACCGGTACTAGGTACCGGTACCATCCGTCTGACGCCCGCTAAACAGTTAAAAGTCGGGATTTTTGTGTTATAAAACCCATCCTACATCCCATTTGCCCCATTTCTTCATCTCCCTCTTACCCTAACCCTCCTAGAAACCCTTAGAGAGAAAGAGAGAGAGATAAAACTCAAGATAAAAAGGAAAGACAAAAGGTTCACAAGTGATTCAAGACTCAAACCCTAGGTTTCTTCAAGAGCATAAGGTAGGGGATTTCTTCTCTTTCTCTTACATTGATGTTAGGGTTAAAAAATATGTATGTTTTGATTCTTAATGATATGTATTTGCTATGGCTCCATTGTTTCTTGGTTCTTGTTCAATTGTTAACATGTTTTACACCAATCCCTCTTTTGTTTGAAAAACCCTAGTTTTCAAGAGTGATGGGTTTTCCTCTTGAACTCTTCCTTTATTCTTGATTTCAAAATCATAGTGTTTGGTGTTAAGTAATAAAATGATATTGTTGTGATCTCTTGCACTTTTCTTGGTTGGTTATTGAAAATGTCAAATGCTCAATTTGGGGATTTTTAAGATATACTTGTAAATTGTGGAATTGGATTTGGTATTGTATCTCTTATGAGTGTGGGATGACCATGGGTGGCCTTTGACGAGATATCGTAGAGTGGGTAGACGTGTTGCTTGCTCCGTGTGGGTTGGCATTTCTCCTACCACTCGTAGTGGGGTCAGTGCTTTGGTAAGACTAAACCGCTATTGCTCACGGGTGCCGTGTAAGAGGGTTAGTATACTAATACCTGGGTTGGATACGTCACTGCCATTGGTGTGGCATACGCCCTTCCTAAAGGATGGATATCTTTGATAAGATTTGTGTGGGTGTGTGTGGGTTAGATATTACTCAATGTGTCGATTCATGTGGTTTGCCTTAAATCATGTTTGAGATACATATACATATTGATGGATTGTTGTAATATTGTGGAAAATGGTTTCCTACAAGGACTTGTGGGAGTATGGGATTCCACAAGGTCTTGTGGGAAAATGGTTTATATTTTGGAAAAATGGATATGTATTGGATCTTGGTCTCTTTTACTGTTTATGGAAATTACTGTTGCTACTTAAACTTGAGATCCATTTTAAAATGTCCCTGTTTTACTTCAAAGATTATGTATGCTATTTGTAAAATGAGACCGGCCATTTTATATGTTTTTTTATAAACCTTGTTTGAGTTTGAGAAGATTGTGCTACAGAGCTTCGTGCTCATCCCCTACAATTAATATTTTTCAGATTTGGCTTTAGAGGAAGAGCTCGGTGTGAATGAGCCGGGCCTTGGGGAAGCTTCCTTGGAGGGGTACTTAGATCCCGAATGGGACAACTAGAGATATAGCTTCTTTTGTACTAGACTAGGTTATTCATTTTGAACATTGTAAAGTCTAGTTTTCTTTTGTAATTCCGCTGCGCTACATTATTGGATTTTTGAGATGTAAATGACATGGTTGGGCATATTCTTTTGGATAATGATGTAAATATTTTATGGATGATGAATGAAGTTTAATTTATTTATGGATGATATTTAGTGCTCTCATGATGATAATGTTTTAGAATGTAATGCCGTCCAGGGTGGTATTTAGGGTGTTACAGATTTGGTATCAGAGCTTAGGCTTTAGGTCTTACATGGGAGCTGTAGGTTATGGATTACCACTAGAGATGTAGGTTTAGGGTGAAGGAAATTGTAAGTTAGATTTTGTATATGCCTTGTGCTTAAATCAAGACATCATACATATCACTTTAGTTTATATCTTACACATCAAGGAAACTAAATTGTGGATTGATGTGTAGGATGGACGGTACACGGGGACGAGGACGTGGTCGTGGTCGTGGAGGCCAAGAAAATCCACCACCACCACCTCCCGATGCCATGCAAGGCATCTATCAATGCTTGAGGGAGCTCACCACTCTGGTACAACACCAGAATGGGAACAACCATAACGGTGGGGCTCATCCACTAGCCCAAGTACAGGGCAACCGAGAGGAGAATAGGAGAATGGTAGTTCTCCGAGAGTTTCTGAGGCAACACCCGCCTACTTTCCAAGGGAGCTCTAACCCCTTGGATGCGGATAAATGGATCCGCCGAGCGAAGAAGCTATGTGATGGCATGGGGATAGCCGAGGATCTTCGGGTCGGCTTGGCGACTTATCTATTCGAGGGGGAGGCCGACCATTGGTGGGACTCAGTGAAAAGAAGGAGGACCACGGATGCACTCACTTGGGAGGAATTTGACCAAATTTTCCAAGACAAGTACTTTCCGGAATCAGTAAGAGACAGAATGAAGGCCGATTTCCTTGCTCTCCGACAGGGCAGTAGGACGGTGATCGAGTACGAGAGGAGTTTCGATGAGCTATCCCGTTATGCTACAGAGTTTATATCTACTGAGGCCAGCAGGGCCAAGCGCTTTGAGCAGGGCTTGAGCCCTGGTATCCGGGAGAAGCTGGTGGCTCTCAAGATCCGGGAGTATGGGGACCTAGTTGACCGAGCTGCATTGGTGGAGAGAGATATAGAGGACAGCCAGCAGCGACAGAGCTTCGCGAGAGGAGGTCCGATCAGGACGGACCCTAGCACCAGTGGAGTGCAGCGAGCAGCACCATACCGAAGTCCAGACCAGGCAGGTGGACAGAGACTTCTGACAACTCGAGGAGATGAAGTGACTCAGACTAGAACAAGAACTGACCCGCGCCAATGCTTTGCATGCGGAGAGTATGGGCACTTCAAACATAGATGCCCCTCGTTTCCCCCAAGGACCAAACAAGCAATCGAGCAAGTACCAGCAAACAAGCCACCTCTACAAAGGCCAGCACAGCAGATACCTCAGATAGCTCGAGGAGCGGGAGGCGTACCAGAGAGAGTAGGCACGGATGCACGTCGATGCTTCGCCTGTGGAGGTGTTGGGCACTTCAAAGATAATTGTCCATTGCTTTCCACCAAGACCAACCAAGTAACTGGGCGAGTGAATGCAAACAGGCCACCGCTACGACAGCCACTACCACCACAGAGACCGTTACAAGGTCAAGCCCCCGGCGGCGCTAATCAAGGAAGGGTTTTTGCTTTGACTCAACAGGAGGAAGATGCCTCCAACGCCATTGTGGAAGGTATTGTTCTTCTCTACCATTCTTGGGCCCGAATTACATTGGATACCTATGCGACTCATTCTTTTATACGTACTGCGGACGTTGTAGAATTTGGATTGGGTTCCGAGGAGCTAGAACATGCTTTATATGTTGACTTGCCTACGGGAAAATAAGGGGATACCAGTAGGGTTTAGTTATATGTAATCTTTGATTCTAATTTATAACTAATTGCTAGGGAATCATCATGTCTTTCCATTCTAGATAATATTACCTTGTTCTAAAATATATTATGTTTGGGTGAACCCTAAATCTTTTCTTATGCCTTCACACCCTAGTTCACACGGGAGATGTGTTTTTCTCTTGATTTCTCATTTGTTCTTGATTCCAAACCTTAAATCTTACCTTGTTTTAACTATGTTATGCTTGGGTAACCACTAATTCTCGTTGTATGCCTTCGAAACCTTAATTTTCAAGGAAAAGTGGGTTTTCTCTTGATTCCTTCCTTGTTCTTGAAATCTAAACTTGATATTCATTTGTCATTGAATTCTAACCTTGATATTCAATTGTCCTTGAGATCAAAACTTGTTATTCATTGGTTATTGAATTCTAACCTTAATATTCAATTGTTCTTGAGATCTAAGCTTGATAACCATTTATTCTTGATTCCTGAGCTTAATATTCATTTGTTATTAATTTCAAACCTTGCTTATTTATTTATTCTTGATTTCAAGACTTGACATTCAATTGCTCTTGATTTCAATACTTGATTTCTCTTTGTTCTTGAGTTCAAAACTTGATACTCTTTAACCCCTGATTACAAAGCTTAATTATTCATTTGTCATTGATTTCAAACCTTGATAGTCGTTTGTTATCGATTCCAATACTCGATTGTTACCTTGTTCTTGATTCCCAAGCTTGATTATTTATTTGTTCCTTAATTCAAAATTCTAAAGATTGGTATTGACCAATAAAATGGTATTTTCGATGATATTATGTTAATTTTTCTTAAATTATTTCGTTGGAAAAATGTATATGGATTTGGAAGCTAAGATGGGAGGACAAGTCTGGTTAGATTTCAACTGTAACCTTTGGTGGATTGTAATTTATATCAGAGTGCGCAGCGAACTAACGGAGTAAGGACTACAATGGGAAAACTACGGAGAAGATTCAACTCATCCGGGAGAGGCTACGCACGGCGCGAAGTAGACAGAAGAGCTACGCGGACCACAGACGAAGATCCTTGGAATTAAAAGTGGGAGATTATATGTTTTCCAAGGTGTCACACAAGAAGGGCGTGTTCGATTCGGCAAGAAGGAGAAGTTAGCGCCAAGATATACCGGACCGTTTGAAGTGATCAAAGCAGTAGGCAATGCGGCGTATCAACTTCGACTACTAGCCCAGATATCCAGAGTACATGGCGTGTTTCACGTGTCAATGTTGAGGACGTGTCACTCGGATGCAACTCCAGTCGTGAACTTGGAGGAGATGGAAATTTAAGACGGAGCAACCTACGAAGAACAACCGGTAGAAATTCTCGACGCAAAGGAAAAAGTACTTCGCAACAAAGTTATCAGATTGGTGAAGGTTTGGTGGCAACACCATGGAGTGGAGGAAGCTACATGGGAACCGGAGCAAGAAATGCGGGAGAAGTATCCATATTTGTTCGCTACTTGAGGTAAGTTTCGAGGACGAAACTTTCTTTAAGGGGGGTGGATTGTAACACCCCGCATTTTTATTTTATATATGTATATAGATATATAGTAAATAATGGTTGTAAAGATGTGGATAGGGGTATTGAAGTGTGTTTGAACTTTGTAAATTTGAAAAGTAAAGATTTAAAATGTGAATGAAAATCGTAGTTGAAATTTAGTTTTAGTGAGTGAAAATATAAAATGTTAGGTCCTATAACTTGTATTAGATAGGTTTGGTGTATAAATATGTGTTGGAGAGGTTTGTGATGGATTTGGTTCGTTTTGGAATGGATTGGAAATGGAAAACAAAAGAAATAGGCAAAACTCGGTAATTGGTACCGGTACTGGGTACCGGTACTGAATGGTACCGGTACTGAGTACCGGTACCCCGATTCCAGAAGGTTTCTTGTACCGGTACTAGGTACCGGTACCATCCGTCTGACGCCCGCTAAACAGTTAAAAGTCGGGATTTTTGTGTTATAAAACCCATCCTACATCCCATTTGCCCCATTTCTTCATCTCCCTCTTACCCTAACCCTCCTAGAAACCGTTAGAGAGAAAGAGAGAGAGAGATAAAACTCAAGATAAAAAGGAAAGACAAAGGGTTCACAAGTGATTCAAGACTCAAACCCTAGGTTTCTTCAAGAGCATAAGGTAGGGGATTTCTTCTCTTTCTCTTACATTGATGTTAGGGTTAATAAATATGTATGTTTTGATTCTTAATGATATGTATTTGCTATGGCTCCATTGTTTCTTGGTTCTTGTTCAATTGTTAACATGTTTTACACCAATCCCTCTTTTGTTTGAAAAACCCTAGTTTTCAAGAGTGATGGGTTTTCCTCTTGAACTCTTCCTTTATTCTTGATTTCAAAATCATAGTGTTTGGTGTTAAGTAATAAAATGATATTGTTGTGATCTCTTGCATTTTTCTTGGTTGGTTATTGAAAATGTCAAATGCTCAATTTGGGGATTTTTAAGATATACTTGTAAATTGTGGAATTGGATTTGGTATTGTATCTCTTATGAGTGTGGGATGACCATGGGTGGCCTTTGACGAGATATCGTAGAGTGGGTAGACGTGTTGCTTGCTCCGTGTGGGTTGGCATTTCTCCTACCACTCGTAGTGGGGTTAGTGCTTTGGTAAGACTAAACCGCTATTGCTCACGGGTGCCGTGTAAGAGGGTTAGTATACTAATACCTGGGTTGGATACGTCACTGCCATTGGTGTGGCATACGCCCTTCCTAAAGGATGGATATCTTTGATAAGATTTGTGTGGGTGTGTGTGGGTTAGATATTACTCAATGTGTCGATTCATGGGGTTTGCCTTACATCATGTTTGAGATACATATACATATTGATGGATTGTTGTAATATTGTGGAAAATGGTTTCCTACAAGGACTTGTGGGAGTATGGGATTCCACAAGGTCTTGTGGGAAAATGGTTTATATTTTGGAAAAATGGATATGTATTGGATCTTGGTCTCTTTTACTGTTTATGGAAATTACTGTTGCTACTTAAACTTGAGATCCATTTTAAAATGTCCCTGTTTTACTTCAAAGATTATGTATGCTATTTGTAAAATGAGACCGGCCATTTTATATGTTTTTTTATAAACCTTGTTTGAGTTTGAGAAGATTGTGCTACAGAGCTTCGTGCTCATCCCCTACAATTAATATTTTTCAGATTTGGCTTTAGAGGAAGAGCTCGGTCTGAATGAGCCGGGCCTTGGGGAAGCTTCCTTGGAGGGGTACTTAGATCCCGAATGGGACAACTGGAGATATAGCTTCTTTTGTACTAGACTAGGTTATTCATTTTGAACATTGTAAAGTCTAGTTTTCTTTTGTAATTCCGCTGCGCTACATTATTGGATTTTTGAGATGTAAATGCCATGGTTGGGCATATTCTTTTGGATAATGATGTAAATATTTTATGGATGATGAATGAAGTTTAATTTATTTATGGATGATATTTAGTGCTCTCATGATGTGAATGTTTTAGAATGTAATGCCGTCCAGGGTGGTATTTGGGGTGTTACAGATTTGGTATCAGAGCTTAGGCTTTAGGTCTTACATGGGAGCTGTAGGTTATGGATTACCACTAGAGATGTAGGTTTAGGGTGAAGGAAATTGTAAGTTAGATTTTGTATATGCCTTGTGCTTAAATCAAGACATCATACATATCACTTTAGTTTATATCTTACACATCAAGGAAACTAAATTGTGGATTGATGTGTAGGATGGACGGTACACGGGGACGAGGACGTGGTCGTGGTCGTGGAGGCCAAGAAAATCCACCACCACCACCTCCCGATGCCATGCAAGGCATCTATCAATGCTTGAGGGAGCTCACCACTCTGGTACAACACCAGAATGGGAACAACCATAACGGTGGGGCTCATCCACTAGCCCAAGTACAGGGCAACCGAGAGGAGAATAGGAGAATGGTAGTTCTCCGAGAGTTTCTGAGGCAACACCCGCCTACTTTCCAAGGGAGCTCTAACCCCTTGGATGCGGATAAATGGATCCGCCGAGCGAAGAAGATATGTGATGGCATGGGGATAGCCGAGGATATTCGGGTCGGCTTGGCGACTTATCTATTCGAGGGGGAGGCCGACCATTGGTGGGACTCAGTGAAAAGAATGAGGACCACAGATTCACTCACTTGGGAGGAATTTGACCAAATTTTCCAAGACAAGTACTTTCCGAAATCAGTAAAAGACAGAATGAAGGCCGATTTCCTTGCTCTCCGACAGGGCAGTAGGACGGTGATCGAGTACGAGAGGAGTTTCGATGAGCTATCCCGTTATGCTACAGAGTTTATATCTACTGAGGCCAGCAGGGCCAAGCGCTTTGAAGCCCTGCTATCCGGGAGAAGCTGGTGGCTCTCAAGATCCGGGAGTATGGGGACCTAGTTGACCGAGCTGCATTGGTGGAGAGAGATATAGAGGACAGCCAGCAGCGACAGAGCTTCGCGAGAGGAGGTCCGATCAGGACGGACCCTAGCACCAGTGGAGTGCAGCGAGCAACACCATACCGAAGTCCAGACCAGGCAGGTGGACAGGGACTTCTGACAACTCGAGGAGATGAAGTGACTCAGACTAGAACAAGAACTGACACGCGCCAATGCTTTGCATGCGGAGAGTATGGGCACTTCAAACATAGATGCCCCTCGTTTCCCCCAAGGACCAAACAAGCAACCGAGCAAGTACCAGCAAACAAGCCACCTCTACAAAGGCCAGCACAGCAGATACCTCAGATAGCTCGAGGAGCGGGAGGCGTACCAGAGAGAGTAGGCACGGATGCACGCCGACGCTTCGCCTGTGGAGGTGTTGGGCACTTCAAAGATAATTGTCCATTGCTTTCCACCAAGACCAACCAAGTAACTGGGCGAGTGAATGCAAACAGGCCACCGCTACGACAGCCACTACTACCACAGAGACCGTTACAAGCTCAAGCCCCCGGCGGCGCTAATCAAGGAAGGGTTTTTGCTTTGACTCAACAGGAGGAAGATGCCTCCAACGCCATTGTGGAAGGTATTGTTCTTCTCTACCATTCTTGGGCCCGAATTACATTGGATACCTATGCGACTCATTCTTTTATACGTACTGCGGACGTTGTAGAATTTGGATTGGGTTCCGAGGAGCTAGAACATGCTTTATATGTTGACTTGCCTACGGGAAAATAAGGGGATACCAGTAGGGTTTAGTTATATGTAATCTTTGATTCTAATTTATAACTAATTGCTAGGGAATCATCATGTCTTTCCATTCTAGATAATATTACCTTGTTCTAAAATATATTATGTTTGGGTGAACCCTAAATCTTTTCTTATGCCTTCACACCCTAGTTCACACGGGAGATGTGTTTTTCTCTTGATTTCTCATTTGTTCTTGATTCCAAACCTTAAATCTTACCTTGTTTTAACTATGTTATGCTTGGGTAACCACTAATTCTCGTTGTATGCCTTCGAAACCTTAATTTTCAAGGAAAAGTGGGTTTTCTCTTGATTCCTTCCTTGTTCTTGAAATCTAAACTTGATATTCATTTGTCATTGAATTCTAACCTTGATATTCAATTGTCCTTGAGATCAAAACTTGTTATTCATTGGTTATTGAATTCTAACCTTAATATTCAATTGTTCTTGAGATCTAAGCTTGATAACCATTTATTCTTGATTCCTGAGCTTAATATTCATTTGTTATTAATTTCAAACCTTGCTTATTTATTTATTCTTGATTTCAAGACTTGACATTCAATTGCTCTTGATTTCAATACTTGATTTCTCTTTGTTCTTGAGTTCAAAACTTGATACTCTTTAACCCCTGATTACAAAGCTTAATTATTCATTTGTCATTGATTTCAAACCTTGATAGTCGTTTGTTATCGATTCCAATACTCGATTGTTACCTTGTTCTTGATTCCCAAGCTTGATTATTTATTTGTTCCTTAATTCAAAATTCTAAAGATTGGTATTGACCAATAAAATGATATTTTCGATGATATTATGTTAATTTTTCTTAAATTATTTCGTTGGAAAAATGTATATGGATTTGGAAGCTAAGATGGGAGGACAAGTCTGGTTAGATTTCAACTGTAACCTTTGGTGGATTGTAATTTATATCAGAGTGCGCAGCGAACTAACGGAGTAAGGACTACAATGGGGAAACTACGGAGAAGATTCAACTCATCCGGGAGAGGCTACGCACGGCGCGAAGTAGACAGAAGAGCTACGCGGACCACAGACGAAGATCCTTGGAATTAAAAGTGGGAGATTATATGTTTTCCAAGGTGTCAAACAAGAAGGGCGTGTTCGATTCGGGAAGAAGGAGAAGTTAGCGCCAAGATATACCGGACCGTTTGAAGTGATCAAAGCAGTAGGCAATGCGGCGTATCAACTTCGACTACTAGCCCAGATATCCAGAGTACATGACGTGTTTCACGTGTCAATGTTGAGGACGTGTCACTCGGATGCAACTCCAGTCGTGAACTTGGAGGAGATGGAAATTTAAGACGGAGCAACCTACAAAGAACAACCGGTAGAAATTCTCGACGCAAAGGAAAAAGTACTTCGCAACAAAGTTATCAGATTGGTGAAGGTTTGGTGGCAACACCATGGAGTGGAGGAAGCTACATGGGAACCGGAGCAAGAAATGCGGGAGAAGTATCCATATTTGTTCGCTACTTGAGGTAAGTTTCGAGGACGAAACTTTCTTTAAGGGGGGTGGATTGTAACACCCCGCATTTTTATTTTATATATGTATATAGATATATAGTAAATAATGGTTGTAAAGATGTGGATAGGGGTATTGAAGTGTGTTTGAACTTTGTAAATTTGAAAAGTAAAGATTTAAAATGTGAATGAAAATCATAGTTGAAATTTAGTTTTAGTGAGTGAAAATATAAAATGTTAGGTCCTATAACTTGTATTAGATAGGTTTGGTGTATACATATGTGTTGGAGAGGTTTGTGATGGATTTGGTTCGTTTTGGAATTGATTGGAAATGGAAAACAAAAGAAATAGGCAAAACTCGGTAATTGGTACCGGTACTGGGTACCGGTACTGAATGGTACCGGTACTGAGTACCGGTACCCCGATTCCAGAAGGTTTCTTGTACCGGTACTAGGTACCGGTACCATCCGTCTGACGCCCGCTAAACAGTTAAAAGTCGGGATTTTTGTGTTATAAAACCCATCCTACATCCCATTTGCCCCATTTCTTCATCTCCCTCTTACCCTAACCCTCCTAGAAACCCTTAGAGAGAAAGAGAGAGAGATAAAACTCAAGATAAAAAGGAAAGACAAAGGGTTCACAAGTGATTCAAGACTCAAACCCTAGGTTTCTTCAAGAGCATAAGGTAGGGAATTTCTTCTCTTTCTCTTACATTGATGTTAGGGTTAATAAATATGTATGTTTTGATTCTTAATGATATGTATTTGCTATGGCTCCATTGTTTCTTGGTTCTTGTTCAATTGTTAACATGTTTTACACCAATCCCTCTTTTGTTTGAAAAACCCTAGTTTTCAAGAGTGATGGGTTTTCCTCTTGAACTCTTCCTTTATTCTTGATTTCAAAATCATAGTGTTTGGTGTTAAGTAATAAAATGATATTGTTGTGATCTCTTGCATTTTTCTTGGTTGGTTATTGAAAATGTCAAATGCTCAATTTGGGGATTTTTAAGATATACTTGTAAATTGTGGAATTGGATTTGGTATTGTATCTCTTATGAGTGTGGGATGACCATGGGTGGCCTTTGACGAGATATCGTAGAGTGGGTAGACGTGTTGCTTGCTCTGTGTGGGTTGGCATTTCTCCTACCACTCGTAGTGGGGTTAGTGCTTTGGTAAGACTAAACCGCTATTGCTCACGGGTGCCGTGTAAGAGGGTTAGTATACTAATACCTGGGTTGGATACGTCACTGCCATTGGTGTGGCATACGCCCTTCCTAAAGGATGGATATCTTTGATAAGATTTGTGTGGGTGTGTGTGGGTTAGATATTACTCAATGTGTCGATTCATGGGGTTTGCCTTACATCATGTTTGAGATACATATACATATTGATGGATTGTTGTAATATTGTGGAAAATGGTTTCCTACAAGGACTTGTGGGAGTATGGGATTCCACAAGGTCTTGTGGGAAAATGGTTTATATTTTGGAAAAATGGATATGTATTGGATCTTGGTCTCTTTTACTGTTTATGGAAATTACTGTTGCTACTTAAACTTGAGATCCATTTTAAAATGTCCCTGTTTTACTTCAAAGATTATGTATGCTATTTGTAAAATGAGACCGGCCATTTTATATGTTTTTTTATAAACCTTGTTTGAGTTTGAGAAGATTGTGCTACAGAGCTTCGTGCTCATCCCCTACAATTAATATTTTTCAGATTTGGCTTTAGAGGAAGAGCTCGGTCTGAATGAGCCGGGCCTTGGGGAAGCTTCCTTGGAGGGGTACTTAGATCCCGAATGGGACAACTGGAGATATAGCTTCTTTTGTACTAGACTAGGTTATTCATTTTGAACATTGTAAAGTCTAGTTTTCTTTTGTAATTCCGCTGCGCTACATTATTGGATTTTTGAGATGTAAATGCCATGGTTGGGCATATTCTTTTGGATAATGATGTAAATATTTTATGGATGATGAATGAAGTTTAATTTATTTATGGATGATATTTAGTGCTCTCATGATGTGAATGTTTTAGAATGTAATGCCGTCCAGGGTGGTATTTGGGGTGTTACAGATTTGGTATCAGAGCTTAGGCTTTAGGTCTTACATGGGAGCTGTAGGTTATGGATTACCACTAGAGATGTAGGTTTAGGGTGAAGGAAATTGTAAGTTAGATTTTGTATATGCCTTGTGCTTAAATCAAGACATCATACATATCACTTTAGTTTATATCTTACACATCAAGGAAACTAAATTGTGGATTGATGTGTAGGATGGACGGTACACGGGGACGAGGACGTGGTCGTGGTCGTGGAGGCCAAGAAAATCCACCACCACCACCTCCCGATGCCATGCAAGGCATCTATCAATGCTTGAGGAAGCTCACCACTCTGGTACAACACCAGAATGGGAACAACCATAACGGTGGGGCTCATCCACTAGCCCAAGTACAGGGCAACCGAGAGGAGAATAGGAGAATGGTAGTTCTCCGAGAGTTTCTGAGGCAACACCCGCCTACTTTCCAAGGGAGCTCTAACCCCTTGGATGCGGATAAATGGATCCGCCGAGCGAAGAAGATATGTGATGGCATGGGGATAGCCGAGGATATTCGGGTCGGCTTGGCGACTTATCTATTCGAGGGGGAGGCCGACCATTGGTGGGACTCAGTGAAAAGAATGAGGACCACAGATTCACTCACTTGGGAGGAATTTGACCAAATTTTCCAAGACAAGTACTTTCCGGAATCAGTAAGAGACAGAATGAAGGCCGATTTCCTTGCTCTCCGACAGGGCAGTAGGACGGTGATCGAGTACGAGAGGAGTTTCGATGAGCTATCCCGTTATGCTACAGAGTTTATATCTACTGAGGCCAGCAGGGCCAAGCGCTTTGAAGCCCTGCTATCCGGGAGAAGCTGGTGGCTCTCAAGATCCGGGAGTATGGGGACCTAGTTGACCGAGCTGCATTGGTGGAGAGAGATATAGAGGACAGCCAGCAGCGACAGAGCTTCGCGAGAGGAGGTCCGATCAGGACGGACCCTAGCACCAGTGGAGTGCAGCGAGCAACACCATACCGAAGTCCAGACCAGGCAGGTGGACAGGGACTTCTGACAACTCGAGGAGATGAAGTGACTCAGACTAGAACAAGAACTGACACGCGCCAATGCTTTGCATGCGGAGAGTATGGGCACTTCAAACATAGATGCCCCTCGTTTCCCCCAAGGACCAAACAAGCAACCGAGCAAGTACCAGCAAACAAGCCACCTCTACAAAGGCCAGCACAGCAGATACCTCAGATAGCTCGAGGAGCGGGAGGCGTACCAGAGAGAGTAGGCACGGATACACGCCGACGCTTCGCCTGTGGAGGTGTTGGGCACTTCAAAGATAATTGTCCATTGCTTTCCACCAAGACCAACCAAGTAACTGGGCGAGTGAATGCAAACAGGCCACCGCTACGACAGCCACTACCACCACAGAGACCGTTACAAGCTCAAGCCCCCGGCGGCGCTAATCAAGGAAGGGTTTTTGCTTTGACTCAACAGGAGGAAGATGCCTCCAACGCCATTGTGGAAGGTATTGTTCTTCTCTACCATTCTTGGGCCCGAATTACATTGGATACCTATGCGACTCATTCTTTTATACGTACTGCGGACGTTGTAGAATTTGGATTGGGTTCCGAGGAGCTAGAACATGCTTTATATGTTGACTTGCCTACGGGAAAATAAGGGGATACCAGTAGGGTTTAGTTATATGTAATCTTTGATTCTAATTTATAACTAATTGCTAGGGAATCATCATGTCTTTCCATTCTAGATAATATTACCTTGTTCTAAAATATATTATGTTTGGGTGAACCCTAAATCTTTTCTTATGCCTTCACACCCTAGTTCACACGGGAGATGTGTTTTTCTCTTGATTTCTCATTTGTTCTTGATTCCAAACCTTAAATCTTACCTTGTTTTAACTATGTTATGCTTGGGTAACCACTAATTCTCGTTGTATGCCTTCGAAATCTTAATTTTCAAGGAAAAGTGGGTTTTCTCTTGATTCCTTCCTTGTTCTTGAAATCTAAACTTGATATTCATTTGTCATTGAATTCTAACCTTGATATTCAATTGTCCTTGAGATCAAAACTTGTTATTCATTGGTTATTGAATTCTAACCTTAATATTCAATTGTTCTTGAGATCTAAGCTTGATAACCATTTATTCTTGATTCCTGAGCTTAATATTCATTTGTTATTAATTTCAAACCTTGCTTATTTATTTATTCTTGATTTCAAGACTTGACATTCAATTGCTCTTGATTTCAATACTTGATTTCTCTTTGTTCTTGAGTTCAAAACTTGATACTCTTTAACCCCTGATTACAAAGCTTAATTATTCATTTGTCATTGATTTCAAACCTTGATAGTCGTTTGTTATCGATTCCAATACTCGATTGTTACCTTGTTCTTGATTCCCAAGCTTGATTATTTATTTGTTCCTTAATTCAAAATTCTAAAGATTGGTATTGACCAATAAAATGATATTTTCGATGATATTATGTTAATTTTTCTTAAATTATTTCGTTGGAAAAATGTATATGGATTTGGAAGCTAAGATGGGAGGACAAGTCTGGTTAGATTTCAACTGTAACCTTTGGTGGATTGTAATTTATATCAGAGTGCGCAGCGAACTAACGGAGTAAGGACTACAATGGGGAAACTACGGAGAAGATTCAACTCATCCGGGAGAGGCTACGCACGGCGCGAAGTAGACAGAAGAGCTACGCGGACCACAGACGAAGATCCTTGGAATTAAAAGTGGGAGATTATATGTTTTCCAAGGTGTCAAACAAGAAGGGCGTGTTCGATTCGGGAAGAAGGAGAAGTTAGCGCCAAGATATACCGGACCGTTTGAAGTGATCAAAGCAGTAGGCAATGCGGCGTATCAACTTCGACTACTAGCCCAGATATCCAGAGTACATGACGTGTTTCACGTGTCAATGTTGAGGACGTGTCACTCGGATGCAACTCCAGTCGTGAACTTGGAGGAGATGGAAATTTAAGACGGAGCAACCTACAAAGAACAACCGGTAGAAATTCTCGACGCAAAGGAAAAAGTACTTCGCAACAAAGTTATCAGATTGGTGAAGGTTTGGTGGCAACACCATGGAGTGGAGGAAGCTACATGGGAACCGGAGCAAGAAATGCGGGAGAAGTATCCATATTTGTTCGCTACTTGAGGTAAGTTTCGAGGACGAAACTTTCTTTAAGGGGGGTGGATTGTAACACCCCGCATTTTTATTTTATATATGTATATAGATATATAGTAAATAATGGTTGTAAAGATGTGGATAGGGGTATTGAAGTGTGTTTGAACTTTGTAAATTTGAAAAGTAAAGATTTAAAATGTGAATGAAAATCATAGTTGAAATTTAGTTTTAGTGAGTGAAAATATAAAATGTTAGGTCCTATAACTTGTATTAGATAGGTTTGGTGTATACATATGTGTTGGAGAGGTTTGTGATGGATTTGGTTCGTTTTGGAATTGATTGGAAATGGAAAACAAAAGAAATAGGCAAAACTCGGTAATTGGTACCGGTACTGGGTACCGGTACTGAATGGTACCGGTACTGAGTACCGGTACCCCGATTCCAGAAGGTTTCTTGTACCGGTACTAGGTACCGGTACCATCCGTCTGACGCCCGCTAAACAGTTAAAAGTCGGGATTTTTGTGTTATAAAACCCATCCTACATCCCATTTGCCCCATTTCTTCATCTCCCTCTTACCCTAACCCTCCTAGAAACCCTTAGAGAGAAAGAGAGAGAGATAAAACTCAAGATAAAAAGGAAAGACAAAGGGTTCACAAGTGATTCAAGACTCAAACCCTAGGTTTCTTCAAGAGCATAAGGTAGGGAATTTCTTCTCTTTCTCTTACATTGATGTTAGGGTTAATAAATATGTATGTTTTGATTCTTAATGATATGTATTTGCTATGGCTCCATTGTTTCTTGGTTCTTGTTCAATTGTTAACATGTTTTACACCAATCCCTCTTTTGTTTGAAAAACCCTAGTTTTCAAGAGTGATGGGTTTTCCTCTTGAACTCTTCCTTTATTCTTGATTTCAAAATCATAGTGTTTGGTGTTAAGTAATAAAATGATATTGTTGTGATCTCTTGCATTTTTCTTGGTTGGTTATTGAAAATGTCAAATGCTCAATTTGGGGATTTTTAAGATATACTTGTAAATTGTGGAATTGGATTTGGTATTGTATCTCTTATGAGTGTGGGATGACCATGGGTGGCCTTTGACGAGATATCGTAGAGTGGGTAGACGTGTTGCTTGCTCTGTGTGGGTTGGCATTTCTCCTACCACTCGTAGTGGGGTTAGTGCTTTGGTAAGACTAAACCGCTATTGCTCACGGGTGCCGTGTAAGAGGGTTAGTATACTAATACCTGGGTTGGATACGTCACTGCCATTGGTGTGGCATACGCCCTTCCTAAAGGATGGATATCTTTGATAAGATTTGTGTGGGTGTGTGTGGGTTAGATATTACTCAATGTGTCGATTCATGGGGTTTGCCTTACATCATGTTTGAGATACATATACATATTGATGGATTGTTGTAATATTGTGGAAAATGGTTTCCTACAAGGACTTGTGGGAGTATGGGATTCCACAAGGTCTTGTGGGAAAATGGTTTATATTTTGGAAAAATGGATATGTATTGGATCTTGGTCTCTTTTACTGTTTATGGAAATTACTGTTGCTACTTAAACTTGAGATCCATTTTAAAATGTCCCTGTTTTACTTCAAAGATTATGTATGCTATTTGTAAAATGAGACCGGCCATTTTATATGTTTTTTTATAAACCTTGTTTGAGTTTGAGAAGATTGTGCTACAGAGCTTCGTGCTCATCCCCTACAATTAATATTTTTCAGATTTGGCTTTAGAGGAAGAGCTCGGTCTGAATGAGCCGGGCCTTGGGGAAGCTTCCTTGGAGGGGTACTTAGATCCCGAATGGGACAACTGGAGATATAGCTTCTTTTGTACTAGACTAGGTTATTCATTTTGAACATTGTAAAGTCTAGTTTTCTTTTGTAATTCCGCTGCGCTACATTATTGGATTTTTGAGATGTAAATGCCATGGTTGGGCATATTCTTTTGGATAATGATGTAAATATTTTATGGATGATGAATGAAGTTTAATTTATTTATGGATGATATTTAGTGCTCTCATGATGTGAATGTTTTAGAATGTAATGCCGTCCAGGGTGGTATTTGGGGTGTTACAGATTTGGTATCAGAGCTTAGGCTTTAGGTCTTACATGGGAGCTGTAGGTTATGGATTACCACTAGAGATGTAGGTTTAGGGTGAAGGAAATTGTAAGTTAGATTTTGTATATGCCTTGTGCTTAAATCAAGACATCATACATATCACTTTAGTTTATATCTTACACATCAAGGAAACTAAATTGTGGATTGATGTGTAGGATGGACGGTACACGGGGACGAGGACGTGGTCGTGGTCGTGGAGGCCAAGAAAATCCACCACCACCACCTCCCGATGCCATGCAAGGCATCTATCAATGCTTGAGGAAGCTCACCACTCTGGTACAACACCAGAATGGGAACAACCATAACGGTGGGGCTCATCCACTAGCCCAAGTACAGGGCAACCGAGAGGAGAATAGGAGAATGGTAGTTCTCCGAGAGTTTCTGAGGCAACACCCGCCTACTTTCCAAGGGAGCTCTAACCCCTTGGATGCGGATAAATGGATCCGCCGAGCGAAGAAGATATGTGATGGCATGGGGATAGCCGAGGATATTCGGGTCGGCTTGGCGACTTATCTATTCGAGGGGGAGGCCGACCATTGGTGGGACTCAGTGAAAAGAATGAGGACCACAGATTCACTCACTTGGGAGGAATTTGACCAAATTTTCCAAGACAAGTACTTTCCGGAATCAGTAAGAGACAGAATGAAGGCCGATTTCCTTGCTCTCCGACAGGGCAGTAGGACGGTGATCGAGTACGAGAGGAGTTTCGATGAGCTATCCCGTTATGCTACAGAGTTTATATCTACTGAGGCCAGCAGGGCCAAGCGCTTTGAAGCCCTGCTATCCGGGAGAAGCTGGTGGCTCTCAAGATCCGGGAGTATGGGGACCTAGTTGACCGAGCTGCATTGGTGGAGAGAGATATAGAGGACAGCCAGCAGCGACAGAGCTTCGCGAGAGGAGGTCCGATCAGGACGGACCCTAGCACCAGTGGAGTGCAGCGAGCAACACCATACCGAAGTCCAGACCAGGCAGGTGGACAGGGACTTCTGACAACTCGAGGAGATGAAGTGACTCAGACTAGAACAAGAACTGACACGCGCCAATGCTTTGCATGCGGAGAGTATGGGCACTTCAAACATAGATGCCCCTCGTTTCCCCCAAGGACCAAACAAGCAACCGAGCAAGTACCAGCAAACAAGCCACCTCTACAAAGGCCAGCACAGCAGATACCTCAGATAGCTCGAGGAGCGGGAGGCGTACCAGAGAGAGTAGGCACGGATACACGCCGACGCTTCGCCTGTGGAGGTGTTGGGCACTTCAAAGATAATTGTCCATTGCTTTCCACCAAGACCAACCAAGTAACTGGGCGAGTGAATGCAAACAGGCCACCGCTACGACAGCCACTACCACCACAGAGACCGTTACAAGGTCAAGCCCCCGGCGGCGCTAATCAAGGAAGGGTTTTTGCTTTGACTCAACAGGAGGAAGATGCCTCCAACGCCATTGTGGAAGGTATTGTTCTTCTCTACCATTCTTGGGCCCGAATTACATTGGATACCTATGCGACTCATTCTTTTATACGTACTGCGGACGTTGTAGAATTTGGATTGGGTTCCGAGGAGCTAGAACATGCTTTATATGTTGACTTGCCTACGGGAAAATAAGGGGATACCAGTAGGGTTTAGTTATATGTAATCTTTGATTCTAATTTATAACTAATTGCTAGGGAATCATCATGTCTTTCCATTCTAGATAATATTACCTTGTTCTAAAATATATTATGTTTGGGTGAACCCTAAATCTTTTCTTATGCCTTCACACCCTAGTTCACACGGGAGATGTGTTTTTCTCTTGATTTCTCATTTGTTCTTGATTCCAAACCTTAAATCTTACCTTGTTTTAACTATGTTATGCTTGGGTAACCACTAATTCTCGTTGTATGCCTTCGAAATCTTAATTTTCAAGGAAAAGTGGGTTTTCTCTTGATTCCTTCCTTGTTCTTGAAATCTAAACTTGATATTCATTTGTCATTGAATTCTAACCTTGATATTCAATTGTCCTTGAGATCAAAACTTGTTATTCATTGGTTATTGAATTCTAACCTTAATATTCAATTGTTCTTGAGATCTAAGCTTGATAACCATTTATTCTTGATTCCTGAGCTTAATATTCATTTGTTATTAATTTCAAACCTTGCTTATTTATTTATTCTTGATTTCAAGACTTGACATTCAATTGCTCTTGATTTCAATACTTGATTTCTCTTTGTTCTTGAGTTCAAAACTTGATACTCATTAACCCCTGATTACAAAGCTTAATTATTCATTTGTCATTGATTTCAAACCTTGATAGTCGTTTGTTATCGATTCCAATACTCGATTGTTACCTTGTTCTTGATTCCCAAGCTTGATTATTTATTTGTTCCTTAATTCAAAATTCTAAAGATTGGTATTGACCAATAAAATGGTATTTTCGATGATATTATGTTAATTTTTCTTAAATTATTTCGTTGGAAAAATGTATATGGATTTGGAAGCTAAGATGGGAGGACAAGTCTGGTTAGATTTCAACTGTAACCTTTGGTGGATTGTAATTTATATCAGAGTGCGCAGCGAACTAACGGAGTAAGGACTACAATGGGGAAACTACGGAGAAGATTCAACTCATCCGGGAGAGGCTACGCACGGCGCGAAGTAGACAGAAGAGCTACGCGGACCACAGACGAAGATCCTTGGAATTAAAAGTGGGAGATTATATGTTTTCCAAGGTGTCACACAAGAAGGGCGTGTTCGATTCGGCAAGAAGGAGAAGTTAGCGCCAAGATATACCGGACCGTTTGAAGTGATCAAAGCAGTAGGCAATGCGGCGTATCAACTTCGACTACTAGCCCAGATATCCAAAGTACATGGCGTGTTTCACGTGTCAATGTTGAGGACGTGTCACTCGGATGCAACTCCAGTCGTGAACTTGGAGGAGATGGAAATTTAAGACGGAGCAACCTACGAAGAACAACCGGTAGAAATTCTCGACGCAAAGGAAAAAGTACTTCGCAACAAAGTTATCAGATTGGTGAAGGTTTGGTGGCAACACCATGGAGTGGAGGAAGCTACATGGGAACCGGAGCAAGAAATGCGGGAGAAGTATCCATATTTGTTCGCTACTTGAGGTAAGTTTCGAGGACGAAATTTTCTTTAAGGGGGGTGGATTGTAACACCCCGCATTTTTATTTTATATATGTATATAGATATATAGTAAATAATGGTTGTAAAGGTGTGGATAGGGGTATTGAAGTGTGTTTGAACTTTGTAAATTTGAAAAGTAAAGATTTAAAATGTGAATGAAAATCATAGTTGAAATTTAGTTTTAGTGAGTGAAAATATAAAATGTTAGGTCCTATAACTTGTATTAGATAGGTTTGGTGTATACATATGTGTTGGAGAGGTTTGTGATGGATTTGGTTCGTTTTGGAATTGATTGGAAATGGAAAACAAAAGAAATAGGCAAAACTCGGTAATTGGTACCGGTACTGGGTACCGGTACTGAATGGTACCGGTACTGAGTACCGGTACCCCGATTCCAGAAGGTTTCTTGTACCGGTACTAGGTACCGGTACCATCCGTCTGACGCCCGCTAAACAGTTAAAAGTCAGGATTTTTGTGTTATAAAACCCATCCTACATCCCATTTGCCCCATTTCTTCATCTCCCTCTTACCCTAACCCTCCTAGAAACCCTTAGAGAGAAAGAGAGAGAGATAAAACTCAAGATAAAAAGGAAAGACAAAGGGTTCACAAGTGATTCAAGACTCAAACCCTAGGTTTCTTCAAGAGCATAAGGTAGGGGATTTCTTCTCTTTCTCTTACATTGATGTTAGGGTTAATAAATATGTATGTTTTGATTCTTAATGATATGTATTTGCTATGGCTCCATTGTTTCTTGGTTCTTGTTCAATTGTTAACATGTTTTACACCAATCCCTCTTTTGTTTGAAAAACCCTAGTTTTCAAGAGTGATGGGTTTTCCTCTTGAACTCTTCCTTTATTCTTGATTTCAAAATCATAGTGTTTGGTGTTGAGTAATAAAATGATATTGTTGTGATCTCTTGCATTTTTCTTGGTTGGTTATTGAAAATGTCAAATGCTCAATTTGGGGATTTTTAAGATATACTTGTAAATTGTGGAATTGGATTTGGTATTGTATCTCTTATGAGTGTGGGATGACCATGGGTGGCCTTTGACGAGATATCGTAGAGTGGGTAGACGTGTTGCTTGCTCCGTGTGGGTTGGCATTTCTCCTACCACTCGTAGTGGGGTTAGTGCTTTGGTAAGACTAAACCGCTATTGCTCACGGGTGCCGTGTAAGAGGGTTAGTATACTAATACCTGGGTTGGATACGTCACTGCCATTGGTGTGGCATACGCCCTTCCTAAAGGATGAATATCTTTGATAAGATTTGTGTGGGTGTGTGTGGGTTAGATATTACTCAATGTGTCGATTCATGGGGTTTGCCTTACATCATGTTTGAGATACATATACATATTGATGGATTGTTGTAATATTGTGGAAAATGGTTTCCTACAAGGACTTGTGGGAGTATGGGATTCCACAAGGTCTTGTGGGAAAATGGTTTATATTTTGGAAAAATGGATATGTATTGGATCTTGGTCTCTTTTACTGTTTATGGAAATTACTGTTGCTACTTAAACTTGAGATCCATTTTAAAATGTCCCTGTTTTACTTCAAAGATTATGTATGCTATTTGTAAAATGAGACCGGCCATTTTATATGTTTTTTTATAAACCTTGTTTGAGTTTGAGAAGATTGTGCTACAGAGCTTCGTGCTCATCCCCTACAATTAATATTTTTCAGATTTGGCTTTAGAGGAAGAGCTCGGTCTGAATGAGCCGGGCCTTGGGGAAGCTTCCTTGGAGGGGTACTTAGATCCCGAATGGGACAACTGGAGATATAGCTTCTTTTGTACTAGACTAGGTTATTCATTTTGAACATTGTAAAGTCTAGTTTTCTTTTGTAATTCCGCTGCGCTACATTATTGGATTTTTGAGATGTAAATGCCATGGTTGGGCATATTCTTTTGGATAATGATGTAAATATTTTATGGATGATGAATGAAGTTTAATTTATTTATGGATGATATTTAGTGCTCTCATGATGTGAATGTTTTAGAATGTAATGCCGTCCAGGGTGGTATTTGGGGTGTTACAGATTTGGTATCAGAGCTTAGGCTTTAGGTCTTACATGGGAGCTGTAGGTTATGGATTACCACTAGAGATGTAGGTTTGGGGTGAAGGAAATTGTAAGTTAGATTTTGTATATGCCTTGTGCTTAAATCAAGACATCATACATATCACTTTAGTTTATATCTTACACATCAAGGAAACTAAATTGTGGATTGATGTGTAGGATGGACGGTACACGGGGACGAGGACGTGGTCGTGGTCGTGGAGGCCAAGAAAATCCACCACCACCACCTCCCGATGCCATGCAAGGCATCTATCAAAGCTTGAGGAAGCTCACCACTCTGGTACAACACTAGAATGGGAACAACCATAACGGTGGGGCTCATCCACTAGCCCAAGTACAGGGCAACCGAGAGGAGAATAGGAGAATGGTAGTTCTCCGAGAGTTTCTGAGGCAACACCCGGCTACTTTCCAAGGGAGCTCTAACCCCTTGGATGCGGATAAATGGATCCGCCGAGCGAAGAAGATATGTGATGGCATGGGGATAGCCGAGGATATTCGGGTCGGCTTGGCGACTTATCTATTCGAGGGGGAGGCCGACCATTGGTGGGACTCAGTGAAAAGAATGAGGACCACAGATTCACTCACTTGGGAGGAATTTGACCAAATTTTCCAAGACAAGTACTTTCCGAAATCAGTAAGAGACAGAATGAAGGCCGATTTCCTTGCTCTCCGACAGGGCAGTAGGACGGTGATCGAGTACGAGAGGAGTTTCGATGAGCTATCCCGTTATGCTACAGAGTTTATATCTACTGAGGCCAGCAGGGCCAAGCGCTTTGAAGCCCTGCTATCCGGGAGAAGCTGGTGGCTCTCAAGATCCGGGAGTATGGGGACCTAGTTGACCGAGCTGCATTGGTGGAGAGAGATATAGAGGACAGCCAGCAGCGACAGAGCTTCGCGAGAGGAGGTCCGATCAGGACGGACCCTAGCACCAGTGGAGTGCAGCGAGCAACACCATACCGAAGTCCAGACCAGGCAGGTGGACAGAGACTTCTGACAACTCGAGGAGATGAAGTGACTCAGACTAGAACAAGAACTGACACGCGCCAATGCTTTGCATGCGGAGAGTATGGGCACTTCAAACATAGATGCCCCTCGTTTCCCCAAAGGACCAAACAAGCAACCGAGCAAGTACCAGCAAACAAGCCACCTCTACAAAGGCCAGCACAGCAGATACCTCAGATAGCTCGAGGAGCGGGAGGCGTACCAGAGAGAGTAGGCACGGATGCACGCCGACGCTTCGCCTGTGGAGGTGTTGGGCACTTCAAAGATAATTGTCCATTGCTTTCCACCAAGACTAACCAAGTAACTGGGCGAGTGAATGCAAACAGGCCACCGCTACGACAGCCACTACCACCACAGAGACCGTTACAAGCTCAAGCCCCCGGCGGCGCTAATCAAGGAAGGGTTTTTGCTTTGACTCAACAGGAGGAAGATGCCTCCAACGCCATTGTGGAAGGTATTGTTCTTCTCTACCATTCTTGGGCCCGAATTACATTGGATACCTATGCGACTCATTCTTTTATACGTACTGCGGACGTTGTAGAATTTGGATTGGGTTCCGAGGAGCTAGAACATGCTTTATATGTTGACTTGCTTACGGGAAAATAAGGGGATACCAGTAGGGTTTAGTTATATGTAATCTTTGATTCTAATTTATAACTAATTGCTAGGGAATCATCATGTCTTTCCATTCTAGATAATATTACCTTGTTCTAAAATATATTATGTTTGGGTGAACCCTAAATCTTTTCTTATGCCTTCACACCCTAGTTCACACGGGAGATGTGTTTTTCTCTTGATTTCTCATTTGTTCTTGATTCCAAACCTTAAATCTTACCTTGTTTTAACTATGTTATGCTTGGGTAACCACTAATTCTCGTTGTATGCCTTCGAAACCTTAATTTTCAAGGAAAAGTGGGTTTTCTCTTGATTCCTTCCTTGTTCTTGAAATCTAAACTTGATATTCATTTGTCATTGAATTCTAACCTTGATATTCAATTGTCCTTGAGATCAAAACTTGTTATTCATTGGTTATTGAATTCTAACCTTAATATTCAATTGTTCTTGAGATCTAAGCTTGATAACCATTTATTCTTGATTCCTGAGCTTAATATTCATTTGTTATTAATTTCAAACCTTGCTTATTTATTTATTCTTGATTTCAAGACTTGACATTCAATTGCTCTTGATTTCAATACTTGATTTCTCTTTGTTCTTGAGTTCAAAACTTGATACTCATTAACCCCTGATTACAAAGCTTAATTATTCATTTGTCATTGATTTCAAACCTTGATAGTCGTTTGTTATCGATTCCAATACTCGATTGTTACCTTGTTCTTGATTCCCAAGCTTGATTATTTATTTGTTCCTTAATTCAAAATTCTAAAGATTGGTATTGACCAATAAAATGGTATTTTCGATGATATTATGTTAATTTTTCTTAAATTATTTCGTTGGAAAAATGTATATGGATTTGGAAGCTAAGATGGGAGGACAAGTCTGGTTAGATTTCAACTGTAACCTTTGGTGGATTGTAATTTATATCAGAGTGCGCAGCGAACTAACGGAGTAAGGACTACAATGGGGAAACTACGGAGAAGATTCAACTCATCCGGGAGAGGCTACGCACGGCGCGAAGTAGACAGAAGAGCTACGCGGACCACAGACGAAGATCCTTGGAATTAAAAGTGGGAGATTATATGTTTTCCAAGGTGTCACACAAGAAGGGCGTGTTCGATTCGGCAAGAAGGAGAAGTTAGCGCCAAGATATACCGGACCGTTTGAAGTGATCAAAGCAGTAGGCAATGCGGCGTATCAACTTCGACTACTAGCCCAGATATCCAGAGTACATGGCGTGTTTCACGTGTCAATGTTGAGGACGTGTCACTCGGATGCAACTCCAGTCGTGAACTTGGAGGAGATGGAAATTTAAGACGGAGCAACCTACGAAGAACAACCGGTAGAAATTCTCGACGCAAAGGAAAAAGTACTTCGCAACAAAGTTATCAGATTGGTGAAGGTTTGGTGGCAACACCATGGAGTGGAGGAAGCTACATGGGAACCGGAGCAAGAAATACGGGAGAAGTATCCATATTTGTTCGCTACTTGAGGTAAGTTTCGAGGACGAAACTTTTTTTAAGGGGGGTGGATTGTAACACCCCGCATTTTTATTTTATATATGTATATAGATATATAGTAAATAATGGTTGTAAAGATGTGGATAGGGGTATTGAAGTGTGTTTGAACTTTGTAAATTTGAAAAGTAAAGATTTAAAATGTGAATGAAAATCATAGTTGAAATTTAGTTTTAGTGAGTGAAAATATAAAATGTTAGGTCCTATAACTTGTATTAGATAGGTTTGGTGTATAAATATGTGTTGGAGAGGTTTGTGATGGATTTGGTTCGTTTTGGAATTGATTGGAAATGGAAAACAAAAGAAATAGGCAAAACTCGGTAATTGGTACCGGTACTGGGTACCGGTACTGAATGGTACCGGTACTGAGTACCGGTACCCCGATTCCAGAAGGTTTCTTGTACCGGTACTAGGTACCGGTACCATCCGTCTGACGCCCGCTAAACAGTTAAAAGTCGGGATTTTTGTGTTATAAAACCCATCCTACATCCCATTTGCCCCATTTCTTCATCTCCCTCTTACCCTAACCCTCCTAGAAACCCTTAGAGAGAAAGAGAGAGAGATAAAACTCAAGATAAAAAGGAAAGACAAAGGGTTCACAAGTGATTCAAGGCTCAAACCCTAGGTTTCTTCAAGAGCATAAGGTAGGGGATTTCTTCTCTTTCTCTTACATTGATGTTAGGGTTAATAAATATGTATGTTTTGATTCTTAATGATATGTATTTGCTATGGCTCCATTGTTTCTTGGTTCTTGTTCAATTGTTAACATGTTTTACACCAATCCCTCTTTTGTTTGAAAAACCCTAGTTTTCAAGAGTGATGGGTTTTCCTCTTGAACTCTTCCTTTATTCTTGATTTCAAAATCATAGTGTTTGGTGTTGAGTAATAAAATGATATTGTTGTGATCTCTTGCATTTTTCTTGGTTGGTTATTGAAAATGTCAAATGCTCAATTTGGGGATTTTTAAGATATACTTGTAAATTGTGGAATTGGATTTGGTATTGTATCTCTTATGAGTGTGGGATGACCATGGGTGGCCTTTGACGAGATATCGTAGAGTGGGTAGACGTGTTGCTTGCTCCGTGTGGGTTGGCATTTCTCCTACCACTCGTAGTGGGGTTAGTGCTTTGGTAAGACTAAACCGCTATTGCTCACGGGTGCCGTGTAAGAGGGTTAGTATACTAATACCTGGGTTGGATACGTCACTGCCATTGGTGTGGCATACGCCCTTCCTAAAGGATGAATATCTTTGATAAGATTTGTGTGGGTGTGTGTGGGTTAGATATTACTCAATGTGTCGATTCATGGGGTTTGCCTTACATCATGTTTGAGATACATATACATATTGATGGATTGTTGTAATATTGTGGAAAATGGTTTCCTACAAGGACTTGTGGGAGTATGGGATTCCACAAGGTCTTGTGGGAAAATGGTTTATATTTTGGAAAAATGGATATGTATTGGATCTTGGTCTCTTTTACTGTTTATGGAAATTACTGTTGCTACTTAAACTTGAGATCCATTTTAAAATGTCCCTGTTTTACTTCAAAGATTATGTATGCTATTTGTAAAATGAGACCGGCCATTTTATATGTTTTTTTATAAACCTTGTTTGAGTTTGAGAAGATTGTGCTACAGAGCTTCGTGCTCATCCCCTACAATTAATATTTTTCAGATTTGGCTTTAGAGGAAGAGCTCGGTCTGAATGAGCCGGGCCTTGGGGAAGCTTCCTTGGAGGGGTACTTAGATCCCGAATGGGACAACTGGAGATATAGCTTCTTTTGTACTAGACTAGGTTATTCATTTTGAACATTGTAAAGTCTAGTTTTCTTTTGTAATTCCGCTGCGCTACATTATTGGATTTTTGAGATGTAAATGCCATGGTTGGGCATATTCTTTTGGATAATGATGTAAATATTTTATGGATGATGAATGAAGTTTAATTTATTTATGGATGATATTTAGTGCTCTCATGATGTGAATGTTTTAGAATGTAATGCCGTCCAGGGTGGTATTTGGGGTGTTACAGATTTGGTATCAGAGCTTAGGCTTTAGGTCTTACATGGGAGCTGTAGGTTATGGATTACCACTAGAGATGTAGGTTTAGGGTGAAGGAAATTGTAAGTTAGATTTTGTATATGCCTTGTGCTTAAATCAAGACATCATACATATCACTTTAGTTTATATCTTACACATCAAGGAAACTAAATTGTTGATTGATGTGTAGGATGGACGGTACACGGGGACGAGGACGTGGTCGTGGTCGTGGAGGCCAAGAAAATCCACCACCACCACCTCCCGATGCCATGCATGGCATCTATCAATGCTTGAGGGAGCTCACCACTCTGGTACAACACCAGAATGGGAACAACCATAACGGTGGGGCTCATCCACTAGCCCAAGTACAGGGCAACCGAGAGGAGAATAGGAGAATGGTAGTTCTCCGAGAGTTTCTGAGGCAACACCCGCCTACTTTCCAAGGGAGCTCTAACCCCTTGGATGCGGATAAATGGATCCGCCGAGCGAAGAAGATATGTGATGGCATGGGGATAGCCGAGGATCTTCGGGTCGGCTTGGCGACTTATCTATTCGAGGGGGAGGCCGACCATTGGTGGGACTCAGTGAAAAGAATGAGGACCACGGATGCACTCACTTGGGAGGAATTTGACCAAATTTTCCAAGACAAGTACTTTCCGGAATCAGTAAGAGACAGAATGAAGGCCGATTTCCTTGGTCTCCGACAGGGCAGTAGGACGGTGATCGAGTACGAGAGGAGTTTCGATGAGCTATCTCGTTATGCTACAGAGTTTATATCTACTGAGGCCAGCAGGGCCAAGCGCTTTGAAGCCCTGCTATCCGGGAGAAGCTGGTGGCTCTCAAGATCCGGGAGTATGGGGACCTAGTTGACCGAGCTGCATTGGTGGAGAGAGATATAGAGGACAGCCAGCAGCGACAGAGCTTCGCGAGAGGAGGTCCGATCAGGACGGACCCTAGCACCAGTGGAGTGCAGCGAGCAGCACCATACCGAAGTCCAGACCAGGCAGGTGGACAGAGACTTCTGACAACTCGAGGAGATGAAGTGACTCAGACTAGAACAAGAACTGACACGCGCCAATGCTTTGCATGCGGAGAGTATGGGCACTTCAAACATAGATGCCCCTCGTTTCCCCCAAGGACCAAACAAGCAACCGAGCAAGTACCAGCAAACAAGCCACCTCTACAAAGGCCAGCACAGCAGATACCTCAGATAGCTCGAGGAGCGGGAGGCGTACCAGAGAGAGTAGGCACGGATGCACGCCGACGCTTCGCCTGTGGAGGTGTTGGGCACTTCAAAGATAATTGTCCATTGCTTTCCACCAAGACCAACCAAGTAACTGGGCGAGTGAATGCAAACAGGCCACCGCTACGACAGCCACTACCACCACAGAGACCGTTACAAGCTCAAGCCCCTGGCGGCGCTAATCAAGGAAGGGTTTTTGCTTTGACTCAACAGGAGGAAGATGCCTCCAACGCCATTGTGGAAGGTATTGTTCTTCTCTACCATTCTTGGGCCCGAATTACATTGGATACCTATGCGACTCATTCTTTTATACGTACTGCGGACGTTGTAGAATTTGGATTGGGTTCCGAGGAGCTAGAACATGCTTTATATGTTGACTTGCCTACGGGAAAATAAGGGGATACCAGTAGGGTTTAGTTATATGTAATCTTTGATTCTAATTTATAACTAATTGCTAGGGAATCATCATGTCTTTCCATTCTAGATAATATTACCTTGTTCTAAAATATATTATGTTTGGGTGAACCCTAAATCTTTTCTTATGCCTTCACACCCTAGTTCACACGGGAGATGTGTTTTTCTCTTGATTTCTCATTTGTTCTTGATTCCAAACCTTAAATCTTACCTTGTTTTAACTATGTTATGCTTGGGTAACCACTAATTCTCGTTGTATGCCTTCGAAACCTTAATTTTCAAGGAAAAGTGGGTTTTCTCTTGATTCCTTCCTTGTTCTTGAAATCTAAACTTGATATTCATTTGTCATTGAATTCTAACCTTGATATTCAATTGTCCTTGAGATCAAAACTTGTTATTCATTGGTTATTGAATTCTAACCTTAATATTCAATTGTTCTTGAGATCTAAGCTTGATAACCATTTATTCTTGATTCCTGAGCTTAATATTCATTTGTTATTAATTTCAAACCTTGCTTATTTATTTATTCTTGATTTCAAGACTTGACATTCAATTGCTCTTGATTTCAATACTTGATTTCTCTTTGTTCTTGAGTTCAAAACTTGATACTCTTTAACCCCTGATTACAAAGCTTAATTATTCATTTGTCATTGATTTCAAACCTTGATAGTCGTTTGTTATCGATTCCAATACTCGATTGTTACCTTGTTCTTGATTCCCAAGCTTGATTATTTATTTGTTCCTTAATTCAAAATTCTAAAGATTGGTATTGACCAATAAAATGGTATTTTCGATGATATTATGTTAATTTTTCTTAAATTATTTCGTTGGAAAAATGTATATGGATTTGGAAGCTAAGATGGGAGGACAAGTCTGGTTAGATTTCAACTGTAACCTTTGGTGGATTGTAATTTATATCAGAGTGCGCAGCGAACTAACGGAGTAAGGACTACAATGGGGAAACTACGGAGAAGATTCAACTCATCCGGGAGAGGCTACGCACGGCGCGAAGTAGACAGAAGAGCTACGCGGACCACAGACGAAGATCCTTGGAATTAAAAGTGGGAGATTATATGTTTTCCAAGGTGTCACACAAGAAGGGCGTGTTCGATTCGGCAAGAAGGAGAAGTTAGCGCCAAGATATACCGGACCGTTTGAAGTGATCAAAGCAGTAGGCAATGCGGCGTATCAACTTCGACTACTAGCCCAGATATCCAGAGTACATGGCGTGTTTCACGTGTCAATGTTGAGGACGTGTCACTCGGATGCAACTCCAGTCGTGAACTTGGAGGAGATGGAAATTTAAGACGGAGCAACCTACGAAGAACAACCGGTAGAAATTCTCGACGCAAAGGAAAAAGTACTTCGCAACAAAGTTATCAGATTGGTGAAGGTTTGGTGGCAACACCATGGAGTGGAGGAAGCTACATGGGAACCAGAGCAAGAAATGCGGGAGAAGTATCCATATTTGTTCGCTACTTGAGGTAAGTTTCGAGGACGAAACTTTCTTTAAGGGGGGTGGATTGTAACACCCCGCATTTTTATTTTATATATGTATATAGATATATAGTAAATAATGGTTGTAAAGATGTGGATAGGGGTATTGAAGTGTGTTTGAACTTTGTAAATTTGAAAAGTAAAGATTTAAAATGTGAATGAAAATCATAGTTGAAATTTAGTTTTAGTGAGTGAAAATATAAAATGTTAGGTCCTATAACTTGTATTAGATAGGTTTGGTGTATAAATATGTGTTGGAGAGGTTTGTGATGGATTTGGTTCGTTTTGGAATTGATTGGAAATGGAAAACAAAAGAAATAGGCAAAACTCGGTAATTGGTACCGGTACTGGGTACCGGTACTGAATGGTACCGGTACTGAGTACCGGTACCCCCGATTCCAGAAGGTTTCTTGTACCGGTACTAGGTACCGGTACCATCCGTCTGACGCCCGCTAAACAGTTAAAAGTCGGGATTTTTGTGTTATAAAACCCATCCTACATCCCATTTGCCCCATTTCTTCATCTCCCTCTTACCCTAACCCTCCTAGAAACCGTTAGAGAGAAAGAGAGAGAGATAAAACTCAAGATAAAAAGGAAAGACAAAGGGTTCACAAGTGATTCAAGACTCAAACCCTAGGTTTCTTCAAGAGCATAAGGTAGGGGATTTCTTCTCTTTCTCTTACATTGATGTTAGGGTTAATAAATATGTATGTTTTGATTCTTAATGATATGTATTTGCTATGGCTCCATTGTTTCTTGGTTCTTGTTCAATTGTTAACATGTTTTACACCAATCCCTCTTTTGTTTGAAAAACCCTAGTTTTCAAGAGTGCTGGGTTTTCCTCTTGAACTCTTCCTTTATTCTTGATTTCAAAATCATAGTGTTTGGTGTTGAGTAATAAAATGATGTTGTTGTGATCTCTTGCATTTTTCTTGGTTGGTTATTGAAAATGTCAAATGCTCAATTTGGGGATTTTTAAGATATACTTGTAAATTGTGGAATTGGATTTGGTATTGTATCTCTTATGAGTGTGGGATGACCATGGGTGGCCTTTGACGAGATATCGTAGAGTGGGTAGACGTGTTGCTTGCTCCGTGTGGGTTGGCATTTCTCCTACCACTCGTAGTGGGGTTAGTGCTTTGGTAAGACTAAACCGCTATTGCTCACGGGTGCCGTGTAAGAGGGTTAGTATACTAATACCTGGGTTGGATACGTCACTGCCATTGGTGTGGCATACGCCCTTCCTAAAGGATGAATATCTTTGATAAGATTTGTGTGGGTGTGTGTGGGTTAGATATTACTCAATGTGTCGATTCATGGGGTTTGCCTTACATCATGTTTGAGATACATATACATATTGATGGATTGTTGTAATATTGTGGAAAATGGTTTCCTACAAGGACTTGTGGGAGTATGGGATTCCACAAGGTCTTGTGGGAAAATGGTTTATATTTTGGAAAAATGGATATGTATTGGATCTTGGTCTCTTTTACTGTTTATGGAAATTACTGTTGCTACTTAAACTTGAGATCCATTTTAAAATGTCCCTGTTTTACTTCAAAGATTATGTATGCTATTTGTAAAATGAGACCGGCCATTTTATATGTTTTTTTATAAACCTTGTTTGAGTTTGAGAAGATTGTGCTACAGAGCTTCGTGCTCATCCCCTACAATTAATATTTTTCAGATTTGGCTTTAGAGGAAGAGCTCGGTGTGAATGAGCCGGGCCTTGGGGAAACTTCCTTGGAGGGGTACTTAGATCCCGAATGGGACAACTGGAGATATAGCTTCTTTTGTACTAGACTTGGTTATTCATTTTGGACATTGTAAAGTCTAGTTTTCTTTTGTAATTCCGCTGCGCTACATTATTGGATTTTTGAGATGTAAATGCCATGGTTGGGCATATTCTTTTGGATAATGATGTAAATATTTTATGGATGATGAATGAAGTTTAATTTATTTATGGATGATATTTAGTGCTCTCATGATGTGAATGTTTTAGAATGTAATGCCGTCCAGGGTGGTATTTGGGGTGTTACAGATTTGGTATCAGAGCTTAGGCTTTAGGTCTTACATGGGAGCTGTAGGTTATGGATTACCACTAGAGATGTAGGTTTAGGGTGAAGGAAATTGTAAGTTAGATTTTGTATATGCCTTGTGCTTAAATCAAGACATCATACATATCACTTTAGTTTATATCTTACACATCAAGGAAACTAAATTGTGGATTGATGTGTAGGATGGACGGTACACGGGGACGAGGACGTGGTCGTGGTCGTGGAGGCCAAGAAAATCCACCACCACCACCTCCCGATGCCATGCAAGGCATCTATCAATGCTTGAGGGAGCTCACCACTCTGGTACAACACCAGAATGGGAACAACCATAACGGTGGGGCTCATCCACTAGCCCAAGTACAGGGCAACCGAGAGGAGAATAGGAGAATGGTAGTTCTCCGAGAGTTTCTGAGGCAACACCCGCCTACTTTCCAAGGGAGCTCTAACCCCTTGGATGCGGATAAATGGATCCGCCGAGCGAAGAAGATATGTGATGGCATGGGGATAGCCGAGGATCTTCGGGTCGGCTTGGCGACTTATCTATTCGAGGGGGAGGCCGACCATTGGTGGGACTCAGTGAAAAGAATGAGGACCACGGATGCACTCACTTGGGAGGAATTTGACCAAATTTTCCAAGACAAGTACTTTCCGGAATCAGTAAGAGACAGAATGAAGGCCGATTTCCTTGCTCTCCGACAGGGCAGTAGGACGGTGATCGAGTACGAGAGGAGTTTCGATGAGCTATCCCGTTATGCTACAGAGTTTATATCTACTGAGGCCAGCAGGGCCAAGCGCTTTGAGCAGGGCTTGAGCCCTGCTATCCGGGAGAAGCTGGTGGCTCTCAAGATCCGGGAGTATGGGGACCTAGTTGACCGAGCTGCATTGGTGGAGAGAGATATAGAGGACAGCCAGCAGCGACAGAGCTTCGCGAGAGGAGGTCCGATCAGGACGGACCCTAGCACCAGTGGAGTGCAGCGAGCAGCACCATACTGAAGTCTAGACCAGGCAGGTGGACAGAGACTTCTGACAACTCGAGGAGATGAAGTGACTCAGACTAGAACAAGAACTGACCCGCGCCAATGCTTTTCCATGCGGAGAGTATGGGCACTTCAAACATAGATGCCCCTCGTTTCCCCCAAGGACCAAACAAGCAACCGAGCAAGTACCAGCAAACAAGCCACCTCTACAAAGGCCAGCACAGCAGATACCTCAGATAGCTCGAGGAGCGGGAGGCGTGCCAGAGATAGTAGGCACGGATGCACGCCGATGCTTCGCCTGTGGAGGTGTTGGGCACTTCAAAGATAATTGTCCATTGCTTTCCACCAAGACCAACCAAGTAACTGGGCGAGTGAATGCAAACAGGCCACCGCTACGACAGCCACTACCACCACAGAGACCGTTACAAGCTCAAGCCCCCGGCGGCGCTAATCAAGGAAGGGTTTTTGCTTTGACTCAACAGGAGGAAGATGCCTCCAACGCCATTGTGGAAGGTATTGTTCTTCTCTACCATTCTTGTGCCCGAATTACATTGGATACCTATGCGACTCATTCTTTTATACGTACTGCGGACGTTGTAGAATTTGGATTGGGTTCCGAGGAGCTAGAACATGCTTTATATGTTGACTTGCCTACGGGAAAATAAGGGGATACCAGTAGGGTTTGGTTATATGTAATCTTTGATTCTAATTTATAACTAATTGCTAGGGAATCATCATGTCTTTCCATTCTAGATAATATTACCTTGTTCTAAAATATATTATGTTTGGGTGAACCCTAAATCTTTTCTTATGCCTTCACACCCTAGTTCACACGGGAGATGTGTTTTTCTCTTGATTTCTCATTTGTTCTTGATTCCAAACCTTAAATCTTACCTTGTTTTAACTATGTTATGCTTGGGTAACCACTAATTCTCGTTGTATGCCTTCGAAACCTTAATTTTCAAGGAAAAGTGGGTTTTCTCTTGATTCCTTCCTTGTTCTTGAAATCTAAACTTGATATTCATTTGTCATTGAATTCTAACCTTGATATTCAATTGTCCTTGAGATCAAAACTTGTTATTCATTGGTTATTGAATTCTAACCTTAATATTCAATTGTTCTTGAGATCTAAGCTTGATAACCATTTATTCTTGATTCCTGAGCTTAATATTCATTTGTTATTAATTTCAAACCTTGCTTATTTATTTATTCTTGATTTCAAGACTTGACATTCAATTGCTCTTGATTTCAATACTTGATTTCTCTTTGTTCTTGAGTTCAAAACTTGATACTCTTTAACCCCTGATTACAAAGCTTAATTATTCATTTGTCATTGATTTTAAACCTTGATAGTCGTTTGTTATCGATTCCAATACTCGATTGTTACCTTGTTCTTGATTCCCAAGCTTGATTATTTATTTGTTCCTTAATTCAAAATTCTAAAGATTGGTATTGACCAATAAAATGGTATTTTCGATGATATTATGTTAATTTTTCTTAAATTATTTCGTTGGAAAAATGTATATGGATTTGGAAGCTAAGATGGGAGGACAAGTCTGGTTAGATTTCAACTGTAACCTTTGGTGGGTTGTAATTTATATCAGAGTGCGCAGCGAACTAACGGAGTAAGGACTACAATGGGGAAACTACGGAGAAGATTCAACTCATCCGGGAGAGGCTACGCACGGCGCGAAGTAGACAGAAGAGCTACGCGGACCACAGACGAAGATCCTTGGAATTAAAAGTGGGAGATTATATGTTTTCCAAGGTGTCACACAAGAAGGGCGTGTTCGATTCGGCAAGAAGGAGAAGTTAGCGCCAAGATATACCGGACCGTTTGAAGTGATCAAAGCAGTAGGCAATGCGGCGTATCAATTTCGACTACTAGCCCAGATATCCAGAGTACATGGCGTGTTTCACGTGTCGATGTTGAGGACGTGTCACTCGGATGCAACTCCAGTCGTGAACTTGGAGGAGATGGAAATTTAAGACGGAGCAACCTACGAAGAACAACCGGTAGAAATTCTCGACGCAAAGGAAAAAGTACTTCGCAACAAAGTTATCAGATTGGTGAAGGTTTGGTGGCAACACCATGGAGTGGAGGAAGCTACATGGGAACCGGAGCAAGAAATGCGGGAGAAGTATCCATATTTGTTCGCTACTTGAGGTAAGTTTCGAGGACGAAACTTTCTTTAAGGGGGGTGGATTGTAACACCCCGCATTTTTCTTTTATATATGTATATAGATATATAGTAAATAATGGTTGTAAAGATGTGGATAGGGGTATTGAAGTGTGTTTGAACTTTCTAAATTTGAAAAGTAAAGATTTAAAATGTGAATGAAAATCATAGTTGAAATTTAGTTTTAGTGAGTGAAAATATAAAATGTTAGGTCCTATAACTTGTATTAGATAGGTTTGGTGTATAAATATGTGTTGGAGAGGTTTGTGATGGATTTGGTTCGTTTTGGAATGGATTGGAAATGGAAAACAAAAGAAATAGGCAAAACTGGGTAATTGGTACCGGTACTGGTTACCGGTACCATCCGTCTGACGCCCGCTAAACAGTTAAAAGTCAGGATTTTTGTGTTATAAAACCCATCCTACATCCCATTTGCCCCATTTCTTCATCTCCCTCTTACCCTAACCCTCCTAGAAACCCTTAGAGAGAAAGAGAGAGAGATAAAACTCAAGATAAAAAGGAAAGACAAAGGGTTCACAAGTGATTCAAGACTCAAACCCTAGGTTTCTTCAAGAGCATAAGGTAGGGGATTTCTTCTCTTTCTCTTACATTGATGTTAGGGTTAATAAATATGTATGTTTTGATTCTTAATGATATGTATTTGCTATGGCTCCATTGTTTCTTGGTTCTTGTTCAATTGTTAACATGTTTTACACCAATCCTTCTTTTGTTTGAAAAACCCTAGTTTTCAAGAGTGATGGGTTTTCCTCTTGAACTCTTCCTTTATTCTTGATTTCAAAATCATAGTGTTTGGTGTTGAGTAATAAAATGATATTGTTGTGATCTCTTGCATTTTTCTTGGTTGGTTATTGAAAATGTCAAAAGCTCAATTTGGGGATTTTTAAGATATACTTGTAAATTGTGGAATTGGATTTGGTATTGTATCTCTTATGAGTGTGGGATGACCATGGGTGGCCTTTGACGAGATATCGTAGAGTGGGTAGACGTGTTGCTTGCTCCGTGTGGGTTGGCATTTCTCCTACCACTCGTAGTGGGGTTAGTGCTTTGGTAAGACTAAACCGCTATTGCTCACGGGTGCCGTGTAAGAGGGTTAGTATACTAATACCTGGGTTGGATACGTCACTGCCATTGGTGTGGCATACGCCCTTCCTAAAGGATGGATATCTTTGATAAGATTTGTGTGGGTGTGTGTGGGTTAGATATTACTCAATGTGTCGATTCATGGGGTTTGCCTTACATCATGTTTGAGATACATATACATATTGATGGATTGTTGTAATATTGTGGAAAATGGTTTCCTACAAGGACTTGTGGGAGTATGGGATTCCACAAGGTCTTGTGGGAAAATGGTTTATATTTTGGAAAAATGGATATGTATTGGATCTTGGTCTCTTTTACTGTTTATGGAAATTACTGTTGCTACTTAAACTTGAGATCCATTTTAAAATGTCCCTGTTTTACTTCAAAGATTATGTATGCTATTTGTAAAATGAGACCGGCCATTTTATATGTTTTTTTATAAACCTTGTTTGAGTTTGAGAAGATTGTGCTACAGAGCTTCGTGCTCATCCCCTACAATTAATATTTTTCAGATTTGGCTTTAGAGGAAGAGCTCGGTGTGAATGAGCCGGGCCTTGGGGAAGCTTCCTTGGAGGGGTACTTAGATCCCGAATGGGACAACTGGAGATATAGCTTCTTTTGTACTAGACTAGGTTATTCATTTTGGACATTGTAAAGTCTAGTTTTCTTTTGTAATTCCGCTGCGCTACATTATTGGATTTTTGAGATGTAAATGCCATGGTTGGGCATATTCTTTTGGATAATGATGTAAATATTTTATGGATGATGAATGAAGTTTAATTTATTTATGGATGATATTTAGTGCTCTCATGATGTGAATGTTTTAGAATGTAATGCCGTCCAGGGTGGTATTTGGGGTGTTACAGATTTGGTATCAGAGCTTAGGCTTTAGGTCTTACATGGGAGCTGTAGGTTATGGATTACCACTAGAGATGTAGGTTTAGGGTGAAGGAAATTGTAAGTTAGATTTTGTATATGCCTTGTGCTTAAATCAAGACATCATACATATCACTTTAGTTTATATCTTACACATCAAGGAAACTAAATTGTGGATTGATGTGTAGGATGGACGGTACACGGGGACGAGGACGTGGTCGTGGTCGTGGAGGCCAAGAAAATCCACCACCACCACCTCCCGATGCCATGCAAGGCATCTATCAATGCTTGAGGGAGCTCACCACTCTGGTACAACACCAGAATGGGAACAACCATAACGGTGGGGCTCATCCACTAGCCCAAGTACAGGGCAACCGAGAGGAGAATAGGAGAATGGTAGTTCTCCGAGAGTTTCTGAGGCAACACCCGCCTACTTTCCAAGGGAGCTCTAACCCCTTGGATGCGGATAAATGGATCCGCCGAGCGAAGAAGATATGTGATGGCATGGGGATAGCCGAGGATCTTCGGGTCGACTTGGCGACTTATCTATTCGAGGGGGAGGCCGACCATTGGTGGGACTCAGTGAAAAGAATGAGGACCACGGATGCACTCACTTGGGAGGAATTTGACCAAATTTTCCAAGACAAGTACTTTCCGGAATCAGTAAGAGACAGAATGAAGGCCGATTTCCTTGCTCTCCGACAGGGCAGTAGGACGGTGATCGAGTACGAGAGGAGTTTCGATGAGCTATCCCGTTATGCTACAGAGTTTATATCTACTGAGGCCAGCAGGGCCAAGCGCTTTGAGCAGGGCTTGAGCCCTGCTATCCGGGAGAAGCTGGTGGCTCTCAAGATCCGGGAGTATGGGGACCTAGTTGACCGAGCTGCATTGGTGGAGAGAGATATAGAGGACAGCCAGCAGCGACAGAGCTTCGCGAGAGGAGGTCCGATCAGGACGGACCCTAGCACCAGTGGAGTGCAGCGAGCAGCACCATACCGAAGTCTAGACCAGGCAGGTGGACAGAGACTTCTGACAACTCGAGGAGATGAAGTGACTCAGACTAGAACAAGAACTGACCCGCGCCAATGCTTTGCATGCGGAGAGTATGGGCACTTCAAACATAGATGCCCCTCGTTTCCCCCAAGGACCAAACAAGCAACCGAGCAAGTACCAGCAAACAAGCCACCTCTACAAAGGCCAGCACAGCAGATACCTCAGATAGCTCGAGGAGCGGGAGGCGTGCCAGAGAGAGTAGGCACGGATGCACGCCGATGCTTCGCCTGTGGAGGTGTTGGGCACTTCAAAGATAATTGTCCATTGCTTTCCACCAAGACCAACCAAGTAACTGGGCGAGTGAATGCAAACAGGCCACCGCTACGACAGCCACTACCACCACAGAGACCGTTACAAGCACAAGCCCCCGGCGGCGCTAATCAAGGAAGGGTTTTTGCTTTGACTCAACAGGAGGAAGATGCCTCCAACGCCATTGTGGAAGGTATTGTTCTTCTCTACCATTCTTGTGCCCGAATTACATTGGATACCTATGCGACTCATTCTTTTATACGTACTGCGGACGTTGTAGAATTTGGATTGGGTTCCGAGGAGCTAGAACATGCTTTATATGTTGACTTGCCTACGGGAAAATAAGGGGATACCAGTAGGGTTTAGTTATATGTAATCTTTGATTCTAATTTATAACTAATTGCTAGGGAATCATCATGTCTTTCCATTCTAGATAATATTACCTTGTTCTAAAATATATTATGTTTGGGTGAACCCTAAATCTTTTCTTATGCCTTCACACCCTAGTTCACACGGGAGATGTGTTTTTCTCTTGATTTCTCATTTGTTCTTGATTCCAAACCTTAAATCTTACCTTGTTTTAACTATGTTATGCTTGGGTAACCACTAATTCTCGTTGTATGCCTTCGAAACCTTAATTTTCAAGGAAAAGTGGGTTTTCTCTTGATTCCTTCCTTGTTCTTGAAATCTAAACTTGATATTCATTTGTCATTGAATTCTAACCTTGATATTCAATTGTCCTTGAGATCAAAACTTTTTATTCATTGGTTATTGAATTCTAACCTTAATATTCAATTGTTCTTGAGATCTAAGCTTGATAACCATTTATTCTTGATTCCTGAGCTTAATATTCATTTGTTATTAATTTCAAACCTTGCTTATTTATTTATTCTTGATTTCAAGACTTGACATTCAATTGCTCTTGATTTCAATACTTGATTTCTCTTTGTTCTTGAGTTCAAAACTTGATACTCTTTAACCCCTGATTACAAAGCTTAATTATTCATTTGTCATTGATTTCAAACCTTGATAGTCGTTTGTTATCGATTCCAATACTCGATTGTTACCTTGTTCTTGATTCCCAAGCTTGATTATTTATTTGTTCCTTAATTCAAAATTCTAAAGATTGGTATTGACCAATAAAATGGTATTTTCGATGATATTATGTTAATTTTTCTTAAATTATTTCGTTGGAAAAATGTATATGGATTTGGAAGCTAAGATGGGAGGACAAGTCTGGTTAGATTTCAACTGTAACCTTTGGTGGATTGTAATTTATATCAGAGTGCGCAGCGAACTAACGGAGTAAGGACTACAATGGGGAAACTACGGAGAAGATTCAACTCATCCGGGAGAGGCTACGCACGGCGCGAAGTAGACAGAAGAGCTACGCGGACCACAGACGAAGATCCTTGGAATTAAAAGTGGGAGATTATATGTTTTCCAAGGTGTCACACAAGAAGGGCGTGTTCGATTCGGCAAGAAGGAGAAGTTAGCGCCAAGATATACCGGACCGTTTGAAGTGATCAAAGCAGTAGGCAATGCGGCGTATCAATTTCGACTACTAGCCCAGATATCCAGAGTACATGGCGTGTTTCACGTGTCGATGTTGAGGACGTGTCACTCGGATGCAACTCCAGTCGTGAACTTGGAGGAGATGGAAATTTAAGACGGAGCAACCTACGAAGAACAACCGGTAGAAATTCTCGACGCAAAGGAAAAAGTACTTCGCAACAAAGTTATCAGATTGGTGAAGGTTTGGTGGCAACACCATGGAGTGGAGGAAGCTACATGGGAACCGGAGCAAGAAATGCGGGAGAAGTATCCATATTTGTTCGCTACTTGAGGTAAGTTTCGAGGACGAAACTTTCTTTAAGGGGGGTGGATTGTAACACCCCGCATTTTTCTTTTATATATGTATATAGATATATAGTAAATAATGGTTGTAAAGATGTGGATAGGGGTATTGAAGTGTGTTTGAACTTTCTAAATTTGAAAAGTAAAGATTTAAAATGTGAATGAAAATCATAGTTGAAATTTAGTTTTAGTGAGTGAAAATATAAAATGTTAGGTCCTATAACTTGTATTAGATAGGTTTGGTGTATAAATATGTGTTGGAGAGGTTTGTGATGGATTTGGTTCGTTTTGGAATGGATTGGAAATGGAAAACAAAAGAAATAGGCAAAACTGGGTAATTGGTACCGGTACTGGGTACCGGTACCATCCGTCTGACGCCCGCTAAACAGTTAAAAGTCGGGATTTTTGTGTTATAAAACCCATCCTACATCCCATTTGCCCCATTTCTTCATCTCCCTCTTACCCTAACCCTCCTAGAAACCCTTAGAGAGAAAGAGAGAGAGATAAAACTCAAGATAAAAAGGAAAGACAAAGGGTTCACAAGTGATTCAAGACTCAAACCCTAGGTTTCTTCAAGAGCATAAGGTAGGGGATTTCTTCTCTTTCTCTTACATTGATGTTAGGGTTAATAAATATGTATGTTTTGATTCTTAATGATATGTATTTGCTATGGCTCCATTGTTTCTTAGTTCTTGTTCAATTGTTAACATGTTTTACACAAATCCCTCTTTTGTTTGAAAAACCCTAGTTTTCAAGAGTGATGGGTTTTCCTCTTGAACTCTTCCTTTATTCTTGATTTCAAAATCATAGTGTTTGGTGTTGAGTAATAAAATGATATTGTTGTGATCTCTTGCATTTTTCTTGGTTGGTTATTGAAAATGTCAAATGCTCAATTTGGGGATTTTTAAGATATACTTGTAAATTGTGGAATTGGATTTGGTATTGTATCTCTTATGAGTGTGGGATGACCATGGGTGGCCTTTGACGAGATATCGTAGAGTGGGTAGACGTGTTGCTTGCTCCGTGTGGGTTGGCATTTCTCCTACCACTCGTAGTGGGGTTAGTGCTTTGGTAAGACTAAACCGCTATTGCTCACGGGTGCCGTGTAAGAGGGTTAGTATACTAATACCTGGGTTGGATACGTCACTGCCATTGGTGTGGCATACGCCCTTCCTAAAGGATGGATATCTTTGATAAGATTTGTGTGGGTGTGTGTGGGTTAGATATTACTCAATGTGTCGATTCATGGGGTTTGCCTTACATCATGTTTGAGATACATATACATATTGATGGATTGTTGTAATATTGTGGAAAATGGTTTCCTACAAGGACTTGTGGGAGTATGGGATTCCACAAGGTCTTGTGGGAAAATGGTTTATATTTTGGAAAAATGGATATGTATTGGATCTTGGTCTCTTTTACTGTTTATGGAAATTACTGTTGCTACTTAAACTTGAGATCCATTTTAAAATGTCCCTGTTTTACTTCAAAGATTATGTATGCTATTTGTAAAATGAGACCGGCCATTTTATATGTTTTTTTATAAACCTTGTTTGAGTTTGGGAAGATTGTGCTACAGAGCTTCGTGCTCATCCCCTACAATTAATATTTTTCAGATTTGGCTTTAGAGGAAGAGCTCGGTGTGAATGAGCCGGGCCTTGGGGAAGCTTCCTTGGAGGGGTACTTAGATCCCGAATGGGACAACTGGAGATATAGCTTCTTTTGTACTAGACTAGGTTATTCATTTTGGACATTGTAAAGTCTAGTTTTCTTTTGTAATTCCGCTGCGCTACATTATTGGATTTTTGAGATGTAAATGCCATGGTTGGGCATATTCTTTTGGATAATGATGTAAATATTTTATGGATGATGAATGAAGTTTAATTTATTTATGGATGATATTTAGTGCTCTCATGATGTGAATGTTTTAGAATGTAATGCCGTCCAGGGTGGTATTTGGGGTGTTACAGATTTGGTATCAGAGCTTAGGCTTTAGGTCTTACATGGGAGCTGTAGGTTATGGATTACCACTAGAGATGTAGGTTTAGGGTGAAGGAAATTGTAAGTTAGATTTTGTATATGCCTTGTGCTTAAATCAAGACATCATACATATCACTTTAGTTTATATCTTACACATCAAGGAAACTAAATTGTGGATTGATGTGTAGGATGGACGGTACACGGGGACGAGGACGTGGTCGTGGTCGTGGAGGCCAAGAAAATCCACCACCACCACCTCCCGATGCCATGCAAGGCATCTATCAATGCTTGAGGAAGCTCACCACTCTGGTACAACACCAGAATGGGAACAACCATAACGGTGGGGCTCATCCACTAGCCCAAGTACAGGGCAACCGAGAGGAGAATAGGAGAATGGTAGTTCTCCGAGAGTTTCTGAGGCAACACCCGGCTACTTTCCAAGGGAGCTCTAACCCCTTGGATGCGGATAAATGGATCCGCCGAGCGAAGAAGATATGTGATGGCATGGGGATAGCCGAGGATATTCGGGTCGGCTTGGCGACTTATCTATTCGAGGGGGAGGCCGACCATTGGTGGGACTCAGTGAAAAGAATGAGGACCACAGATTCACTCACTTGGGAGGAATTTGACCAAATTTTCCAAGACAAGTACTTTCCGGAATCAGTAAGAGACAGAATGAAGGCCGATTTCCTTGCTCTCCGACAGGGCAGTAGGACGGTGATCGAGTACGAGAGGAGTTTCGATGAGCTATCCCGTTATGCTACAGAGTTTATATCTACTGAGGCCAGCAGGGCCAAGCGCTTTGAAGCCCTGCTATCCGGGAGAAGCTGGTGGCTCTCAAGATCCGGGAGTATGGGGACCTAGTTGACCGAGCTGCATTGGTGGAGAGAGATATAGAGGACAGCCAGCAGCGACAGAGCTTCGCGAGAGGAGGTCCGATCAGGACGGACCCTAGCACCAGTGGAGTGCAGCGAGCAGCACCATACCGAAGTCTAGACCAGGCAGGTGGACAGAGACTTCTGACAACTCGAGGAGATGAAGTGACTCAGACTAGAACAAGAACTGACCCGCGCCAATGCTTTGCATGCGGAGAGTATGGGCACTTCAAACATAGATGCCCCTCGTTTCCCCCAAGGACCAAACAAGCAACCGAGCAAGTACCAGCAAACAAGCCACCTCTACAAAGGCCAGCACAACAGATACCTCAGATAGCTCGAGGAGCGGGAGGCGTGCCAGAGAGAGTAGGCACGGATGCACGCCGATGCTTCGCCTGTGGAGGTGTTGGGCACTTCAAAGATAATTGTCCATTGCTTTCCACCAAGACCAACCAAGTAACTGGGCGAGTGAATGCAAACAGGCCACCGCTACGACAGCCACTACCACCACAGAGACCGTTACAAGCTCAAGCCCCCGGCGGCGCTAATCAAGGAAGGGTTTTTGCTTTGACTCAACAGGAGGAAGATGCCTCCAACGCCATTGTGGAAGGTATTGTTCTTCTCTACCATTCTTGTGCCCGAATTACATTGGATACCTATGCGACTCATTCTTTTATACGTACTGCGGACGTTGTAGAATTTGGATTGGGTTCCGAGGAGCTAGAACATGCTTTATATGTTGACTTGCCTACGGGAAAATAAGGGGATACCAGTAGGGTTTAGTTATATGTAATCTTTGATTCTAATTTATAACTAATTGCTAGGGAATCATCATGTCTTTCCATTCTAGATAATATTACCTTGTTCTAAAATATATTATGTTTGGGTGAACCCTAAATCTTTTCTTATGCCTTCACACCCTAGTTCACACGGGAGATGTGTTTTTCTCTTGATTTCTCATTTGTTCTTGATTCCAAACCTTAAATCTTACCTTGTTTTAACTATGTTATGCTTGGGTAACCACTAATTCTCGTTGTATGCCTTCGAAACCTTAATTTTCAAGGAAAAGTGGGTTTTCTCTTGATTCCTTCCTTGTTCTTGAAATCTAAACTTGATATTCATTTGTCATTGAATTCTAACCTTGATATTCAATTGTCCTTGAGATCAAAACTTTTTATTCATTGGTTATTGAATTCTAACCTTAATATTCAATTGTTCTTGAGATCTAAGCTTGATAACCATTTATTCTTGATTCCTGAGCTTAATATTCATTTGTTATTAATTTCAAACCTTGCTTATTTATTTATTCTTGATTTCAAGACTTGACATTCAATTGCTCTTGATTTCAATACTTGATTTCTCTTTGTTCTTGAGTTCAAAACTTGATACTCTTTAACCCCTGATTACAAAGCTTAATTATTCATTTGTCATTGATTTCAAACCTTGATAGTCGTTTGTTATCGATTCCAATACTCGATTGTTACCTTGTTCTTGATTCCCAAGCTTGATTATTTATTTGTTCCTTAATTCAAAATTCTAAAGATTGGTATTGACCAATAAAATGGTATTTTCGATGATATTATGTTAATTTTTCTTAAATTATTTCGTTGGAAAAATGTATATGGATTTGGAAGCTAAGATGGGAGGACAAGTCTGGTTAGATTTCAACTGTAACCTTTGGTGGATTGTAATTTATATCAGAGTGCGCAGCGAACTAACGGAGTAAGGACTACAATGGGGAAACTACGGAGAAGATTCAACTCATCCGGGAGAGGCTACGCACGGCGCGAAGTAGACAGAAGAGCTACGCGGACCACAGACGAAGATCCTTGGAATTAAAAGTGGGAGATTATATGTTTTCCAAGGTGTCACACAAGAAGGGCGTGTTCGATTCGGCAAGAAGGAGAAGTTAGCGCCAAGATATACCGGACCGTTTGAAGTGATCAAAGCAGTAGGCAATGCGGCGTATCAATTTCGACTACTAGCCCAGATATCCAGAGTACATGGCGTGTTTCACGTGTCGATGTTGAGGACGTGTCACTCGGATGCAACTCCAGTCGTGAACTTGGAGGAGATGGAAATTTAAGACGGAGCAACCTACGAAGAACAACCGGTAGAAATTCTCGACGCAAAGGAAAAAGTACTTCGCAACAAAGTTATCAGATTGGTGAAGGTTTGGTGGCAACACCATGGAGTGGAGGAAGCTACATGGGAACCGGAGCAAGAAATGCGGGAGAAGTATCCATATTTGTTCGCTACTTGAGGTAAGTTTCGAGGACGAAACTTTCTTTAAGGGGGGTGGATTGTAACACCCCGCATTTTTCTTTTATATATGTATATAGATATATAGTAAATAATGGTTGTAAAGATGTGGATAGGGGTATTGAAGTGTGTTTGAACTTTCTAAATTTGAAAAGTAAAGATTTAAAATGTGAATGAAAATCATAGTTGAAATTTAGTTTTAGTGAGTGAAAATATAAAATGTTAGGTCCTATAACTTGTATTAGATAGGTTTGGTGTATAAATATGTGTTGGAGAGGTTTGTGATGGATTTGGTTCGTTTTGGAATGGATTGGAAATGGAAAACAAAAGAAATAGGCAAAACTGGGTAATTGGTACCGGTACTGGGTACCGGTACCATCCGTCTGACGCCCGCTAAACAGTTAAAAGTCGGGATTTTTGTGTTATAAAACCCATCCTACATCCCATTTGCCCCATTTCTTCATCTCCCTCTTACCCTAACCCTCCTAGAAACCCTTAGAGAGAAAGAGAGAGAGATAAAACTCAAGATAAAAAGGAAAGACAAAGGGTTCACAAGTGATTCAAGACTCAAACCCTAGGTTTCTTCAAGAGCATAAGGTAGGGGATTTCTTCTCTTTCTCTTACATTGATGTTAGGGTTAATAAATATGTATGTTTTGATTCTTAATGATATGTATTTGCTATGGCTCCATTGTTTCTTAGTTCTTGTTCAATTGTTAACATGTTTTACACAAATCCCTCTTTTGTTTGAAAAACCCTAGTTTTCAAGAGTGATGGGTTTTCCTCTTGAACTCTTCCTTTATTCTTGATTTCAAAATCATAGTGTTTGGTGTTGAGTAATAAAATGATATTGTTGTGATCTCTTGCATTTTTCTTGGTTGGTTATTGAAAATGTCAAATGCTCAATTTGGGGATTTTTAAGATATACTTGTAAATTGTGGAATTGGATTTGGTATTGTATCTCTTATGAGTGTGGGATGACCATGGGTGGCCTTTGACGAGATATCGTAGAGTGGGTAGACGTGTTGCTTGCTCCGTGTGGGTTGGCATTTCTCCTACCACTCGTAGTGGGGTTAGTGCTTTGGTAAGACTAAACCGCTATTGCTCACGGGTGCCGTGTAAGAGGGTTAGTATACTAATACCTGGGTTGGATACGTCACTGCCATTGGTGTGGCATACGCCCTTCCTAAAGGATGGATATCTTTGATAAGATTTGTGTGGGTGTGTGTGGGTTAGATATTACTCAATGTGTCGATTCATGGGGTTTGCCTTACATCATGTTTGAGATACATATACATATTGATGGATTGTTGTAATATTGTGGAAAATGGTTTCCTACAAGGACTTGTGGGAGTATGGGATTCCACAAGGTCTTGTGGGAAAATGGTTTATATTTTGGAAAAATGGATATGTATTGGATCTTGGTCTCTTTTACTGTTTATGGAAATTACTGTTGCTACTTAAACTTGAGATCCATTTTAAAATGTCCCTGTTTTACTTCAAAGATTATGTATGCTATTTGTAAAATGAGACCGGCCATTTTATATGTTTTTTTATAAACCTTGTTTGAGTTTGGGAAGATTGTGCTACAGAGCTTCGTGCTCATCCCCTACAATTAATATTTTTCAGATTTGGCTTTAGAGGAAGAGCTCGGTGTGAATGAGCCGGGCCTTGGGGAAGCTTCCTTGGAGGGGTACTTAGATCCCGAATGGGACAACTGGAGATATAGCTTCTTTTGTACTAGACTAGGTTATTCATTTTGGACATTGTAAAGTCTAGTTTTCTTTTGTAATTCCGCTGCGCTACATTATTGGATTTTTGAGATGTAAATGCCATGGTTGGGCATATTCTTTTGGATAATGATGTAAATATTTTATGGATGATGAATGAAGTTTAATTTATTTATGGATGATATTTAGTGCTCTCATGATGTGAATGTTTTAGAATGTAATGCCGTCCAGGGTGGTATTTGGGGTGTTACAGATTTGGTATCAGAGCTTAGGCTTTAGGTCTTACATGGGAGCTGTAGGTTATGGATTACCACTAGAGATGTAGGTTTAGGGTGAAGGAAATTGTAAGTTAGATTTTGTATATGCCTTGTGCTTAAATCAAGACATCATACATATCACTTTAGTTTATATCTTACACATCAAGGAAACTAAATTGTGGATTGATGTGTAGGATGGACGGTACACGGGGACGAGGACGTGGTCGTGGTCGTGGAGGCCAAGAAAATCCACCACCACCACCTCCCGATGCCATGCAAGGCATCTATCAATGCTTGAGGAAGCTCACCACTCTGGTACAACACCAGAATGGGAACAACCATAACGGTGGGGCTCATCCACTAGCCCAAGTACAGGGCAACCGAGAGGAGAATAGGAGAATGGTAGTTCTCCGAGAGTTTCTGAGGCAACACCCGGCTACTTTCCAAGGGAGCTCTAACCCCTTGGATGCGGATAAATGGATCCGCCGAGCGAAGAAGATATGTGATGGCATGGGGATAGCCGAGGATATTCGGGTCGGCTTGGCGACTTATCTATTCGAGGGGGAGGCCGACCATTGGTGGGACTCAGTGAAAAGAATGAGGACCACAGATTCACTCACTTGGGAGGAATTTGACCAAATTTTCCAAGACAAGTACTTTCCGGAATCAGTAAGAGACAGAATGAAGGCCGATTTCCTTGCTCTCCGACAGGGCAGTAGGACGGTGATCGAGTACGAGAGGAGTTTCGATGAGCTATCCCGTTATGCTACAGAGTTTATATCTACTGAGGCCAGCAGGGCCAAGCGCTTTGAAGCCCTGCTATCCGGGAGAAGCTGGTGGCTCTCAAGATCCGGGAGTATGGGGACCTAGTTGACCGAGCTGCATTGGTGGAGAGAGATATAGAGGACAGCCAGCAGCGACAGAGCTTCGCGAGAGGAGGTCCGATCAGGACGGACCCTAGCACCAGTGGAGTGCAGCGAGCAGCACCATACCGAAGTCTAGACCAGGCAGGTGGACAGAGACTTCTGACAACTCGAGGAGATGAAGTGACTCAGACTAGAACAAGAACTGACCCGCGCCAATGCTTTGCATGCGGAGAGTATGGGCACTTCAAACATAGATGCCCCTCGTTTCCCCCAAGGACCAAACAAGCAACCGAGCAAGTACCAGCAAACAAGCCACCTCTACAAAGGCCAGCACAGCAGATACCTCAGATAGCTCGAGGAGCGGGAGGCGTGCCAGAGAGAGTAGGCACGGATGCACGCCGATGCTTCGCCTGTGGAGGTGTTGGGCACTTCAAAGATAATTGTCCATTGCTTTCCACCAAGACCAACCAAGTAACTGGGCGAGTGAATGCAAACAGGCCACCGCTACGACAGCCACTACCACCACAGAGACCGTTACAAGCTCAAGCCCCCGGCGGCGCTAATCAAGGAAGGGTTTTTGCTTTGACTCAACAGGAGGAAGATGCCTCCAACGCCATTGTGGAAGGTATTGTTCTTCTCTACCATTCTTGTGCCCGAATTACATTGGATACCTATGCGACTCATTCTTTTATACGTACTGCGGACGTTGTAGAATTTGGATTGGGTTCCGAGGAGCTAGAACATGCTTTATATGTTGACTTGCCTACGGGAAAATAAGGGGATACCAGTAGGGTTTAGTTATATGTAATCTTTGATTCTAATTTATAACTAATTGCTAGGGAATCATCATGTCTTTCCATTCTAGATAATATTACCTTGTTCTAAAATATATTATGTTTGGGTGAACCCTAAATCTTTTCTTATGCCTTCACACCCTAGTTCACACGGGAGATGTGTTTTTCTCTTGATTTCTCATTTGTTCTTGATTCCAAACCTTAAATCTTACCTTGTTTTAACTATGTTATGCTTGGGTAACCACTAATTCTCGTTGTATGCCTTCGAAACCTTAATTTTCAAGGAAAAGTGGGTTTTCTCTTGATTCCTTCCTTGTTCTTGAAATCTAAACTTGATATTCATTTGTCATTGAATTCTAACCTTGATATTCAATTGTCCTTGAGATCAAAACTTTTTATTCATTGGTTATTGAATTCTAACCTTAATATTCAATTGTTCTTGAGATCTAAGCTTGATAACCATTTATTCTTGATTCCTGAGCTTAATATTCATTTGTTATTAATTTCAAACCTTGCTTATTTATTTATTCTTGATTTCAAGACTTGACATTCAATTGCTCTTGATTTCAATACTTGATTTCTCTTTGTTCTTGAGTTCAAAACTTGATACTCTTTAACCCCTGATTACAAAGCTTAATTATTCATTTGTCATTGATTTCAAACCTTGATAGTCGTTTGTTATCGATTCCAATACTCGATTGTTACCTTGTTCTTGATTCCCAAGCTTGATTATTTATTTGTTCCTTAATTCAAAATTCTAAAGATTGGTATTGACCAATAAAATGGTATTTTCGATGATATTATGTTAATTTTTCTTAAATTATTTCGTTGGAAAAATGTATATGGATTTGGAAGCTAAGATGGGAGGACAAGTCTGGTTAGATTTCAACTGTAACCTTTGGTGGATTGTAATTTATATCAGAGTGCGCAGCGAACTAACGGAGTAAGGACTACAATGGGGAAACTACGGAGAAGATTCAACTCATCCGGGAGAGGCTACGCACGGCGCGAAGTAGACAGAAGAGCTACGCGGACCACAGACGAAGATCCTTGGAATTAAAAGTGGGAGATTATATGTTTTCCAAGGTGTCACACAAGAAGGGCGTGTTCGATTCGGCAAGAAGGAGAAGTTAGCGCCAAGATATACCGGACCGTTTGAAGTGATCAAAGCAGTAGGCAATGCGGCGTATCAATTTCGACTACTAGCCCAGATATCCAGAGTACATGGCGTGTTTCACGTGTCGATGTTGAGGACGTGTCACTCGGATGCAACTCCAGTCGTGAACTTGGAGGAGATGGAAATTTAAGACGGAGCAACCTACGAAGAACAACCGGTAGAAATTCTCGACGCAAAGGAAAAAGTACTTCGCAACAAAGTTATCAGATTGGTGAAGGTTTGGTGGCAACACCATGGAGTGGAGGAAGCTACATGGGAACCGGAGCAAGAAATGCGGGAGAAGTATCCATATTTGTTCGCTACTTGAGGTAAGTTTCGAGGACGAAACTTTCTTTAAGGGGGGTGGATTGTAACACCCCGCATTTTTCTTTTATATATGTATATAGATATATAGTAAATAATGGTTGTAAAGATGTGGATAGGGGTATTGAAGTGTGTTTGAACTTTCTAAATTTGAAAAGTAAAGATTTAAAATGTGAATGAAAATCATAGTTGAAATTTAGTTTTAGTGAGTGAAAATATAAAATGTTAGGTCCTATAACTTGTATTAGATAGGTTTGGTGTATAAATATGTGTTGGAGAGGTTTGTGATGGATTTGGTTCGTTTTGGAATGGATTGGAAATGGAAAACAAAAGAAATAGGCAAAACTGGGTAATTGGTACCGGTACTGGGTACCGGTACCATCCGTCTGACGCCCGCTAAACAGTTAAAAGTCGGGATTTTTGTGTTATAAAACCTATCCTACATCCCATTTGCCCCATTTCTTCATCTCCCTCTTACCCTAACCCTCCTAGAAACCCTTAGAGAGAAAGAGAGAGAGATAAAACTCAAGATAAAAAGGAAAGACAAAGGGTTCACAAGTGATTCAAGACTCAAACCCTAGGTTTCTTCAAGAGCATAAGGTAGGGGATTTCTTCTCTTTCTCTTACATTGATGTTAGGGTTAATAAATATGTATGTTTTGATTCTTAATGATATGTATTTGCTATGGCTCCATTGTTTCTTAGTTCTTGTTCAATTGTTAACATGTTTTACACAAATCCCTCTTTTGTTTGAAAAACCCTAGTTTTCAAGAGTGATGGGTTTTCTTCTTGAACTCTTCCTTTATTCTTGATTTCAAAATCATAGTGTTTGGTGTTGAGTAATAAAATGATATTGTTGTGATCTCTTGCATTTTTCTTGGTTGGTTATTGAAAATGTCAAATGCTCAATTTGGGGATTTTTAAGATATACTTGTAAATTGTGGAATTGGATTTGGTATTGTATCTCTTATGAGTGTGGGATGACCATGGGTGGCCTTTGACGAGATATCGTAGAGTGGGTAGACGTGTTGCTTGCTCCGTGTGGGTTGGCATTTCTCCTACCACTCGTAGTGGGGTTAGTGCTTTGGTAAGACTAAACCGCTATTGCTCACGGGTGCCGTGTAAGAGGGTTAGTATACTAATACCTGGGTTGGATACGTCACTGCCATTGGTGTGGCATACGCCCTTCCTAAAGGATGGATATCTTGATAAGATTTGTGTGGGTTAAATATTACTCAATGTGTCGATTCATGGGGTTTGCCTTACATCATGTTTGAGATACATATACATATTGATGGATTGTTGTAATATTGTGGAAAATGGTTTCCTACAAGGACTTGTGGGAGTATGAGATTCCACAAGGTCTTGTGGGAAAATGGTTTATATTTTGGAAAAATGGATATGTATTGGATCTTGGTCTCTTTTACTGTTTATCTAAATTACTATTGCTACTTAAACTTGAGATCCATTTTAAAATGTCCATGTTTTACTTCAAAGATTATGTATGCTATTTGTAAAATGAGACCGGCCATTTTATATGTTTTTTTATAAACCTTGTTTGAGTTTGGGAAGATTGTGCTACAGAGCTTCGTGCTCATCCCCTACAATTAATATTTTTCAGATTTGGCTTTAGAGGAAGAGCTCGGTGTGAATGAGCCGGGCCTTGGGGAAGCTTCCTTGGAGGGGTACTTAGATCCCGAATGGGACAACTGGAGATATAGCTTCTTTTGTACTAGACTAGGTTATTCATTTTGGACATTGTAAAGTCTAGTTTTCTTTTGTAATTCCGCTGCGCTACATTATTGGATTTTTGAGATGTAAATGCCATGGTTGGGCATATTCTTTTGGATAATGATGTAAATATTTTATGGATGATGAATGAAGTTTAATTTATTTATGGATGATATTTAGTGCTCTCATGATGTGAATGTTTTAGAATGTAATGCCGTCCAGGGTGGTATTTGGGGTGTTACAGATTTGGTATCAGAGCTTAGGCTTTAGGTCTTACATGGGAGCTGTAGGTTATGGATTACCACTAGAGATGTAGGTTTAGGGTGAAGGAAATTGTAAGTTAGATTTTGTATATGCCTTGTGCTTAAATCAAGACATCATACATATCACTTTAGTTTATATCTTACACATCAAGGAAACTAAATTGTGGATTGATGTGTAGGATGGACGGTACACGGGGACGAGGACGTGGTCGTGGTCGTGGAGGCCAAGAAAATCCACCACCACCACCTCCCGATGCCATGCAAGGCATCTATCAATGCTTGAGGAAGCTCACCACTCTGGTACAACACCAGAATGGGAACAACCATAACGGTGGGGCTCATCCACTAGCCCAAGTACAGGGCAACCGAGAGGAGAATAGGAGAATGGTAGTTCTCCGAGAGTTTCTGAGGCAACACCCGGCTACTTTCCAAGGGAGCTCTAACTCCTTGGATGCGGATAAATGGATCCGCCGAGCGAAGAAGATATGTGATGGCATGGGGATAGCCGAGGATATTCGGGTCGGCTTGGCGACTTATCTATTCGAGGGGGAGGCCGACCATTGGTGGGACTCAGTGAAAAGAATGAGGACCACAGATTCACTCACTTGGGAGGAATTTGACCAAATTTTCCAAGACAAGTACTTTCCGGAATCAGTAAGAGACAGAATGAAGGCCGATTTCCTTGCTCTCCGACAAGGCAGTAGGACGGTGATCGAGTACGAGAGGAGTTTCGATGAGCTATCCCGTTATGCTACAGAGTTCATATCTACTGAGGCCAGCAGGGCCAAGCGCTTTGAGCAGGGCTTGAGCCCTGCTATCCGGGAGAAGCTGGTGGCTCTCGGAGATCCGGGAGTATGGGGACCTAGTTGACCGAGCTGCATTGGTGGAGAGAGATATAGAGGACAGCCAGCAGCGACAGAGCTTCGCGAGAGGAGGTCCGATCAGGACGGACCCTAGCACCAGTGGAGTGCAGCGAGCAGCACCATACCGAAGTCCAGACCAGGCAGGTGGACAGAGACTTCTGACAACTCGAGGAGATGAAGTGACTCAGACTAGAACAAGAACTGACCCGCGCCAATGCTTTGCATGCGGAGAGTATGGGCACTTCAAACATAGATGCCCCTCGTTTCCCCCAATGACCAAACAAGCAACCGAGGAAGTACCAGCAAACAAGCCACCTCTACAAAGGCCAGCACAGCAGATACCTCAGATACCTCGAGGAGCGGGAGACGTACCAGAGAGAGTAGGCACGGATGCACGCCGATGCTTCGCCTGTGGAGGTGTTGGGCACTTCAAAGATAATTGTCCATTGCTTTCCACCAGGACCAACCAAGTAACTGGGCGAGTGAATGCAAACAGGCCACCGCTACGACAGCCACTACCACCACAGAGACCGTTACAAGCTCAAGCCCCCGGCGGCGCTAATCAAGGAAGGGTTTTTGCTTTGACTCAACAGGAGGAAGATGCCTCCAACGCCATTGTGGAAGGTATTGTTCTTCTCTACCATTCTTGGGCCCGAATTACATTGGATACCTATGCGACTCATTCTTTTATACGTACTGCGGACGTTGTAGAATTTGGATTGGGTTCCGAGGAGCTAGAACATGCTTTATATGTTGACTTGCCTACGGGAAAATAAGGGGATACCAGTAGGGTTTAGTTATATGTAATCTTTGATTCTAATTTATAACTAATTGCTAGGGAATCATCATGTCTTTCCATTCTAGATAATATTACCTTGTTCTAAAATATATTATGTTTGGGTGAACCCTAAATCTTTTCTTATGCCTTCACACCCTAGTTCACACGGGAGATGTGTTTTTCTCTTGATTTCTCATTTGTTCTTGATTCCAAACCTTAAATCTTACCTTGTTTTAACTATGTTATGCTTGGGTAACCACTAATTCTCGTTGTATGCCTTCGAAACCTTAATTTTCAAGGAAAAGTGGGTTTTCTCTTGATTCCTTCCTTGTTCTTGAAATCTAAACTTGATATTCATTTGTCATTGAATTCTAACCTTGATATTCAATTGTCCTTAAGATCAAAACTTGTTATTCATTGGTTATTGAATTCTAACCTTAATATTCAATTGTTCTTGAGATCTAAGCTTGATAACCATTTATTCTTGATTCCTGAGCTTAATATTCATTTGTTATTAATTTCAAACCTTGCTTATTTATTTATTCTTGATTTCAAGACTTGACATTCAATTGCTCTTGATTTTAATACTTGATTTCTCTTTGTTCTTGAGTTCAAAACTTGATACTCTTTAACCCCTGACTACAAAGCTTAATTATTCATTTGTCATTGATTTCAAACCTTGATAGTCGTTTGTTATCGATTCCAATACTCGATTGTTACCTTGTTCTTGATTCCCAAGCTTGATTATTTATTTGTTCCTTAATTCAAAATTCTAAAGATTGGTATTGACCAATAAAATGGTATTTTCGATGATATTATGTTAATTTTTCTTAAATTATTTCGTTGGAAAAATGTATATGGATTTGGAAGCTAAGATGGGAGGACAAGTCTGGTTAGATTTCAACTGTAACCTTTGGTGGATTGTAATTTATATCAGAGTGCGCAGCGAACTAACGGAGTAAGGACTACAATGGGGAAACTACGGAGAAGATTCAACTCATCCGGGAGAGGCTACGCACGGCGCGAAGTAGACAGAAGAGCTACGCGGACCACAGACGAAGATCCTTGGAATTAAAAGTGGGAGATTATATGTTTTCCAAGGTGTCATACAAGAAGGGCGTGTTCGATTCGGCAAGAAGGAGAAGTTAGCGCCAAGATATACCGGACCGTTTGAAGTGATCAAAGCAGTAGGCAATGCGGCGTATCAATTTAGACTACTAGCCCAGATATCCAGAGTACATGGCGTGTTTCACGTGTCGATGTTGAGGACGTGTCACTCGGATGCAACTCCAGTCGTGAACTTGGAGGAGATGGAAATTTAAGACGGAGCAACCTACGAAGAACAACCGGTAGAAATTCTCGACGCAAAGGAAAAAGTACTTCGCAACAAAGTTATCAGATTGGTGTAGGTTTGGTGGCAACACCATGGAGTGGAGGAAGCTACATGGGAACCGGAGCAAGAAATGCGGGAGAAGTATCCATATTTGTTCGCTACTTGAGGTAATTTTCGAGGACGAAACTTTCTTTAAGGGGGGTGGATTGTAACACCCCGCATTTTTCTTTTAAATATGTATATAGATATATAGTAAATAATGGTTGTAAAGATGTGGATAGGGGTATTGAAGTGTGTTTGAACTTTGTAAATTTGAAAAGTAAAGATTTAAAATGTGAATGAAAATCATAGTTGAAATTTAGTTTTAGTGAGTGAAAATATAAAATGTTAGGTCCTATAACTTGTATTAGATAGGTTTGGTGTATAAATATGTGTTGGAGAGGTTTGTGATGGATTTGGTTCGTTTTGGAATGGATTGGAAATGGAAAATAAAAGAAATAGGCAAAACTGGGTAATTGGTACCGGTACTGGGTACCGGTACCATCCGTCTGACGCCCACTAAACAGTTAAAAGTCGGGATTTTTGTGTTATAAAACCCATCCTACATCCCATTTGCCCCATTTCTTCACCTCCCTCTTACCCTAACCCTCCTAGAAACCCTTAGAGAGAAAGAGAGAGATAAAACTCAAGATAAAAAGGAAAGACAAAGGGTTCACAAGTGATTCAAGACTCAAACCCTAGGTTTCTTCAAGAGCATAAGGTAGGGGATTTCTTCTCTTTCTCTTACATTGATGTTAGGGTTAATAAATATGTATGTTTTGATTCTTAATGATATGTATTTGCTATGGCTCCATTGTTTCTTAGTTCTTGTTCAATTATTAACATGTTTTACACAAATCCCTCTTTTGTTTGAAAAACCCTAGTTTTCAAGAGTGATGGGTTTTCTTCTTGAACTCTTCCTTTATTCTTGATTTCAAAATCATAGTGTTTGGTGTTGAGTAATAAAATGATATTGTTGTGATCTCTTGCATTTTTCTTGGTTGGTTATTGAAAATGTCAAATGCTCAATTTGGGGATTTTTAAGATATACTTGTAAATTGTGGAATTGGATTTGGTATTGTATCTCTTATGAGTGTGGGATGACCATGGGTGGCCTTTGACGAGATATCGTAGAGTGGGTAGACGTGTTGCTTGCTCCGTGTGGGTTGGCATTTCTCCTACCACTCGTAGTGGGGTTAGTGCTTTGGTAAGACTAAACCGCTATTGCTCACGGGTGCCGTGTAAGAGGGTTAGTATACTAATACCTGGGTTGGATACGTCACTGCCATTGGTGTGGCATACGCCCTTCCTAAAGGATGGATATCTTTGATAAGATTTGTGTGGGTTAGATATTACTCAATGTGTCGATTCATGGGGTTTGCCTTACATCATGTTTGAGATACATATACATATTGATGGATTGTTGTAATATTGTGGAAAATGGTTTCCTACAAGGACTTGTGGGAGTATGGGATTCCACAAGGTCTTGTGGGAAAATGGTTTATATTTTGGAAAAATGGATATGTATTGGATCTTGGTCTCTTTTACTGTTTATGGAAATTACTGTTGCTACTTAAACTTGAGATCCATTTTAAAATGTCTCTGTTTTACTTCAAAGATTATGTATGCTATTTGTAAAATGAGACCGGCCATTTTGTATGTTTTTTTATAAACCTTGTTTGAGTTTGAGAAGATTGTGCTACAGAGCTTCGTGCTCATCCCCTACAATTAATATTTTTCAGATTTGGCTTTAGAGGAAGAGCTCGGTGTGAATGAGCCGGGCCTTGGGGAAGCTTCCTTGGAGGGGTATTTAGATCCCGAATGGGACAACTAGAGATATAGCTTCTTTTGTACTAGACTAGGTTATTCATTTTGAACATTGTAAAGTCTAGTTTTCTTTTGTAATTCCGCTGCGCTACATTATTGGATTTTTGAGATGTAAATGCCATGGTTGGGCATATTCTTTTGGATAATGATGTAAATATTTTATGGATGATGAATGAAGTTTAATTTATTTATGGATGATATTTAGTGCTCTCATGATGTGAATGTTTTAGAATGTAATGCCGTCCAGGGTGGTATTTGGGGTGTTACAGATTTGGTATCAGAGCTTAGGCTTTAGGTCTTACATGGGAGCTGTAGGTTATGGATTACCACTAGAGATGTAGGTTTAGGGTGAAGGAAATTGTAAGTTAGATTTTGTATATGCCTTGTGCTTAAATCAAGACATCATACATATCACTTTAGTTTATATCTTACACATCAAGGAAACTAAATTGTGGATTGATGTGTAGGATGGACGGTACACGGGGACGAGGACGTGGTCGTGGTCGTGGAGGCCAAGAAAATCCACCACCACCACCTCCCGATGCCATGCAAGGCATCTATCAATGCTTGAGGGAGCTCACCACTCTGGTACAACACCAGAATGGGAACAACCATAACGGTGGGGCTCATCCACTAGCCCAAGTACAGGGCAACGGAGAGGAGAATAGGAGAATGGTAGTTCTCCGAGAGTTTCTGAGGCAACACCCGCCTACTTTCCAAGGGAGCTCTAACCCCTTGGATGCGGATAAATGGATCCGCCGAGCGAAGAAGCTATGTGATGGCATGGGGATAGCCGAGGATCTTCGGGTCGGCTTGGCGACTTATCTATTCGAGGGGGAGGCCGACCATTGGTGGGACTCAGTGAAAAGAAGGAGGACCACAGATGCACTCACTTAGGAGGAATTTGTCCAAATTTTCCAAGACAAGTACTTTCCGGAATCAGTAAGAGACAGAATGAAGGCCGATTTCCTTGCTCTCCGACAGGGCAGTAGGACGGTGATCGAGTACGAGAGGAGTTTCGATGAGCTATTCCGTTATGCTACAGAGTTTATATCTACTGAGGCCAGCAGGGCCAAGCGCTTTGAGCAGGGCTTGAGCCCTGCTATCCGGGAGAAGCTGGTGGCTCTCAAGATCCGGGAGTATGGGGACCTAGTTGACCGAGCTGCATTGGTGGAGAGAGATATAGAGGACAGCCAGCAGCGACAGAGCTTCGCGAGAGGAGGTCCGATCAGGACGGACCCTAGCACCAGTAGAGTGCAGCGAGCAGCACCATACCGAAGTCCAGACCAGGCAGGTGGACAGAGACTTTTGACAACTCGAGGAGATGAAATGACTCAGACTAGAACAAGAACTGACCCGCGCCAATGCTTTGCATACGGAGAGTATGGGCACTTCAAACATAGATGCTCCTCGTTTCCCCCAAGGACCAAACAAGCAAACCGAGCAAGTACCAGCAAACAAGCCACCTCTACAAAGGCCAGCACAGCAGATACCTCAGATAGCTCGAGGAGCGGGAGGCGTACCAGAGAGAGTAGGCACGGATGCACGCCGATGCTTCGCCTGTGGAGGTGTTGGGCACTTCAAAGATAATTGTCCATTGCTTTCCACCAAGACCAACCAAGTAACTGGGCGAGTGAATGCAAACAGGCCACCGCTACGACAGCCACTACCACCACAGAGACCGTTACAAGCTCAAGCCCCCGGCGGCGCTAATCAAGGAAGGGTTTTTGCTTTGACTCAACAGGAGGAAGATGCCTCCAACGCCATTGTGGAAGGTATTGTTATTCTCTACCATTCTTGGGCCCGAATTACATTGGATACCTATGCGACTCATTCTTTTATACGTACTGCGGACGTTGTAGAATTTGGATTGGGTTCCGAGGAGCTAGAACATGCTTTATATGTTGACTTGCCTACCGGAAAATAAGGGGATACCAGTAGGGTTTAGTTATATGTAATCTTTGATTCTAATTTATAACTAATTGCTAGGGAATCATCATGTCTTTCCATTCTAGATAATATTACCTTGTTCTAAAATATATTATGTTTGGGTGAACCCTAAATCTTTTCTTATGCCTTCACACCCTAGTTCACACGGGAGATGTGTTTTTCTCTTGATTTCTCATTTGTTCTTGATTCCAAACCTTAAATCTTACCTTGTTTTAACTATGTTATGCTTGGGTAACCACTAATTCTCGTTGTATGCCTTCGAAACCTTAATTTTCAAGGAAAAGTGGGTTTTCTCTTGATTCCTTCCTTGTTCTTGAAATCTAAACTTGATATTCATTTGTCATTGAATTCTAACCTTGATATTCAATTGTCCTTGAGATCAAAACTTGTTATTCATTGGTTATTGAATTCTAACCTTAATATTCAATTGTTCTTGAGATCTAAGCTTGATAACCATTTATTCTTGATTCCTGAGCTTAATATTCATTTGTTATTAATTTCAAACCTTGCTTATTTATTTATTCTTGATTTCAAGACTTGACATTCAATTGCTCTTGATTTCAATACTTGATTTCTCTTTGTTCTTGAGTTCAAAACTTGATACTCTTTAACCCCTGATTACAAAGCTTAATTATTCATTTGTCATTGATTTCAAACCTTGATAGTCGTTTGTTATCGATTCCAATACTCGATTGTTACCTTGTTCTTGATTCCCAAGCTTGATTATTTATTTGTTCCTTAATTCAAAATTCTAAAGATTGGTATTGACCAATAAAATGGTATTTTCGATGATATTATGTTAATTTTTCTTAAATTATTTCGTTGGAAAAATGTATATGGATTTGGAAGCTAAGATGGGAGGACAAGTCTGGTTAGATTTCAACTGTAACCTTTGGTGGATTGTAATTTATATCAGAGTGCGCAGCGAACTAACGGAGTAAGGACTACAATGGGAAAACTACGGAGAAGATTCAACTCATCCGGGAGAGGCTACGCACGGCGCGAAGTAGACAGAAGAGCTACGCGGACCACAGACGAAGATCCTTGGAATTAAAAGTGGGAGATTATATGTTTTCCAAGGTGTCACACAAGAAGGGCGTGTTCGATTCGGCAAGAAGGAAAAGTTAGCGCCAAGATATACAGGACCGTTTGAAGTGATCAAAGCAGTAGGCAATGCGGCGTATCAACTTCGACTACTAGCCCAGATATCCAGAGTACATGGCGTGTTTCACGTGTCGATGTTGAGGACGTGTCACTCGGATGCAACTCCAGTCGTGAATTTGGAGGAGATGGAAATTTAAGACGGAGCAACCTACGAAGAACAACCGGTAGAAATTCTCGACGCAAAGGAAAAAGTACTTCGCAACAAAGTTATCAGATTGGTGGTCCAGTGCAGAGTTATGCCGCTTCTACCGAAGGTGGTCCAGTGCAGAAAAAACAGTACCGGTACTCGGTACCGGTACCTAGTACCGGTACTCGGTACCGGTACCTAGTACCGGTACTCCGGACCTTCTGGTCGCGAAAACAGCCTGTAACTCAACTTTGAGGCTTGGGGGTCCCACCTACACTTCTCCCACGCCTATCCCAACATTTCCTTACACATTTACAGGCCTCCTACACTCAAGTGGAAGACTTTAAAGGCCAATGCATTAAAGGAGGAATGGGGGGAAGTGGGCTGCCCAGGCTATGATCTCCTAGCCTGTCAAAGCCATCCATTCAGCCCTCTCTTGATGGGAGCTCGTACACACAGCTAGGGGGGAGCCTCATGGACGAAAAATGCAACTCTCTCACACCATTATATTCAGCATTCCATTCATTTGTAAAGGGTTGACTACCTAAGCTTAGTTTTAGTTCCATGTAGAAGATAATGAATAGTGTAATGTAAGTTTATGTTTTTGCATTTTCCTTTCCATTTCAATTGTTGTAAGCTTTAAACTTCTTGTAATCTTCATTCCTTGCACTTTAATCTTAGTTGTTTCAAGTTTATTCCAAGTTTACTTGCATGTTTTAGATTTCACCATTGTTATATAAGTGTTCTTCATTTTCAAGCTTTGAAATGGGTTTTGAATATTTTTCTTCTTAGTTTAAGTTTTCTTGCATTGAGTTAAGTTTTAATCTTCATTTCTTCTACATGTCTATTTACATTATGCTTGTCTTGCATTTTTAATATGAGTAGCTAGGATTTAAGTTGGTTAATCCAAGGGAAAATTCCTCTTGGGAATACCATTTTCAACTCTTCTTCATTCCTCCCTTTAGAGTCAAATGGTTCGGTTTGACGGGGTTGAGAGTGGATGAGTTGGTGAGCCTTTGATATTCCGTAGGCCTAGTCACGGTATATGCTTAGATACTCACCAATCTCGTCCCTAACTTCCCCCGAATCAATCGTTCATTCATGCTCAATCGGAGGAAGGCTTTGAGTTGATTTGGTATTCCCATTGGAATGAACCTCTTGGATTAGCCAACACTTGCTTTCTTGCATTTTCATTTTGAACAAAACTCAACAAAACACAAATACAAGATTTTACACTTTCTTTTCTCTTTTTGCAAAATCACTTTCACAAAACTCCCTTTCCTTCCCTGAGGAGACGACCTTGGAATATTTTCCAAGTAAAACACACAACCACAAAAGACTCCTTTCGATTGGGGAGCATTTTTGTGCACACCGCATCTCATTCCACATATTTTGTTCATTCCACAATTCCATCCACCACCATTCCGTTGTTGCCTAATCTTTTGCATCATTCCGAGTGAGAGTGACACTCACCCATTCCTATAAGCCATACACACATTTAGGGATGATGTTTAGAGGTTAGGATACAACAACGCGTTTTCCAATCAATCATTTTGGCGCCGTTGCCGGGGAAGGTAAAGCGTCGAGTTCGAGAGGTGATTTTGGGACGGCATAAGGTAAGTCTTGTGATTTTCATCACGGGCCAAGGTATGTCGTCTAACTTGTAAATATTTTTGTTTTAGTTTGTGTTTTGTATTATGTCTTATAATTTTTATGAAAATGTATATAATGCCCCATATTATGAAAATGTGTGTGAAATTTGTGATGACTATGGGCACATTACTAGTGAGTGCCCAAGAATGGCCTCTTATTTTGAAAACGTATGCAAGATTTGTGGTGAGTATGGACACATCACTAGTGAGTGCCCAATAAATGCCCCTTATTTTGAATACGTTTGCGAAATTTGTGGTGAGAATGGACACCTCACTAGTGAATGCCCATTAAATTATCCGGTTCAAGACTTTGCATGCGAAAACTTCTACCCCAACCATTATGTTTCACCGAGTTATCCGAGTTATGGTTGGGAGAATGAACCGTATAATTTTCCATCCAATCTCACACCACCAAATAAATTTTGCCATTATCCAACGTATGAGGACTTAACCGAACAAGCATTGGAAAATACTTTTTGCGAGTTTATGCAATGCCAATTGGAATTCAATGCCCAATTAGGCGAGTTTATGCAAAGTCAAATGGAATTCAATGCCCAAGTAGCCCAACAACTTTCTGAAATTGGAGATCAACTTAATACATTGACTAATGCTATAATTATGCATGATGAACAAAATTTTGAGCATAGTCAATGTATTGAGGATGATCACCCCAATGAAATGCATATTGATATTGAATCTCCCACCACTCTTGATTGTGAAAAGTTTGATGAAGTTATTATCTTACATGAGGCTAATGAGCCCAATGTCATTTTGCCATCTAAGAGTGGTGTTGAGATTCACATTTTTCAATTTGGGGAGGGCATTGAAATGGAGTTGAGTGGAGAAACTTTTAAAGACAAATTGCATACTCCATTGTTGGTATTGCATAAACTTGCCTACAACTTTGTTTGGTTGAGATTTTTGAAGCATTATCCTTTGTATTGTTGGATAGATTGGAGTGAAAGGGCATTTATACAACAAAAAAATTTTAAAATCAAAAAAATCCATGGGCGTAGGGTCATATCCGAATTGAAGCCGGATTGACATGAGCCCTTGTTGTTTTGTTTCCATGTACATAGTAGTTATATCTCTTTTATTGTTATATTTTTATTTTTCATGTCATTGTAGTTTAGTTTTTAACATAAAACTTGTTTAAGAATCAGGAAGCAGACAAAGCAGAACAGTACCGGTACCCAGTACCGGTACTAAAAGTCTACTGGAATCGCAGTACCGGTACTCGGTACCGGTACCAAATGGTACCGGTACCCAGTACCGGTACTGTTTGCCTGACAGACCCAATCTCTGCAATGCTGCTCCACCTGCTTTGAGGGCATCACCAGCATTTCTCCCCCATGTTCTAGTCTAAGTTGGGGGGTGTAAATGAGCTTTGTGTGTTTCATTTTCTCTTTTATGTTTATATATATATATATATATATATATATATATATATATATATATAAAAAGGGGTATCTCATTTCCCATTTTACCTTCATTGTTTTCATTGCATGATTCCTTGTGCATTGAGGACAATGCATAGTTTAAGTTGGGGGGTGAGGTGCACCATTCACATGTTCCACCACTTTGTGTATAGAATAAGTTGGAAATGTGAAAATTTTGAAAAATTTTGGACAATTTTTGTGAAAAATAGTCAATATTGAACTATATTCCTATATCCTAATTGTTATGGGATTTGTGAATTGCTTGATCTTCATTTTGAACTTTGAATACATGAGCACATTATAGAAGTTTATCCTATGCTTGAGTATCACATATGTGTTTTCTTTCAAACTCAACCATTGTGCACCTTGAATGTGTAATTTGGACAATTTACGGATTGAGTTCACATTTGAGTGCTTGACATGAATAGTGGAGATGAGTAAGAACTCATGTGAGCTTTAATGCCAATCCTTGTTTGGAGGGAACTTACATTTACTCAAGGAACAATTTTTCAAATTCTAAATTTGTTCAATAATCTCATTATGTTTGTTTTGGTTAGGTGCTTTTGGGTAGTTGATTGACTTTGTCTTTAAACGCAAAATGCTCCTCCTATGCTTATCTAGAGATGATCTTAGGCCATCTTTGAAATGCTTTGAGCCTTTGCCTTTTTCTTGTGAAAATATTATCCCTAGTGCCGTGATTGAGCCTTAATTGAATTCGTTTCTATGCCACACATGTAATCAAGCCAATGAAAATGATAAATATCTATCTTACCTTGGTTGTTTCTAGTGCTAAGTTGGGTGATGATAAAACAAAAGGGATGAAGGATGTTGAAACTCAAAAGAGTTCAATGGAAAAAGAATGAAAATCCAAGAAAAGGAGAGAAAGGGAGTGAAAAAGGAGAAAAAGAATGAGAAAAAGAAAAGGGAAAAATGTAAAGGAAAAGAAAGAAAAGAAACAAAGGGTGTGGTGATGGTGTGAAAATCAAAATCCCATAAAAGGGAAGTGTTTTTCTAAGATTAAGGTCATTCACTCGGAACAACCCTCTTTGTTATCCTATATCCTTCATTTCACTTACCTCATTATCACTCCAAGGCCTCATTACAACCCATGAAAGTCCTAAAAGATCTAGAGAAGCATGGGGGATGCATACTTTTAAAGAAAAAGAGAAGTTAATTTTACTATCTAATGCCCTAGCATTCCTTTCATGAGATTATGCCAAGGTTGTTTCATTTGTATACATGTGCTTCATTTTTGGATTATATGTGAGCATTTTGGTTTGTGAATAAGATTCTATCTCACATATACACATGGAGTGCATGCTAGGATAATCATTGAGTTATTCATTTTTGAGAGAAACCCTTGGTGAGTTTTTGCATCAAAACTTAATTTGGATAGCCACGTGAATGTGAATTCCGTTGTGTAAATGCTTAAATTACATGTTCAGTTCACACACACGAGTTTTGAAAGGAAATGTGTATGTGGATACTCTAGAATAGCATTTAAAGCTATAATGTGTTGCATGTGTTTTTAGTTAGGATGTTTTGAACATAGTTTTTTTTTTTATTGAAATCCCATCACTAGTTAAGATAGGGGAATATACTTTAAATATTGGATATTAGCAAGAAGTTTGTAGGTACCTTCACTGGAAACCTTCACGAGACAAAACTCGTCCACTAGGGATCACCTAGGGGTCTAAAGGCTTGTTGCATGTGCTAAATGCAATTGCGGAATTAGTATAGGTTTATTTTTGTTTGCTTGCTTTTACATTTTGTTTGCTAGGGACTAGCAAAGCTTAAGTTGGGGGGTGTGATGAGCGCATAATATTGCATATTTGAAGGGCTCATTACATGCATTATAACTCAACTTTTGCATTTAAATACTTAGTGTTAGCCAAAATTGTCTATAATGTTGATATTTTGATGTTGCAACCTTTTATAGCTTAAATGATTGATTTTAGGACATTGCAACCTTGATGGATGTGTGGTGAAGGCATGGACACAATACATGAAGAATTGAAGGCTTAAAAGTGAAGAAATCAAGAAGGCATTGGTGCTTGAGAACAAGGGCACCAGCTGCAGCAACAATTGGAAGAACTGCCTCGGAATTCCTCCATGTTGACCATGATCTACTCAGAATGTAGAAAAGTTCAAAAAATGAAAGTTGTAGATATAGGTCTCTTCTGTTTGGTGTCAAAATTGTAGCCCAATCCAACGGTTAGATCAAGAGTTATGCCGCTTCTACCGAAGGTGGTCCAGTGCAGAAAAACAGTACCGGTACTCGGTACCGGTACCTAGTACCGGTACTCCGGACCTTCTGGTCGCGAAAACAGCCTGTAACTCAACTTTGAGGCTTGGGGGTCCCACCTACACTTCTCCCACGCCTATCCCAACATTTCCTTACACATTTACAGGCCTCCTACACTCAAGTGGAAGACTTTAAAGGCCAATGCATTAAAGGAGGAATGGGGGGAAGTGGGCTGCCCAGGCTATGATCTCCTAGCCTGTCAAAGCCATCCATTCAGCCCTCTCTTGATGGGAGCTCGTACACACAGCTAGGGGGGAGCCTCATGGACGAAAAATGCAACTCTCTCACACCATTATATTCAGCATTCCATTCATTTGTAAAGGGTTGGCTACCTAAGCTTAGTTTTAGTTCCATGTAGAAGATAATGAATAGTGTAATGTAAGTTTATGTTTTTGCATTTTCCTTTCCATTTCAATTGTTGTAAGCTTTAAACTTCTTGTAATCTTCATTCCTTGCACTTTAATCTTAGTTGTTTCAAGTTTATTCCAAGTTTACTTGCATGTTTTAGATTTCACCATTGTTATATAAGTGTTCTTCATTTTCAAGCTTTGAAATGGGTTTTGAATATTTTTCTTCTTAGTTTAAATTTTCTTGCATTGAGTTAAGTTTTAATCTTCATTTCTTCTACATGTCTATTTACATTATGCTTGTCTTGCATTTTTAATATGAGTAGCTAGGATTTAAGTTGGTTAATCCAAGGGAAACTTCCTCTTGGGAATACCATTTTCAACTCTTCTGCATTCCTCCCTTTAGAGTCAAATGGTTCGGTTTGACGGGGTTGAGAGTGGATGAGTTGGTGAGCCTTTGATATTCCGTAGGCCTAGTCACGGTATATGCTTAGATACTCACCAATCTCGTCCCTAGCTTCCCCCGAATCAATCGTTTATTCATGCTCAATCGGAGGAAGGCTTTGAGTTGATTTGGTATTCCCATTGGAATGAACCTCTTGGATTAGCCAACACTTGCTTTCTTGCATTTTCATTTTGAACAAAACTCAACAAAACACAAATACAAGATTTTACACTTTCTTTTCTCTTTTTGCAAAATCACTTTCACAAAACTCCATTTCCTTCCCTGAGGAGACGACCTTGGAATATTTTCCAAGTAAAACACACAACCACAAAAGACTCCTTTCGATTGGGGAGCATTTTTGTGCACACCGCATCTCATTCCACATATTTTGTTCATTCCACAATTCCATCCACCACCATTCCGTTGTTGCCTAATCTTTTGCATCATTCCGAGTGAGAGTGACACTCACCCATTCCTATAAGCCATACACACATTTAGGGATGATGTTTAGAGGTTAGGATACAACAACGCGTTTTCCAATCAATCAAAGGGCGTGTTTGATTCGGCAAGAAGGAGAAGTTAGCGCCAAGATATACCGGACCGTTTGAAGTGATCAAAGCAGTAGGCAATGCGGCGTATCAACTTCGACTACTAGCCCAGATATCCAGAGTACATGGCGTGTTTCACGTGTCGATGTTGAGGACGTGTCACTCGGATGCAACTCCAGTCGTGAACTTGGAGGAGATGGAAATTTAAGACGGAGCAACCTACGAAGAACAACCGGTAGAAATTCTCGACGCAAAGGAAAAAGTACTTCGCAACAAAGTTATCAGATTGGGGAAGGTTTGGTGGCAACACCATGGAGTGGAGGAAGCTACATGGGAACCGGAGCAAGAAATGCGGGAGAAGTATCCATATTTGTTCGCTACTTGAGGTAAGTTTCGAGGACGAAACTTTCTTTAAGGGGGGTGGATTGTAACACCCCGCATTTTTATTTTATATATGTATATAGATATATAGTAAATAATGGTTGTAAAGATGTGGATAGGGGTATTGAAGTGTGTTTGAACTTTGTAAATTTTAAAAGTAAAGATTTAAAATGTGAATGAAAATCATAGTTGAAATTTAGTTTTAGTGAGTGAAAATATAAAATGTTAGGTCCTATAACTTGTATTAGATAGGTTTGGTGTATAAATATGTGTTGGAGAGGTTTGTGATGGATTTGGTTCGTTTTGGAATGGATTGGAAATGGAAAACAAAAGAAATAGGCAAAACTGGGTAATTGGTACCGGTACTGGGTACCGATACTGAATGGTACCGGTACTGGTATCCCCTTGTTTTCCCGTAGGCAAGTTAACATATACAGTAAATTCTATTCCCTAGAAACCCAATCCCAATTCCACAGCGTACACAGTACGTAGAAAAGAATAAGTCGCATAGGTATCCAATGTAATTCGGGCCCAAGAATGGTAGAGAAGAACAATACCTTCCACAACGGCGTTGGAGGCATCTTCCTCCTGTTGAATCAAAGCAAAAACCCTTCCTTGATTGGCGCGGCTGGGGGCTTGAGCTTGTAACGGTCTCTATGGTAGTAGTGGCTGTCGTAGCGGTGGCCTGTTTGGATTCACTCGCCCAGTTACTTGGTTGGTCTTGGTGGAAAGCAATGGACAATTATCTTTGAAGTGCCCAACACCTCCACAGGCGAAGCATCGGCGTGCATCCGTGCCTACTCTCTCTGGTACGCCTCCCGCTCCTCGAGCTATCAGAGGTATCTGCTGTGCTGGCCTTTGTAGAGGTGGCTTATTTGCTGGTACTTGCTCGGTTGCTTGTTTGGTCCTTGGGGGAAACGAGGGGCATCTATGTTTGAAGTGCCCATACTCTCCGCATGCAAAGCATTGGCGCGGGTCAGTTCTTGTTCTAGTCTGAGTCACTTCATCTCCTCGAGTTTTCAGAAGTCTCTGTCCACCTGCCTGGTTTGGACTTCGGTATGGTGCTGCTCGCTGCACTCCACTGGTGCTAGGGTCCGTCCTGATCGGACCTCCTCTCGCGAAGCTCTGTCGCTGCTGGCTGTCCTCTATATCTCTCTCCACCAATGCAGCTCGGTCAACTAGGTCCCCATACTCCCGGATCTTGAGAGCCACCAGCTTCTCCCGGATAGCAGGCCTCAAGCCCTGCTCAAAGCGCTTGGCCCTGCTGGCCTCAGTGGATATAAACTCTGTAGCATAACGGGATAGCTCATCGAAACTCCTCTCGTACTCGATCACCGTCCTGCTGCCCTGTCGGAGAGCAAGGAAATCGGCCTTCATTCTGTCTCTTACTGATTCCGGGAAGTACTTGTCTTGGAAAATTTGGTCAAATTCCTCCCAAGTGAGTGCATCCGTGGTCCTCCTTCTTTTCACTGAGTCCCAACAATGGTCGGCCTCCCCCTCGAATAGATAAGTCGCCAAGCCGACCCGAAGATCCTCAGCTATCCCCATGCCATCACATATCTTCTTCACTCGGCGGATCCATTTATCCGCATCCAAGGGGTTAGAGCTCCCTTGGAAAGTAGGCGGGTGTTGCCTTAGAAACTCTCGGAGAACTACCATTCTCCTATTCTCCTCTCCGTTGCCCGGTACTTGGGCTAGTGGATGAGCCCCACCATTATGGTTGTTCCCATTCTGGTGTTGTACCAGAGTGGTGAGCTCCCTCAAACACTGATAGATGCCATTAATTGCATCGGGAGGTGGCGGCGGTGCTGGGTTTGTTTGACCTCCACGACCACGACCACGCCCTCGTCCACGTACACGTTCACCGTCCATTCTGCACATCAATTTACAATTTAGTTTCATTGATGTACAAGACCTCCTAATAATAGTCAATTTAATCTCAAGTATACAACTCGTGTAACATCTAGATCAAAAGTTTCGTCCGACCTATTAATACTTCTCTAGTGAGAATCCATAACCTACAGCTCCCATGTAAGACCTAAAGCCTAAGCTCTGATACCAACTTTGTAACGCCCCAAAACACACCCTGGACGGCATTACATTCTAAGACCATTCACAACATGAGAGCACTAATATAATTCCATCAATAAGAAAAATTTTCCATTCATCATCCATAAAATTTACAATATCATCCCAAAAGAATAAGCCAAGCTATGGCATTTACATCTCAAAGGATCAAACGTAACTTAGCAGCGGAATAACAAAAGAAAACTAAACTTCACATGATTTCAAAATAAATTCTCAAGTCTATTACAAAGGAAGCTATGTCTCTATATGTCCACCTCGGGATCTAGATTTCCCTCGAATGGGGCCTCCCAATACCCCTGCTCGTCAACTCCGAGGTTCTCCTCTAGCACCGTATCTGAAAAATGTTAGCGGTAGGGGGTGAGCACTAAGCTCCGTAGCAACATTCCTCCCAAACTCGAACAAGGTTTATAAAAACATATAAAATGGTCGGTCTCATTTTACAAATAGCATACATAATCTTTGAAGTAAAACATGGACATTTTAAAATGGATCTCAAGTTTAAGTAGCAATAGTAATTTAAATGAACAGTAAAAGAAACCAAGATCCAATACATATCCATTTTCCGAAATATAAACCATTTTCCCACAAGACCTTGTGGAATCCCATACTCCCACAAGTTCTTGTAGGAAACCATTTTCCACAATAATACAATAATCCATAACTTGAATATTCCACAACCATATGTATGTGTATCTCAAACATGATGTAAGGCAAACCCCATGAATCAACACATTGAGTAATATCTAGCCCACACACACCCACACAAATCTTATCAAAGATATCCATCCTTTTGGAAGGGCGTATGCCATTCCCATGGCAGTGACGTATCCAACCCAGGTATTAGTATACTAACCCTCTTACACGGCACCCGTGAGCAATAGCGGTTTAGTCTTACCAAAGCACTAACCCCACTACGAGTGGTAGGAGAAATGCCAACCCACACGGGGCAAGCAACACGTCTACCCACTCTACGATATCTCGTCAAAGGCCACCCATGGTCATCCCACACTCATAAGAGATACAATACCAAACCCCATTTCACAATTTACAAGGATATCTTAAAATCCCTAATTTAAGCATGTGATATTTTCAATAACTGTAACACCCCGCATTTTCTTTTATATATGCATATAGATATATAGATATAGCAAATAATGGTTGTAAAGATGTGGATAGGGGTATTGAAGTGTGTTTGAACTTTGTAAATTTGAAAAGTAAAGATTTAAAATGTTAATGAAAATCATAGTTGAAATTTAGTTTTAGTGAATGAAAATATAAAATGTTAGGTCCTATAACTTGTATGAGATATGTTTGGTGTATAAATATGTGTTGGAGAGGTTTGTGATGGATTTGGTTAGTTTTGGAATGGATTGGAAATGGAAAACAAAAGAAATAGGCAAAACTGGGTAAATGGTACCGGTACTGGGTACCGGTACTGAATGGTACCGGTACTGAGTACCGGTACCCCGATTCCAGAAGGTTTCTTGTACCGGTACTGGGTACCGGTACCATTTGTCTGACGCCCGCCGAACAGTAAAAATCGGAATTTTGGTGTTTTAAAACACCCTTTTTAGCCTCATTTGCCCCATTTCTTCGTCTCCCTCTCACCCTAACCCTCCTAGAAACCCTTAGAGAGAAAGAGAGAAAGAGAGAAAGATAAAACTCAAGATCAAAAGGAAAGTAAGAAGGTCTTGAAGCTTGGGTATTTGGCTAAAACTCTTTAGCATTGAGGTAGGGGATTTCTTCTCTTTCTCTTACATTGATGTTAGGGTTAATAAATATGTATGTTTTGATTCTTAATGATATGTATTTGCTATGACTCCATTGTTTCTTGGTTCTTGTTCAATTGTTAACATGTTTTACACAAATCTCTCTTTTGTTTGAAAAACCCTAGTTTTCAAGAGTGATGGGTTTTCCTCTTGAACTCTTCCTTTATTATTGATTTCAAAATCATAGTGTTTTGTGTTGAGTAATAAAATGATATTGTTGTGATCTCTTGCATTTTTCTTGGTTGGTTATTGAAAATGTCAAATGCTCAATTTGGGGATTTTTAAGATATAATTGTAAATTGTGGAATTGGATTTGATATTGTATCTCTTATGAGTGTGAGATGACCATGGGTGGCCTTTGACGAGATATCGTAGAGTGGGTAGACGTGTTGCTTGCTCCATGGGGGTTGGCATTTCTCCTACCACTCGTAGTGGGGTTAGTGCTTTGGTAAGACTAAACCGCTATTGCTCACGGGTGCCGTGTAAGAGGGTTAGTATACTAATGTCTGGGTTGGATACGTCACTGCCATTGGTGTGGCATACGCCCTTCCTAAAGGATGGATATCTTTGATAAGATTTGTGTGGGTGTGTGTGGGTTAGATATTACTCAATGTGTCGATTCATGGGGTTTGCCTTACATCATGTTTGAGATACATATACATATTGATGGATTGTTGTATTGTTGTGGAAAATGGTTTCCTACAAGGACTTGTGGGAGTATGGGATTCCACAAGGTCTTGTGGGAAAATGGTTTATATTTTGGAAAATTGATATGTATTGGATCTTGGTTTCTTTTACTGTTTATGTAAATTACTGTTGCTACCTAAACTTGAGATCTATTTAAATGTCCTGGTTTTACCTCAAAAATTATATATGTTAATTGTGAAATGAGACCGACCGTTTTATATTTTTATAAACCTTGTTTGAGTTGGGAAGATTTTGCTACAGAGCTTCGTGCTCATCCCCTACAAATTACATTTTTCAGATTTGGTGCTAGAGGAGGATCTCGGCATCGACGAGTCAGGGCATTGGGAGGCTCCACTCGAGGGGAACCTAGATCCCGAGGTGGATATGTAGAGATGTAGCTTCTTTTGTATTAGACTAGGTTGTTCTTTTGGATACTGTAAGGTCTAGTTTCTTTTGCTATTCCGCTGTGCTACTTTAATTAATTTTTGAGATGTAAATGCCATGGTTGTGCATATTCTTTTGTATAATGATGTAAATATTTTATGAATGATTAATGAAGTTTAATTTATTTATGGATGATATTAGTGCTCTCATGATGTAAATGGTATTAGTATGTAATGTCGTCCAGGGTGTGTTTTGGGGCGTTACAATAACCAACCAAGAAAATGTAAGAGATCACAACAATATCATTTTATTACTCAACACAAAACACTATGATTTTGAAATCAAGAATAAAGGAAGAGTTCAAGAGGAAAACCCATCACTCTTGAAAACTAGGGTTTTTCAAACAAAAGAGAGATTTCATGGGTATACAACCCTGACTTTGTGTAAAACATGTTAACAATTGCAAGCAATCCAAGAAACAATGAATCAATAGCAAATACATATGATTAGGAGTCAAAACATATATATATAATAACCCTAACATCAATGAACAAGAATGGAAGAAAACCCCTACCTTAAGCTCTTGAAGAAACCTAGGGTTTGAGTCTTGAATCACTTGTGAACCCTTTGTCTTTCCTTGTTTTTCACCTTTGATCTTGTGTTTTTCTCTTCCCCTCTTTCTCTCTAATGTTTTCTAGGGTTTTAAGGTGTGTAATGAAGGCTAAGGGGATGGCAAGAAGTATTTATAGTGGGGGAAAAACCGGCTGTTCGCGAACTAAAATTGTCTGATTTTTACAGTGACTACCGGTAGTTAAACTATGACTACCGGTAGTTCGACTATTCTGGGCGCTCGACTACCTGTTGACTACCGGTAGTCCGAGTACACTGGGCACTTGACTACCTGTTGACTACCGGTAGCTCGGGCACACTGGACCATTGACTACCGGTAGTCACTGCCCAGATTTTCTGCTTCAACTGCAAGTGCAGTTTTGACCCATTTAGAGGTCGAATTGGAAAATTTTCATGAGAGACACTTTTGTAGCCCTAGATGTCTAATATCTGTTTTCCAAATTTCAGATCAATTGGAGTTAGGAATAAAAAGTTATGATCGAAATAGTAGAAAGTGTCCAAAATCCTTTATACCCAAATTTTCTCTAAAATGTGTTTTAACTCCAAAATACTTCATAACTTCTAATACACCCCATATCACCTCTCCCAAGGTTTTTCGACCTTCCGGACTCAAGGTAAACCTTATTTTGACCTAAATCCATTTAGAAACTTACTTAATCCCTCTTCTCAAGCTTACACACCTTCAAAACTTCAACTTCCAAATTAATTTGCATCTCTAGTTTTTTTATTCCTACCATCACTACACATATCCACATTTTTACAACTATTATTTAATATATATCTATATACATATATAAACGAAAATGCGGGGTGTTACACTAAAAAAGATGCGAAGCCACGTCTCTTGCGTTGGATTTTGTTACTTCAAGAATTTGATCTTATAATTAAAGATAAGAAGGGAGTAGTGATTAACCCTAAATTGTGTGTAAATTCAAAAATCAAAAAACTTGAATTAGTATAACAAATGCACTAAGAATTAGTACTTAGAGTGAATTAGGGTTTGTGCGGGAATAATACTAGTTATAACATTTTATCTCAAAGTTGCAGGACAAATGCTGAAATAACGCAAGACCAAGGGAGCAATGTCAAGGGAATGTAAAGAATGAAGGCCAAAGTGTAATTACCCAACGTGAAGACTCAGCATGCATGCAAGTGGCCGTTTCCAGCGAAGCACCACCGTCCGGACGGTGGGACTGCCGTCCGGACGGTCACCCTTGTCAGACTCAGCCTCATCTCTTCCCCCACTTGCCTTCATTTGCCTATAAATACTGCAGCTTCTTCTGCATTTCCTACGGCCGGACTGAGGCAGAAAAGAAGAGAGAAACAGAGAGATCTGAGAGAGATTCTGAAGTTCTGAAGTTCTGAAGAGAGAAAAAGAGAGAAAGAAAAGAGAAGAGAAAATACACTCCGGTCCGTGTTATACTTCAGTCCTAAGTCCTGTACTTTTATAGTTTTTGTGTAGCTTTCAATTCGAATAGTTGAACTGCCGCCACTTTTTCATCTTAACTGATTATAAGAGTGGCTGTGTTTCAATCGTTCCCTGCGAAAGACATTTAAATTCCGCACTTTCCTTTTTGCTGTAATGACAACTGCTAGCTCTCCTTGCTTGTCTATAGCAATGGAGCGTGAGTAGTTCCGTATATCCTCCGGTTCGAGGGGAACACATGTATAATATTGATCTGTTTTTGGAATTGCTGATGTTTTATGTATACGTTTATTATATATACAAGACGGGCCAGCTAGAATGACCCCGGCGTTCCTACCGGTATGGTTAATCCTCCACTGGAATGCTGAGGAAGTTCCACTGACGCCTGGTAGTATTATGTATATACAAGACGGGCCAGCTAGAATGACCCCGGCGTTTCCACCGAAATGCTGAGGAAGTTCCACTGACGCCTGGTATTACTATATATATAATAATATTGCCTGCTGGAATAACCTCGGTGATCCTCTCAGTATGGCTAGTCCTACACTGGAACGCTGAGGAAGTTCTACTGTCTATATATATATATATATATATATATAAATATTACAAGATAACCTATTGAATAATTCAAGTATGCCGCTCAAGTAACTTCACTTTCTGGGTGATATATCTAAATACAGTGTAGCCTAAGAAGCAGTTGTATTATGATTAACTACCACCGGTTGACCTGACAAGTCGCCGGAAGATAGTCTGTACCACCTGCGGATTTTACTTGAATTAATCAATTGGAACATCTAAGCCCAGTGTAGCCTAAGAAGCAACTGTGCTATATATTACCACCGGTGTAGCCTAAGAAGCAGCTGTGTTATGGTTTATTATATATATATACGTATTTGCAATCATGAGATCAAGTGAATAACTCAAGTATTCCTCATGAATGGCTTGTCCTTCTGGTTTGCTTGGGTTAATCATTTGACATAAATATACCCAGTGTAGCCTAAGAAGCAGCTGTGTTATAATATATATATACATCAGACCTGCCGGTTAGCTTGCCAGTAAAATGGAAGTTAACTGATGTGAGGTAGCAATTCCGTAACAAGACCGATGTAAAGCATGTGGGATCCTTGAACTGAAGGATATCTTTTATATTTCTGTCATTAATCTGTGTTACTTACGCATTTTATTTCTGCACCTTTATTCCACCTGTTGTTTTAGAATCAAGTTTTTAACACCGTCATTAGACTAAGCTCACACCACAAGCAATCAAACATCAAACTACTCCAAACAACCTTTTTATTGCTTTATTTTTATTTTATTTATTTTATTTTATTTTAATTACTAAAACTCTCTGTGGGATCGATACTTGGACTCAAAAACCAAGAAAACTACAATTCGACCACTTATACTTGGGTGTAATATAATAATATAATTCTGACACACTAAAAAGTGCGAATCAAGTTTTTGGCGCCGTTGCCGGGGAGTTACGGTAATTAAATAAAAAAAAATATAATATAAAAATATAAAATATAAAAAATATAAAAATAGTCGTTTATTATAATTTATTTCTGTTAGTTTGTTTTTAATAATTTATGTATGTACGGTCATCAGTAGGTTCAATAAACCAGCCAGCTCAACCCCTATCCTTTATGCACTTCTTATATATAGTAGTCAAAAATTTTATTTCTTTTATGTTTTTATGTCTTTTGTACAGTTTCTGTGTCTATTTTTATTATTAGAATTTTATATTATAAATATGAGACTAAGGTTTAATTTAAATTAGAGAGATAGACATATGAGTTTACTTTATGAGTTTAAAATAATAGTAAGTTAAAAATTTTGTTCGTCTTTGTGACTGGCAGACGTTAAAGAACCGGATAGAGAGTCTTTTATATTATATTGAATAAAACCGAAAAAAAAAATGGACGAAAAACTATTTTGGTTAAGTGTAATTATACTGCGTCATCTTCCAAAAGACGTTCACGCACTGATCATGCTAAAAGCCAGAAGAGTTAGAAATCTTGAAATATTTGAAAGCCAACCAAGGCCATTATGTGGAAAAAGTCCCTATGCTAAACATAGACGAGCAAATCGTCTTGGTGCTTGTGTCAGATGCGGTCGAACAGAACATTTAAGACAATACAATCCATGTGCAGAACCGATTTCAGGTCGAGCGACCGATCGTTTACGGTGGATTAGGTATGGGCAGAGCAAGGATTACCCTGAAACGCCATCCTACTCCACCCCGATGTTAACCAAGTACGTTCGAAATGAAGTTGGTCGAGTCACTGGTAATAATGACCCAGACAGTTCTGACTCCGACACAATATAATCAACACACTTTTGGAAGAAATATATATGTATATACATAACTATAATATATCTAGTTATAAAAATAAACCATGTATAAATTTGTATAAATATAAACACCCTTGTTTGTATATACGTACAGTTTATATATATATATATAAGTATGAAAGTAAGTAGTTAAAAATGTACATAAATATAAATAACTATAATTTAAGTAGGCAAATACGTAAATAAGCGATAACAAATAAAAAATTAAAAACCCATTTTTTTTTTATCACAAAAAAAAAAAAGAGTGGTGAGCAAAAGTTTTTAGTAGAATGAATATCTATGAAAATTTTGTGTATTGCAGGAAATTGGAGTAACATTGCAGAAAAAATTCAAGCAAAACGCAAAGGAAAAACATCCAAACCCGAGAGTTGGTACCGTCCGGACGGCACTCCCACCGTCTGGACGGTGGCCCCTAGTATTTAAACTGCTCTCCATGCAGCCGATCAGTCCAGCCATTCTGCACACCAAAACATTCGGCCAGCCGAAGTTTCTCCACTTCCAAACCCTCAAATCTCCTATACCCAACCAATTTCAGTCAAATTTCTTCCGGTTATTTTCTTACCCATCACATTTAGAACACATTTACCGATTGAAATCACTCGAAACAGAAAATCTGAGAAGAAATCAAGAAAACATGGATTCAAGACAAAGAGGAAGAAGATCTTCAAGAAGGGCACAAAGAGATCAACCTCAAGCACCTCCACAGCAACCAGAACCCGAGAATATCTTCAACCAGGTGATATTTGAAAATGTTGAACAACAAGTTTGGTATGATACAAAATTTTCTATGAAAACTGTTATTGTTGAACGACCGGTTGTGTTTGAAGATTTCGATGCTATAAGAATAAGGGAAATTCTTGCTGTTAGAGGATGGTTAGATTATGTTAGATTTTCTGTCCCTGCATATGATTGCTTGGTCCGTGAATTTTATAGTAATGCTCAAGTAATGGAAGAAAGACGTATACGAGCATTCGTACGGGGTAAAATTTTTCATGTTACTCCGGCTGTTATAGCCAATTTTTTTCAACCCCTGCGAAGAGAAGAAAACCCACAGTATCCATACACTGAACTTACATTACCTCATTTGGATATTGTAGGACGAGAAGTTACCGGTAATCTCGAATTTGGTTGGGGTAGACCAAATAAGTATATTAAGCAGGGTGATTTGACTGACACATACCGCATCTTGAATTTAATCACAGTGAATAGCTTGCTACCTCGAGCCCAGAAAAATCAAATATATACTGAGCAAGCTTATTTTTTATATGCCTTTGGAATGGGACATACCATAGACTTGCCGAATCTGATCATGGACCAGATGATCCTGACTATAGGAGATAAGAAGCCTTCACTTCCATATGCTATGCTAGTATCTCAATTATGCAGGAACAATGATGTGATCATTGATCCGCTATGGAAGACTGTGGATCATTATGGGCCATTAGATAAAACTTCATTGAGAAAAAGCCATGGAGCTCAGCCAGAAATACAACCAGATGCTCAACCAGCAGCTCAACAGGAAGTACCACCCGAACCACAAGAACAACCAATCCAACCTCCTGAAGCATTCATTCCACCCGAACAGCAGATACCAGAAGAGCAACCATACATCCCAGTGGATGACAGGACAGACAGACAGATTCTGCTAGGATTGGAAGACACTATCACTCAAATGAGCCGAAAAATAGAAGACTATGAGAAAAACCAAACAAAAATGTGGGAGCTACTGAGACAGCATTTTGGAGGAGGTCCTTCAACTTCTTGAAGACCAGGGGATTCTACTGGAAACACTGCTTTCTTTCACTCACCGTTTTATTTTATGCACTTTCAATTTCTGCACTTAAAACTTAAAGTTATGTTTTATGTTTTTTATGTTTGTGTGATTTGAACTTAGTTAAATTTTGCTTATATGTTTATGTTTGAACTAATATGTTTTAATTTTCAGTATGTTTTAAAATGAGAGCATACATTGCTAAAGTAGGAAGTATACTTCATATAATTCACAGTTAGATTAGGATTATATTCTAATGCCTTGCGAAAATACTCTCAATCTGATCTCATGAGACTTTTATATTTTAGCTGTACGTTATCTCAATATTTTTATTCGAACTTAACCTTAGCAGCACAAACAGATGTCTTTATTTTTGAAAACCATGCAAAATACTACACTCTTTCTATATATAGTGGAGATGTAAAAACCAAATGCAGAATTAGAGCCATTCTTCCTTGGAGAGAAATGCTACATCTACTCAACTACGAATCTTCGATTCAGCGGTAACTTTTCTTTGAATAATCTCATTATATTTGCTTTGATTAACACGTCTTGAAATATATTATATACATTGCCCTTAATTATTTATCTAGAAAGAATACAAATATAGGATTTCTGGAAAATGATCTTAGGCCATGTTTGATTAATTTTGAGCCTTAAACATTTCTTTTACAAAATTATATCATTAGTCAACCATGTTTGAGCCTAAAATAGTATAAACTCTTTTCATGAAACCTGAAAAAGACCCGAGCCAGATAAAAATATGTTAAACCTACCTTTGCTACATAATTTTCTTGCACCCTCTTTTAAATCAATAGGATATAGAAAAAAAAAAAAAAAAAAAAAAAAAAAAAAAAAAAAAAAAAACAAGGCATGTGAAGAAAGAGCGAAATGGAGCGTAAAACGCACTCGTTCACGAAAGAGCAAGATGGAGCGTAAAACGCACTTGTTCAAGAAAAAGTGAGATGGAGCATAAAATGCACTCACCAAATGAAAAAAAAAAAAAAAAAAAAAAAAGAAGAGAGAGCCAAGAAAGTGAAAAATGTTTTATGAGGTGTGCCAAAAGGTAGCTTTTGAACCCCATAGACGTCGTTTCTTACACCCCGACCCCTGACCACGTTACAACCTTAATAAAGTCCTTTTTGATTCCAGAAATCATATATTTGCATCCATTCTAGCAATCTAAAAAGGAAAATGTTAATAATATATTTAATACAGTGTTAATATTCTTTCATGAGATTATGTCAATTTCCAGTTTATTTAACATAACCGCTCCTTTCTATTACATGTGCAATAATTTGTTTTGTTATCAATATTCTAATCACATGTAAAATTATGAGAACAGTCACTATAACATGTGTGCTATTCTTACTGAGTGTATTCCAGGGAAGGATTGACATCAAGACTACCATGAAAGAGGGTAATATTATTCAAGTGATTTCTGAAAATAAAAACATCACTACACACACACACAAGTTTTCATAAAAATATATAGATAATACTACACCCAACATATGATTCTCTCAAGGTGATCAGAAAAAGGAAGCATTCTAGCAAGACAGAAGAAATATCATCTTAAGCATGCATGTGAAAAATATGGAATATGCATTCCTAATTACTGAAGTTTGTAGGTAGCTTCACTGGAAACCTTCACGAGACACAACTCGTCCACTAGGGATCACCTAGGGGTTTAATGGCTTATTGCATATGCTAAATGCAATCGAACAAAAATCTACGAAAATGATTTTACCCCACTTGTATTATATTTTCTTTTTATTTTACTAGGGACTAGTAAAGTTTAAGTTAGGGGGTGTGATTAACCCTAAATTGTGTGTAAATTCAAAAATCAAAAAACTTGAATTAGTATAACAAATGCACTAAGAATTAGTACTTAGAGTGAATTAGGGTTTGTGCGGGAATAATACTAGTTATAACATTTTATCTCAAAGTTGCAGGACAAATGCTGAAATAACGCAAGACCAAGGGAGCAATGTCAAGGGAATGTAAAGAATGAAGGCCAAAGTGTAATTACCCAACGTGAAGACTCAGCATGCATGCAAGTGGCCGTTTCCAGCAAAGCACCACCGTCCGGACGGTGGGACTGCCGTCCGGACGGTCACCCTTGTCAGACTCAGCCTCATCTCTTCCCCCACTTGCCTTCATTTGCCTATAAATACTGCAGCTTCTTCTGCATTTCCTACGGCCGGACTGAGGCAGAAAAGAAGAGAGAAACAGAGAGATCTGAGAGAGATTCTGAAGTTCTGAAGTTCTGAAGAGAGAAAAAGAGAGAAAGAAAAGAGAAGAGAAAATACACTCCGGTCCGTGTTATACTTCAGTCCTAAGTCCTGTACTTTTATAGTTTTTGTGTAGCTTTCAATTCGAATAGTTGAACTGCCGCCACTTTTTCATCTTAACTGATTATAAGAGTGGCTGTGTTTCAATCGTTCCCTGCGAAAGACATTTAAATTCCGCACTTTCCTTTTTGCTGTAATGACAACTGCTAGCTCTCCTTGCTTGTCTATAGCAATGGAGCGTGAGTAGTTCCGTATATCCTCCGGTTCGAGGGGAACACATGTATAATATTGATCTGTTTTTGGAATTGCTGATGTTTTATGTATACGTTTATTATATATACAAGACGGGCCAGCTAGAATGACCCCGGCGTTCCTACCGGTATGGTTAATCCTCCACTGGAATGCTGAGGAAGTTCCACTGACGCCTGGTAGTATTATGTATATACAAGACGGGCCAGCTAGAATGACCCCGGCGTTTCCACCGAAATGCTGAGGAAGTTCCACTGACGCCTGGTATTACTATATATATAATAATATTGCCTGCTGGAATAACCTCGGTGATCCTCTCAGTATGGCTAGTCCTACACTGGAACGCTGAGGAAGTTCTACTGTCTATATATATATATATATATATATATAAATATTACAAGATAACCTATTGAATAATTCAAGTATGCCGCTCAAGTAACTTCACTTTCTGGGTGATATATCTAAATACAGTGTAGCCTAAGAAGCAGTTGTATTATGATTAACTACCACCGGTTGACCTGACAAGTCGCCGGAAGATAGTCTGTACCACCTGCGGATTTTACTTGAATTAATCAATTGGAACATCTAAGCCCAGTGTAGCCTAAGAAGCAACTGTGCTATATATTACCACCGGTGTAGCCTAAGAAGCAGCTGTGTTATGGTTTATTATATATATATACGTATTTGCAATCATGAGATCAAGTGAATAACTCAAGTATTCCTCATGAATGGCTTGTCCTTCTGGTTTGCTTGGGTTAATCATTTGACATAAATATACCCAGTGTAGCCTAAGAAGCAGCTGTGTTATAATATATATATACATCAGACCTGCCGGTTAGCTTGCCAGTAAAATGGAAGTTAACTGATGTGAGGTAGCAATTCCGTAACAAGACCGATGTAAAGCATGTGGGATCCTTGAACTGAAGGATATCTTTTATATTTCTGTCATTAATCTGTGTTACTTACGCATTTTATTTCTGCACCTTTATTCCACCTGTTGTTTTAGAATCAAGTTTTTAACACCGTCATTAGACTAAGCTCACACCACAAGCAATCAAACATCAAACTACTCCAAACAACCTTTTTATTGCTTTATTTTTATTTTATTTATTTTATTTTATTTTAATTACTAAAACTCTCTGTGGGATCGATACTTGGACTCAAAAACCAAGAAAACTACAATTCGACCACTTATACTTGGGTGTAATATAATAATATAATTCTGACACACTAAAAAGTGCGAATCAAGTAGAAAATGTGGTAGCAGATCACTTGTCAAGGTTAGATTATGATATAAAGGAAGAAACCTTTCCAGATGAACAACTATTTGCAATAACCGAAGTACCATGGTATGCTGATATAGCCAATTATTTAGCTACTGGTACTATTCCTTCTAATTATACCTGGACTGATAAAAATAAGTTCCTAAGTGAGGTGCGTAATTTTTTCTGGGAAGATCCTTATGTGTTTAAATACTGTAAAGATCAAATAATAAGACGTTGCGTACCTAATCATGAAATCAGTTAGGTTATTCAGTTTTGTCACTCTGAAGCTTGCGGAGGTCATTTTGCTTCAAAGAAAATTGCTACTAAAATTTTGCAGTGTGGATTTTACTAGCCAACTCTTTTTAAAGATGTTTATATCTTTTGTTTAAACTGTGACAGATGTCAAAGAATGGGGAATATTTCAAAAAGAAATATGATGCCTTTAAACCCTATTTTAGTTATTGAAATTTTTGATTGCTGGGGCATCAATTTTATGGGACCATTTCCCCCATCCTTTGGATATCTATATATTTTGGTTGTAGTTGACTATGTTTCTAAATTGGTAGAGGCAATTTTCATGTAGAAATAATGATCATAGAACAGTGATCAAATTTTTAAAAGAAAATATTTTATCCAGATTTGGGATTCTTCGAACAATCATCAGTGATGGTGGATTACATTTCTGTAATAAATTTTTTGAAAATCTGATGAAAAAATACTTGATTTCTCATAAAATATCCACTCCATATCATCCGAAGACAAGTGGACAAGTTGAATTAGCTAATAGGGAGATAAAATACATTTTAGAAAAAACAGTAAATCCTGATCGTAAAGATTGGTCTTTAAGATTAACGGATGCACTGTGGGCTTACCGTACTGCATATAAAACTATTCTAGGAATGTCTCCTTATCGGTTAGTTTATGGTAAACCATGTCATTTGCCTGTAGAATTAGAACATAAAGCATATTGGGCAATTGATGAGCGCATAATATTGCATATTTGAAGGGCTCATTACATGCATTATAACTCAACTTTTGCATTTAAATACTTAGTGTTAGCCAAAATTGTCTATAATGTTGATATTTTGATGTTGCAACCTTTTATAGCTTAAATGATTGATTTTAGGACATTGCAACCTTGATGGATGTGTGGTGAAGGCATGGACACAATACATGAAGAATTGGAGGCTTAAAAGTGAAGAAATCAAGAAGGCATTGGTGCTTGGGAACAAGGGCACCAGCTGCAGCAACAATTGGAAGCACTGCCTCGGAATTCCTCCATTTTGACCATGATCTACTCAGAATGTAGAAACGTTCAAAAAATGAAAGTTGTAGATATAGGTCTCTTCTGTTTGGTGTCAAAATTGTAGCCCAATCCAACGGTTAGATCAAGAGTTATGCCGCTTCTACCGAAGGTGGTCCAGTGCAGAAAAACAGTACCGGTACTCGGGAATACCATTTTCAACTCTTCTTCATTCCTCCCTTTAGAGTCAAATGGTTCGGTTTGACGGGGTTGAGAGTGGATGAGTTGGTGAGCCTTTGATATTTCGTAGGCCTAGTCACGGTTTATGCTTAGATACTCACCAATCTCGTCCCTAGCTTCCCCCGAATCAATCGTTCATTCATGCTCAATCGGAGGAAGGCTTTGAGTTGATTTGGTATTCCCATTGGAATGAACCCTTTGGATTAGCCAACACTTGTTTTCTTGCATTTTCATTTTGAACAAAACTCACCAAAACACAAATACAAGATTTTACACTTTCTTTTCACTTTTGCAAAATCACTTTCACAAAACTCCCTTTCCTTCCCTGAGGAGACGACCTTGGAATATTTTCCAAGTAAAACACACGACCACAAAAGACTCCTTTCGATTGGGGAGCATTTTTGTTCACCACACACGCATTCCATTTCATAACATTTTGTTCATTCCATTCATTTCCATCACCATTCCATTGTTGCCTAATCTTTTGCATCATTCCGAGTGAGAGTGACACTCACCCATTCCTATAAGTCATACACACATTTAGGGATGATGTTTAGAGGTTATGATACAACACCGCATTTCCAACCAATCAGCAATCAAAATGATGAGTCTTGATATAGATGAAGCTGGAATAGCACGTAAATTGCAAATAAATGAATTAGAAGAATTAAGAAATGAAGCCTATGAAAATGCAAAGATTGCTAAATCAAGAACAAAAGTTTTTCATGATAAAAATATCATGAGAAAATCTTTTGAACCATCTCAAAAAGTTCTACTGTACAATGCTAAACTTTGTTTATTCCCTGGAAAATTAAGATCTAGATGGACAGGACCCTATATAGTTAAGCAAGTTTTTAACTATGGGGCAATTGAAATTGAAAATCCATTAACTGGAAATGTTTTCAAAGTAAACGGGCAAAGGCTTAAACCTTATTATAATAGATTTACTCAAGATGTAACTTCTGTGAAACTTTTTGATCCAGTCTATGTGTGTTAATTGTTATTTAAATAATATAACTAATTATTTGTAATTTATTTGACAGATTAAATCTCCTAAGTGAAAGCCAGATATCCTAATCGCTAAACGACAACAAATTGCTGGTTTTTCTCAATGCTATTTATTGTTGTTTTAACATTACAATTAGAATTTAATTTAAATTGGAGAGGTATGGGTGTGAAATTACTTTTTAGCATAAAAATTTTGTTCGTCTTTGTGACTGGCAGACGTTAAAGAACCGGATAGTGAGTCAACTTTCAATAATTTTTGAGTCATTTTTTCTTTTCTTTCTTAAAAGTTGAAAAATGGACGAAAAATTATTTTGGTTAAGTTTAATCCTATTACGTCATTTTCCAAAAGATATACATATGTTGATCATGCAAAAAGCTAAATGTATTAGAAATTTAGAAATATTCGAAAGTCAAGCAAGACCCTTGTGTGGAAAAAGTACATATGCTAAACACCGACGAGCAAATCGTCTCTGTGCTTATATAAGATGTGGTCGTACAGAACATTTGAGACAATATAATAAGTGTGCAGAACCAATTTCAGGTCGAGCGTCATATCGTTTACGGTAGATTAGGTATGGGCAGAGTAAGGATTATCCTGAGGCGCCATCCTATTCTACCCCAATGTTAACAAGATACGTGAGAACTGAAGTTAACCGTG